>VXAK01009968.1:0-54846 GCA_013399435.1 Arenaria interpres
GGGCACGCGCATGCGCAGTAATGATTTTGAAGCCGCGCGTGCGCTTTGGACTCTGTGGGCATGCGCAGTGGAGAGGGTGAAGTTGTGCATGCGCTTTGGACTGTGTGGGCATGTGCCTGCGCAGTGGAGAGGCTGAAGTCACGTATGCGCAGTACGCAGGGTGAAGTCGCAGTGGAAGCGGTGTGGACGCACATGCACAGTGGACAGGGGGAAGGAACGACTTTCCTGTGAGTGTGACAGAGCCCTGGAAGAGGCTGCCCAGAGAGGTGGTGGAGTCTCCTTCTCTGGAGACATTCAAAGCTGCCCGGACTCGTTCCTGTGGGACCTGCTCTGGGTGGACCTGCCCTGGCAGGGGGTTGGACTGGTCCCTGCCAACGCTGGATCATTCTGTGATTTTGTAATGAGTGGTTTGCTGGCTCCTTTGGTCCTAAGAATACCCAATGGCTATTGTCTTAGCATTTTTACATCCACTGTAACACACACCAAGTTGCTCTTCATGTGATTCTCTGCACCACCACTACTCTATTCTCTTCTTTCTGGAGCCAGAGAAGCCACCAGTCTGAATATAGCCTCCACTGCATATCTAATAGCTAGAAATCATTCATGTTAGAGGTGCAATGTGTTCTTTATGTGTATCAATCATCTGGTTGCCATGGGAATCAAAAGCTGTATATACCCTCTTCCTGCTCTTACATGGTTCTTCATCTGTAGGCGAGGAAAAAGAAAAACCATACAACCAATGGAGTTGAATAAAAAACAAAGAATGTACTGAAACTTTTTCAAATTAGCTACAGATTAAAAAGAGAAAAAGACTAACTCAAATAAGAAAAGGCAAACAATTATTTAAAACAAAAAGCTCAAAATAATCCTAAAAGTTAGTAGCAACTGAAACTGTTAGAAAGTTAATTTGTACTTCAAACTCAAAAGTACAATATATGGATGTTTGATCTTGTCATGGACCTAAATTGAGTTACATTAACATTTCAGAGCATCATTTATTAAAAATGTAAAATTGAATTGCCAGCCCTTGGAGAAGGAATAGGTAAATTGACTTGAATATTGTGCTAAAGTTTCCTGATTCTGGGTGACCTTAGAGTCTCAGAGTATCTCAGGCAGAGGTGGAGGCTCCCAGAAATGAGGAGCAGGACACCAGAAAAGTGACAGCTGGGGTGGAGAACGGCACAGTGAGAGAAAGATGGGAACAGGCAAAGTGACAAGCACAGCGAGAGGGGGGAAACAGCAGGACAGAAGTGGAGAAAGAAGCAGTAGGGACAGAGGAAAAGAGAGAAAAAGAGGGAGTGGGAGCAGGACAGAGGAAAATAAGGATAGGGAGCAGGATAGAGATGAAGAAAAATAAAACCTTGGAGGGGTAGCATGACAGATTTAAAAAGCACAGGGGCAGGGAGCAGGACAGATAGAATGACAGAGAAACAGAGGGAAAGAGGGTCAGGGAGCAGGACACTGGGACAAACAGGGGCAGCGAGCAAGGCAGAGTGGTAGAAACGCAAGGCCAGAGAGATAACGACAGCGGGGAGAAACACAGGGGCAGGGAGCAGCAGAGAGGGATGCATGACAGAGGGTTATAAAGAAAAAAATAGCACAAGATGGGAATGAAGGAGTGAAAGAAAGCACAGCGAGCATTATAAAAAGAAAAACCAAGAGACCAAACTAGTGATGGGAAATGGGCTAGGAATGCGGAACAGAGAGAACAAGACAGAAATAAGAAGCAATAGGAACTGGGGAAAAAAAAATAATTACATTTGTCCCCTCAGAATCCTGGAAAAAGAGCCTGCCCATTGCTGCTTGAAAATGAAAGATATAAAATGTATGGGACTGTTGATACAAGATGATTTGCTGTTATTGCTACTTGCTTTTCCTTCTCCATGAGAAAGTGTGCAGAGATTCTTTTCTTTCAAAGGCAAAATTAAATTTTGTAAATCTCAGCTAGTGAGACTTCCTAGTCAACCTTCCAAATAGAACTTTTTCCATACTAGATGGAATATCTATATAGACATTTCGGAATTACTTTTCAAGTCTGTTTGCTTGCTTCTCAGATTAAAGGTCACTGCTTCTTGCTTTCCCTTTCACCAAGTTGCTGAAGTAATTCTAGGTCTTCCTTTCCTCATTCACCCTTCTCTCTTTCTACTCTTCACGCACCCACTTTACATCATCCTCTCTTGACAGTCTATTGAGCTAAGAAACCTTAACCCAGAAACAAAACCCCCTTTACTGAGCTGGTGAATTGCAACTTGCTCACCCCAACCAAGGTTTCTAGTATTATTGTCTGTACAGTACCTCTTGGAAGGCTGCTGGCTATTAGCACAGCTTACTCCAGGCTTCTCTGTAGTGAGAGAGCAATCTGTGCCACAGCGCTAGAGACTAAACCAAGTGAAGCCTTAGGCTACATGAATTGTACTTTAACCTTTGTTTTTATCTATGGGAATGTAACTGGGTAGGTAAGAAATTGACTACAGGATATGCTGTAATAAAAGATAAGGAAACATCTCAAGACACAGACAAATAAGGTGCCTGTGCTGGTGGAGCAAATCAGAAGAAGAGAAGATCCCAGACTCTGCGAATAGGATTGCAGGAGCTTAATGCCATCAGGAAACCAAGCGACCTACAGAGACTAAAAAATCCAGTAACAAAACAGGGAGGGTCCCTCTTCAGAGGCACCCAGCTCAAGCTGTAATGACTATGGCATATATAGTAGAAAAAGGAACTCTGATTCTTTTATTAAAGCAGAACCTATGGACGAGCCCTGTTGAGGCGGCATCCGCATAATTCCTACCATGGTCAAGATAGCAGTGTAATTCCTACAACACCTCTTAGCATCCAAGCTCTAGCCCCAGCTGCAACTTTTTTGTTGACTATAACTGGTAACAGTGACAATGATAAATGTACTCCAAATGACCAAGCACCTGGACTGGAGAGGAGCCAGACCTCTCCAATGGTAAGGATTTCTCATTTATTCAGTATGGAAATGGCTGAAGATGGAATCCAGTGAAGAAACAAATTAACATAAGAAAGATCTGAAGTTCTCACCTTTGACAGGTCCCATTAAAACCTGTATAGGTCACACTCAAGTGAAGAGAAATCCAAAAACTCGAGAATGTTATCTGGAGCAGAAAGAAACCAGCTGTACCTGTCTTTGTTAAGACACATAAGGTTAGTGCAAGAGATACAAAGAAACAAAGTATTTATTGTTAAAAGCTTTTCTACGAATCACTTGGCATCATACAATGAAGCTACAGAGCAGAGGGAGTCTCTCTCTCTCTCTCCACCCCCACTTTTCCCCCCTTAATACATGTATTTGCTCACTCTCAAGCTCCCAGTTGTATTTTTTTAATGGAGTTCCTTTCTTCAATGAGATTGGGAAAGCCGTTTATCATACAGGATCTGGCAGAACAGATACATCCTATTGAACAACAGAGCAGTTACAGAAAGGAGACCTCTCTTCATGAAAAAAGAGCTTTCTTTTCCCCCATCATCTACTTGCGCCGCCATAAAAGGGTTTTCAACACAAAAACAGGCCAAAAAACCTTCAATACCTGACTAGCATTTCGGCAAAATTAGGAGTCCTAGGATATGCAGCAATATTGATATATGCATTAATATTTTCACTCTGCTTCCACAGGATAAATTCTAAACAATGTGGCATAAGAAAACTGCCAGCTAAAACAGTGTTTCCACTACAACTACCAACCCTGCTAAGCCAAACAACCGAATCCCTGTTGCTAACAGTGGAAAATGTTTTGACAACGTGTCTCAAAGTTATGTGCAGAACATTTGGTTCTGTACTGCATGCCCTTTCCCAGGCTACACACAAGCCGAGACACTCTCTCTCTCCCACATCTCTCTGCATATACATACACACAAAATATACTGACTCACATGGACTGTGCTATTTCCAACAGTGCTCTGCACTTCCTCCTGTGCTGTCGTACCAGCACTTCAGCGGCACTCTGCTCCACCTTTTTATTTTGCTTTCCACTGCTGTGTTCTTCTCTCTATTCCACAATCAAACATTTGTTTTCCTTTTAATTTCTAAGAAACACTTGGTCTGAAGCGCAAAGGACTAAAAAGAGTGTTTCAAAACTGTCAACACTTCAGCTCCAAGATATATTTCCCTTCTATTGGTACTTCAGAATACTGTTTTAACCCTCTCCTAGTTTAATGCTATATTTTCTAACAATCTATATTATCATCTAAACATTAACTACTTCTACGCACAGAATGTTTTTTCTGCAGTATGCACTGGTTTGTATTGTACTGTGGCAGCAACTGAAGACCCCAAAACATCTTCTTGTCATCTTTTATGCAAGACATAAAAGACAACCATCCTGAACTTAAAATGAATTTATCATTCACAATCTGCCACAATTACATTCCTGTTCACTACCACTGCCTTTCATTTGTGTCTGCCCAAGCAGGATTTGCTCCAGTTCCTCTCAGTATTGCTCCATTATTTCTCTTCAAATATAATTGCTCCTTTTTGCAAACACACAAGCTTCTGGCTGCGCTCCTAGAACAGAGGACAAAATTTCTCTCTTTGTCTCTTCATTGAGGCCTGAACTGAACAAGAAAATACCCACCAAAATCTCAGATCCCAGTCTAACCAAAGGAAAGACACCCGACAGCTATTCCTAAGACTCAGTATTGGTGGTCGTTTTTGTGTACAGTAGAGTATGGACAGTGGGTTATAAGAATTTGGATTTTGGATTGCCATCTTCAGTGCCATTTGCAGTGTCCGACTCACGCCCACACGCTTCAGTGCAGTGTTGGTGCTTAACATGGATTCATCTTCCAGGGATAGTTATGAGCACTGGGCAGCAACACTGCATTAGTTTTGTTAATTAATTCTACAGAGACATTCTAAAAGCAGGCTGGACTCCATTATGTTGCCAGCTGTGGCACATGCCTGAAATTTCTCTATACAAGTATCTGCCTCTTCAATGGGAAAGTTCTCAAAAAAAACAGTTCCCTGGCAGACATCCTGCAGGTATCTATCCCAATCCCATGCCCTTCTTACATTCTTCCGTATCTTTCTCTGCATTTCTTATTCCCAGAGACTGAAAGCATCCCCTGATTGTAGCTGCTCTGTTTGCCACATACAGAAAAGAGATTTACACACTGGACAGCATGCACACAACTGACACAGCAGCATAATAAATATGGAAGCACAGTCGCAGATGTTCCCCACTGCTTTTGCTCCTAATGCTTGCTTGTAGTCCAATTAGCAAAGTCCTGAATTAAGTAAGATTTCAAGTCATTCACTGTCTGGCAGCCTCACAGCCCCTCACTATACTCAGTTTAAGACTGCAGGTTTTCATGTTTTACTGGGGAAAAAAAAGGTTTTAACACAAAAAAGTTTCAGATGAAGCTTTCCTGGTATAAGGTCTCAGGCAAAGAGGTACAGCTTTGATTTTTCTTAAAAACAATGGTTTTGCATGACAGTACTGCCATCACAGGACTGCAATCAAATGTAACTTTTCCAAGATATCTCCGAACACAATGGACAGAGTAAAAGCTATGGTAATATTAATGTGAAAGCAGAGGTATTAAATTAAGGGGTGCAAGAGAAGACTATCTCTTCTGTGACCGGACAGAAGAAACTTTTAAGTTCAACTAAGGAAGAAATTGGCAAAGACAACAGAAGAGAAAAGGATAATACCACAGCAAAAGCGTTATTCCGAAGTGCTGCTTCCCATATGTGAATTCAATTCTCTTTCCAAGGAAGTGAAAGAAAGGAGATGAAAAGGAGTAACCTAGAAGAGGATTTTCAGTACCACATCATCTGGACAAAGAGTTATGCTTTGGCAGCTGCTTTTTGGACTAGAAATCACGTTGGGCCATTAATTACAAACTAGTCTATGCACTACAAAAAATGAGGGGGGGAAGGATTGAATGAAGATGTCCCTGCTTCCAAGTAAATATGGTGTAAATTCCCATAGCCTGAATTTGTCATACATTTACAAAGAAGATGGCTTCCAAGGGATATGTTCTCTGTGCTTTTTAAGGCTGATAGTGCTTTATAATGCAACAGCATCCTATGTAACTAGTACATATCATGTATTAGGGAACTAAGTAATTCAGAGCAAGATGCAGTTCACCTATGATCAAAATGTGAGACCAATCCAGGGACTCAGTTAACATCTCAGGTAAAGAGAAAACTGCCACTTTATATGAAGGTGAGCCTCTTGGATTACACACCAACTTAACAATTAGAGAAGTTCTTCAAGAGAAACATTTAAGAAATCTCGTATTTTACATATATGCTTACTGTTAGTATCTGCTGTTTTCAAGGCAGGTATCAGCAAAGCACTGTTAAGTTATTTTAATATTCTCAGAATGCCTCATTTCTTGCTTCAACCTCGTCTTTGCTAACATCACTGATCTGAAGGATGCCTAAGAAGCTCTTATCCCAGGGATATTTCCCTTTCTCTCAGTACAGCACACTGATCATACCCCTCTAGTGATACCGAATTGAGTCCACCTTTCACTGCAGGGGCAAAGAAAAAGGAAGTATTAGAGTTTGCGGAAGAGATGTCCTGACTATACTACATTCTTCCAGAGGGGCTGTTCATTCCAGGAATGAAAATTCTTCTAGTTTGTTCTTTCACACGGTGAGATGGCTTCTTGCACTGCTCCAGCTGGAATAAAATCCGTGGTCAGGAATATAAAGCATTCCACAGCTATAAAAAAAGACTATCTTGTCTAATTCCAGAGAAGCTACTATTAGAGACTATAGTTAATATAGAATGAAAACTGCATTTATTTCTCTAAATCTGTAGTGTCCTATAACACCCATCTCAACCTCTGCCTTCAGTATCACCTGTGATTCTATGCATAGCCCATTAGGATTTGCTGTGTGGTGTCTGAACTTTCCACTAGAATTTAATGATGCGCATTGATGAATGAACCTTTAATCTTCTTTAACACTGACACTTGTACAGTGCTTTCTCTGGCCTGGAATGGTTTGAGACACCCCCCATAGGCAAGATTTTCAAGGGTCACTCTAAAGCTGGTGTTCTGACTGGTGTGCTGATGGTACATTCTCATCCAGTCAGGAAGCAGGTCCATGTGTAACAGTGAGCTAAGTAACACTGAAAAGTCCACTGTTTTGGTGGTCATGATGCCAATGGGATCTTGTGAGCGGTACTTATGTGTTGCGTACTCCCAGAGACTGTTCCAGTTCCTGCCGACGCTGCTGGATCTGAAAGCAAAAGAGAAACTGTACAGTTTAGCAGATTCAATTGTTCAGTGGAAGGAAGATTCCTTTATAAGCCAGCAGTGTGGATAATTTCTTCATACCTTGCAGTAGAAATATCTGCTCACAGCCTCTTGAGACCATGGCTCATGATAAAATTCAGCTCTGCGTTCTTCCTCTGGGTTTCCAACCACATCAGTCATCACCTATGACAAAAATAAAAACGTTTTTCACTGTAGCTCTTCTACCATTGAAAGAAACATTCAGATTTACCTAGAATCAAAATTAATCTACATTACTACATTAAAAATGTTCAGGACTGTTCTCGAAGCCCAAGGCAAATGGTCAATGAACGGCATGTATGCTTACCACCAACAAAAGACGGTTGCATACAAACTATGAACTGTGACCAGCTCCTAACCTCTGCTCCTTGACCATGCCAAGGAATAATGCTGGACACCAGTAGTTGCCCAGGTTAAGTGCCACAATCTCTAACAATTGAACAGTGTTGACAGTTTAGTTCCAGTGCCCAGGAGAAGTTCCCTGGCACTGTATATTTTATTAGTCTATGTATCCAAAGAACCTCAGTAGTTCTACATACACTCAGCAACCGCCAGGAAAACAAGATCTGAAAAACCAGCAAGTTGTTTAAGGAATTAGTGGATTGGACCACCTAAAAAAGGAGAAAGGAGCTGAACAGACCTGACAGCTCTTTAAGGAAGTTTTTAGAGTGAAAAAGCTTTGAATCCCCATGTGTAAGAAACTGGGCAAGGAAAGCAGGAGACTGGCATGACTCAGTAAAGACCTCCTGGTTAAACTTAAGTGTAAGAAGAAAATGCACAGGAAGTGGAACTAGGGACAGGTATCGTGGGAAGAATATAGGGGTGCTGACTGGATGTATAGGGATGGGCTCAGGAGTGCTAAGACACAGCTGCAACTTCATTTGGCAAGGGATGCAAAGAATAATAAGGGCTTTTACAGGTGCGTTGGCCAGAAAAGGAAGATTAAAGAAAATGTACACACACACACGTCCCTCCTTCCCTCTCTCCTGGTAAATAAGACAGAAGAATGTTGGTGTCAATCAATATGGAGAAGGCCAAGTTAATCAACACTTTTTTTTGGCCTCAGTTTTCAATCGCATTCTCTCTTTCCACATAGAATCATAGAATAGTTTGGGTTGGAAGGGACCTTTAAAGGCCATCTAGTCCACCCTCCCCTGCAATGAGAAGGGACTTCAACCAGATCAGGTTGCTCAAAGCCCCATCCAACATGACCTTGAACATTTTCAGGGATGGCGCATCTACCACCCCTCTGGGCAACCTGGGCCAGGGTTTCACCACCCCCACAGGAAATAGTTTCTTCCTGAGATCTCATCTAAATCTTCCCTCTTTCAGTTTAAAACTGTTACCCCTTGTCCTCTCACAACACGACCTGCTAAAAAGTCTATCCCCATCTTTCCTGTAGGCCCCCCTTAAGTACTGAAAGGCCGCAATAATGTCTCCCCGGAGCCTTCTCTTCTCCAGGCTGAACCCCCTCAACTCTCTCAGGCCGTCCTCACAGCAGAGGCGCTCTAGCCCTCACAGCATCTCTGTGGCCTCCTCTGGCCGTGCTCCAACAGGTCCATGTCTCTCCTGTGCTGAAGACCCAGAGGTGGTGGCAGTGCTTGCAGGGGATCTCCCCAGAGCGGAGCAGAGGGGCAGAATCACCCCCCTCACCCTGCTGCCAACACTGCTGAGGATGCAGCCCAGGATGTGGGGGATTTCTGGGCTGCCAGCACATGTTGTCAGCTCATGGCCAGCTTTCTCCAACCCCCCATTCCCTGCACACTCCCAAGTTCTTCTCCTCAGGGCTGCTCTCCATCCCTGCATCCCCAGCCTGTGCTGGGACCAGGGAGTGCCCTGACCCAGGTGGGGGACCCTGCACTTGGCCTTGCTGGACCTCATGAGGTTCACACAGACCCACTTCTCCAGCCTGTCCAAGTCCCTCTGGATGGCATCCAGTCCCTCATGTGTGTCACTGCAGCACTCTAACCCAAACCATTCTATTGATTCTATTAAAAAAAATTCTGATGACTAAGTCTCCAGCATCACCGAATCAATTGCAAATATAAATACAATTGCAACATCAATTGCAAATCAATTGCAAATATAAAATTATTAGCACCTTTGGAGAGTACTATCGTGCAATTGCAATTCTGATGCCAGTGGGGCAGAACATTGTAGAAAAGGCCCTTATGGAACTCATTGTTGGTCAGGGAGAATGCTGAACAACTGTTTTAGGTATGCAGCTAGAGAAGTTCCACAACACCTTAGTTTGTAAGGTCTTAAAACTAAAAGCTGCTTTATTTATTTTAAATAATCTTTCAGATGCCTGTCTCCTTTTGAATACAGTATAAATAATAATAACCATAATCTTAGTAGTAGATTTTTGGCAGATTACTGATTACAAATTAGCCATTTATATTTGAAAGACAAAACAATTTTATTAAAATAATTTCATGGGCTCGTTAGTACAACTGGTTTTGAGTTGTCTGAGTTAAAGACACAAAGTGGGAAACTTTATGCAGAACAAATTATTAATTTTTGCCAGCAAACAACTGAACTTCTTTACATTCCAATTCTTTGGTATCTCAAAGCTAAGCTCAAAGGCAGCTGATATTTAATCTAACTATTTCTTAAATAAGATTAAATTATGAACTAACAGAACACCCAAATTGTGTTGTTATACTATAGGATGCTCTTGCTGAGTTTTATATAGCTTTAATTTTATGGAGTACACTAACACAGCTCTGGACTCTGAACTTACTGTCCGATCACAAATTCATCTAAGATCCCCATCAAGCACCACTGTTCCACTGGGAGTGGAACACAACATAAACTGTCTTTTCTGCGTGCTCTCTCTACTCTGGGACTGCAGTATTCAACTCATTGTCTGTCTTCCACCCATTTTCCATCCTGGATGTTTGAGCTTTACACTCTGTATGCATTTAGATAAAATTCTTACATTCTGCTTCTGCTATTCCTTCTTCTTCAAACCTTAGCTCACCTTAAGATCCCTACTTTGGGACCGGAGAAGGTCTTGGATGTATCCTTTGGGATCTTTGGAGAAACTCAGCATGAAATCACGTTGTATTTTTAACTGATTTATGGATTCGATTGTCTCATGAATCTAACAGAAAAAAACAAAGCAGATGTTACTTATGTTCCTCCCATGCTCCAGTGACCCTGCCGCCAGCCCCGTTAGCATCTTCTTGTAATGGACAAAGGTGACAATTCGGCATCATAGACTTGTGGAGGTTCCCATAGGATTTTCCCTTCAAAGAGGGAGTTAACCACAATCCTGCAATTACATTTTGCTTTCACCTGTACTTCTGTAATACAAGTATGTACAGATCCTTCTTCGCTTCCTGTACTGAACTACTGGATGGCATGGTATATACAATACTGACAAGCTAAGTCCTGTCACTGTACAACATGGTAATTTCCTGTCTATCATCAGTCTTTCTGCCAAGTCTGGGATTTTTCAGGGAAGGTGCTATATGATTGTGTCTTTAAACAGTGCCCAATGCAAGAAAGCAATTATTCCCCTGGTTAATCATCATCATATCTTCAATACCCTCCTGTGATTCTTAAAATTTCTAGTGACTGCCTGATCAAGTCCACGTTAAACAAACTCACGTAACAGCCACCTTTAGACTTTTCCTTATGAGAAAGCCTACTAAAGTCACAATGGCTGCAAAAAGGAGTGTGAACAATGAGAAATCAAGAGTATGGAAGGTTTATAGAAAATGAGTCAGATCTTCAGAAGTATTATGAAAGAAATAAGCATTAACCAGCAGGGAAGAATAAAGACTCCAAAGAGAAGTCAAGGTCCTGTTATCATCCTGGATAACAAAATCAAGTATCATCACTGGGAGGACAGTGAATGAATCATTTGCACATACACACACAGAGAAAAGAAAACTTCTGCTACCCTATTCCTCTAAAATTCCAGTTTGAGATTGCAAACTTATCTTGTTTAATTTCACGTGTACATCTATTGTGCCAAAAAAGCTAATGTGGCCAGGCACGTGGGAGAAAATAATCCTGCTCTGATTGGGCTACACCATCAAGGCCACCAGTGTACGCACAGCTATATGGTATGTTAACAGAAGAGAGCTGCTGTTAACTTAAAATCATTCCTTATTTGGAAAAATGATGTAGGAGATAAATCTGTTGGCATGCATCGAGTTTCCACTAGAGGACTCTGTGGCAGCACAGCAGTAAATGGTACAGACAGTAACAATGCTGCAGTCAATACCTCTCTACCCAGAAGTGACTTCAGTAACTTCATTAACCACAGCTTGCCCTCTGCTGTAGCAAACGCTCAGAAAAGAGGCAATACAGACATGGGAAAATGTGAGCTGGACTGGAAACTAAATAATCCTGTGGGTGCTGTATGCAAGCCTCTGTAGGCTGGGAACCAACTGGCTGAGCACTGCCCTGCTGAAAAGGACCCTTCTCAAGAGCCATAAAATGAAAGATGCTGGAACAGTTACTAGAATCTGTAGGATTTCTAGTGTCCAGACCCCCTTGAAAATTGCATGAAGACCAGAGTTTAACGTATTTGTTTGTAACAGAGGTAAACAAAGAGAAACTGGGCCTAACTGTATGTTACAAAAAGCATCTCTGGTCAACCATGTCACGCCTCTTCTTCTTCCCTTGCTCTGAGAAGCCACTTTTGTTTAACCCTTATCAAGTCAAACCAGCCATTTATATATGTGCCAAAAGCTGGTAGCAGTCCCAGTAACAAGAACCCCTAATACAGCCCTGCAGAGCTCACCACTGCTGTAAGACAGATACTATTATCTGAAGGGTACATGATCCTCTTTCAGTAAGACCGGAAAAAAGTCTGCCAAACTGCTCCAAGTGATTTTTCTGCCATGCATTCACCATATTTGCACCTACTGCCTGCAACCATGCATGTACAAAACACATCTGGAGTATGAGATTCTCTTAGCTTTGCCTTATAGCAATTTAGCATACCATGACCTCCCAATAAAATGTTATAATCAAACAGTTCAGATGATTCTTGAATGCCAGGAGACTTATTATACTGCCTGTGAAACTCTGCTTCTATCACCTTGGCAACTGTGTCAGGCACTGGATCACATCCTGAGCGGGAACGCCACTCACCCCTCTGTATTCCCACTGCATGTGGCTGATCCATCCCTTGAAAGCACATCCAACCAAGAAATCCTTGTCTCACAACATTACTGTCTTTGAGGTGTCCCACCAAACCCACATGAAGGAACATAATGAGTATATATGCCAAGTGATGCTTTACCTTGTTGTCCAACGCTGTAATCTCCTGCTGGTTAGCTGTTGAGAGAAGAAAACTACTCATCTGGCCCTTTAACGGGTCTTCAACTTCTACATCTATGTCATAACAAGCCGTCTTCTTCTGATCGTTTGGGTCAACGCTATGGGGAATGTAACAGAAGACCATGAGAACTGATCCTGAATCAGAATAAATACCCATCCAGCCCAGAATATGCTCTTTGATAAAGCCTGTTGCAGATGCCCTGAGAAGAGATTAAGAACAGGGTATCTGTGTATATTTGTATATCCTAGTATATCCTCTCATCTTTCATCAGCCAGAATTCAGAGACTTTTAAGCTGTTTTGTCTAGACCATCAACTTTAATAGCTACTAACGGACCTAGTCTTCATGACATTGCCTAAGGAAGAGACCTGTTGTTAATTCTGGCCTACAAACTACCACTTGGGACCTGTGTCCTGCTTCGGGGTGGAGCGGAGACAAGGTTCTGTTCAGGGAGAGGCTCTTGCTTTTCCTTGTTACCGTGGCAACCAGGGTGAGCTTCCCGGGGTGTTTACCCCACAGAGGGGTTGCACCTGTGGGGAGAAGCGGGCAGGTCAGGTGACCCAAACTGACCAATAGGGTGTTCCCTCCCTTCTGCCTCGCTCAGTGCAAAAGCTGAGGGGTGAGAGGGGCTCTGTTGGCTCCTCTTCTTCTTTAGCTCTTCCTCAGTGTCTTGCTTTCTTCAATGACTGATGACTGAGAAGGACCCTGTCAGTTTGTCTACCTTCGATCCCCATCAGCATGCTCCAGAATCCAGTTCCCATTGTCACTGAGTCCAGTCTGGAAGTTTCCCAGTGCCTGCTGGTGACACCTCCCTGGGAGCTTGATACAGTTTTGTATGTATTTATATATATTGTATCTATTTAATTATTTCCTTTTTTATTTTATTATTAATATTTCATTAAAGTTCAGTTTTTTCCTAAACTGTCATTATCTCTCTTCTTCCTCTTCTCTTGTCATTGGCCCAACCCAGCCCAAACCACGACAGCCCTCACAAGCGGTGTTCCCCAGGGCTTAGTATTGGGGCAATCCCTTCTACTACTGTACATTATTCTGTGATTTTATGAGCCTAAAAGTAACTTCCTTTAAATTTAGTGTCAGACTTCCAGATTTATTTTAGCTTAGCTGGAGACTGTAAAGATTCCATTGCAAAAAGTATTCCCTATTCTCAGGAAATTAATACTTCCCCTTTCCGCAGCCATTACGTCATGCAGTGTAATGCTGCCAGGTGCTGTGTGTAACAGAGTGTATCAGATAACACTACTGGAGACAAGGTCCTGCTCTTTAGCTTGTGTCTAACAGAAAACACGCTGCCTCAAAAACCTCTTTGCTATCTCTCTGCCCCTGGAAACACAACCATCAGCTCCTTGTCATTTTTCTCTAAGATAATGACTATGTATCTCTGAGGACCTCAGCTTTTTTGGTCCATCAAACAGATCACTGAGTTGTCTTCAACGACAGTATATACACAGCTATCAATCTGCATGGCAGTCAACCTGCTTTTTGATGACTCCGTTTTAGATATTCAAATGATTCGAAAAGCAAATTTTATTTTGATAGCCTATGTAATATTTAAACTTCTTGTTACATGTATTACAAAATTAAAATAACCCAATTTTAAGCATATTCAGAAACATTTGTTGTCAACATTCTGTAGGAAATCAAATCACTACTCTCAGTTAACAATAATGTTTAAACACTCTATCAGTTTTGATCGAGACCACAAAGGAACTTGGGAAAGACTGAAATATCTGAACAGCAAGGCTGCAATCCCCAAAGTCTCTTTATCCCCCCTTCCCCACACACAGTTGTCACTTAAATACAGAATATACTCGAAGTGTCCTAGATAGCTGAGAGTTGTATTTCATCTACTATGCCCGAAATACATCTATATTGAGAAGGATGCCAGAAACTCAGTATCTCGGTCACAATGGCCTCCTCTGAATTGAAGCAGTCTCTATTGTCAGCTTCTTGAGATCTCTGACCAGTTAGCATTTTCAGAATAAGGCTGACACCCAAACAGCTGATCCAGCCCCAACAAAGCACAGGTGGACTGGCCACTATATTGGAAACTAATACTGGTGTACATTTTACATAATAACTCAGTGATTAGAATGATTGCCCATGATGTACAGTATCTTACTTCAATTTCCTTCAATTCAGGAAAGAAACCCAACCACATCTTTTCTAGTAGGGATAAAAATGGTAAGAAGAAATTCTGCATACTCCTAGAGAATCGGTGTCAATCTACTGAAAATAATTCAGAATTATATAGACAAGAATGACGCAGAGAATGAAGACAACACAAAGTACAAGGTACTCACTCACGTGAGTGACTGGATTCTGGTCCCTGCTACTGTAGCTGTTTCTGTATTTTATATAGTGAGAGTTTTGCTCAAAACAGTGCTGAGCTGACTGACCAGCTTACCTGATGATATGGTTTATCACTATAGGGTCTGGTGGCAGCAGCAGGTTAGTAAGTCTCTGAGGAATTTCAGAAAACTTTAGCCGTGGACAATCAAAGATCTGCAATACAATAAAACATGTTATTCTTGTCCAAAACCTAACTTGCAATCAAATGAGAAAGTAAGAAATCAACAGTTCAAAAGTAAGGTGATTTTGAAAGCTATAAATCTGGCTTCCTGCACGGAACAAATTTTTGGTCACTTCTGTCCCTGCAAATTGTTGCTGTACTTAAAATCTGAGTTAGTTGATAGAGGCATCAGATGACAACAATTCCAGGTATCCGACTTTTGGTTTAGTTGCTGACGGACACAGGACACTTTAATGTGACATCAGGATCAACTGTATCAATGACGGGAGAGAAGTGAACATTTTCTCTCTCACAAAGCGTTTGCAGCAGCATATTGTAAAGAAAGCATTATTTTATTTTTTACCAGAGAAAATATAAATACAGCTTGCTTTTTTTCCCATGGCATGTTTCCTGCAATATTTTGTGCTAAAGAAATATACAAGAACACATTTTTTGATTTTAAAACCATTTGCAATTTTTTTTTTTTTTTTAAGATTAAGCGGGAGGGAAAGTCAATGTGGTTTTATTTATTTTTAACCAAAACCTAAACAGCCTCTTGGCTTTCCATGGTTACCTTTTCTTTACTATGGTCCAGGAGCTAAATACGTATTGAATTCAGAAAAAAAAATATTTTGAAAACAATCAAAATCTCTAGTTTTGGGAAATTTTCTGTGAGTAATTGCAATGTGTTGCCATGAATCTAGAGCCACTCTTTACACCTGGAGTTTCCAGAAATACAATTATTACAGCCTTCTTTTTTTTTTTCCTACTAGGACTTTTAATGATCTGAACAGGCGAATAGCCTTTTCTCTAAAGATATTCCATTTAAACTGATAAAGTATCTTCTGAATTTTCTGGAGTGAGGGAATTTTCTAGAAGAAATACTTTGAAGCCATCTCTGGCTTTTAAAATACCTTTGGACATTTCTTCTTGCTTTTGCCTGTAACACAGTGGATTTCAAATTTCCCAGCTTACATAAGCAGTGTTTCAAATCACAAAAGGATCCTTCTTCTTCAACTCTAAAATCTGTCTAATTTGCTGGACTTACCTGCACCCAGGAATTCAGCCAGCTAGTTTCTAAAGATCAAGGAAGTAACCAAATCTACGACTTTGCAACTCGCTCTTTGTTCTGACACTTGATAGAGATGACTCTGGAATTCCTACTCAAAATCTTTGCATACCAAGCTCCATCCAACCTACTGTCACCACTGGCTCAACACTCATGTCAAACTCCTAACCTGGGTGCCCAAGAGATGAGAGTTTTAACAAGAGAGAAGGGAGCAAGGACACACAATAGCGACAAAAGGGGTGGGAGACTGGAAGCTAAGGCCAGATGGAATTTTCCTAAAGCTTCTTGCAGTCCTAGTTAACTGGAGTTAATGATCTAAACTTATAACTACTGGCTCTGAAAGCTTATGTGGCTATATTAATTCTGGTGTGTGAGGTATAATTTTGTGTGAGTGGTAATTTTTTTGCCTGTACTGTATTATGTCATTAGATATAACCACAAGCACAACAGCACAGGATTTAGAAAAGCTGGCATACCAAATGAGAAGACTGGTGTCTAAAACGGAATCACAGAATGGTACAGCTCCCCTAAGGGATCTGCACACTTCCAGCTATGACCATGTTTTTTTTCCAGGAGTTACATCTCTAAAATTATATAGTCTACAGAAATATCATCAGACTGGAAGGCACTGCTAACCCAACTCCTTTACCCTCTGTATCTAAAATCTTATGAGTGTTAGGGTAAAAACTAAAAAAACTCATCACAAAATGTTTCATTTGATTTAATGGCATTCATTTTCTTAACATCAGTTTTGAAAGCAAGATTAGCTCCTTGGACAGTTTTTCCAGAGACTTAAGGAAAATGGAAACATTCAAATCAATCCCATTTATGACTTAAATCTATTCAAGTACTGCATTCTTATGAAGCTGTTCCAGATTAGCCAGCTCTTGCAGGAAGTGACATTCAGTTTCCTAGAAAAGGAATCCGCTATGTCTCAAGTTTCATCTGCCTAATCATCTGAGGATAGGAAGACAATTATGAGGTCTGATGGTATTCCTGAAGAGTTCTAACACAAGGGAGATCTATAAGCTAAAAAGCCTCTTATGAGATAAATGAATGGAAGATGGCTCCAGCAAGTTCTTATTCTAGCAAAGTTCTTAAACTGAAAATTTAAATAGATAAAAGTGAGAAGGCCCTGCTGCTTACCATAAGTAGGGTATGAACTACTGTGTTCGATCAAACAAAGGATCTACTACACATCTACGACACTACCCTGCCCTTGATAGTGGCCAAAAGTGGATACTAAAGGAAAAATTTAAGAACAGGAGAAACATATACTGGTCCTTCCCCCCAAAACACTCTCCTAATCTCCACAGCTTTGCAATTACCTTGCATTTATAACAGCCCAAGATTTTTTTTCCATTGGTTTGTCACTTTTGGAACATACATAGATCATAGAATCATAGATGGGTAAGAGCTGGAAGGGACCTTCAAGACCATCCAATACCACCCCCTGCCCTGGGCAGGGACACCTCCCACCAGCCCAGGTTGCTTCAAGCCCCCTCCAACCTGGCCTTGAACCCCTCCAGGGATGCGGCAGCCACAGCTCCTCTGGCCAGCCTGGGCCAGGCTCTCACCACCCTCACAGCCAAGAAGTTCTTCCCCACATCTCAGCTCCATCTCCCCTCTTTCAGTGTCAAACCCTTCCCCCTCGTCCCATCATTCCCCTCCCTGATCAAGAGTCCCTCCCCAGCTTTCCTGAAGGCCCCTTAGGGAATGGAAAGGGCTCTAAGGTCTCCCCAGAGCCTTCTCTTCTCCAGGCTGAAACCCTCCAACTCTTTCAGCCTGTCCTCACAACAGAGGGGCTTCAGCCCTCGTAGCATCTCCAAGGCCTCACCTCTGGACTTGCTTCAACAGGTCCATATCCTTCTGATGTTGGTGGCCCCAGAGCTGGAGGCAGCACTCCAGATGGCGTCTCCCCAGAGCAGAGCAGAGGGGCACAATCCCCCCGCCTCGCCCTGCTGGCCACGCTGCTGGGGATGCAGCCCAGCATGCAGGGGCTTTCTGGGCTGCCAGCACACGTTGCCGGCTCATGTTGAGCTTCTCATCAACCAACACCCCCAAGTCCTTCTCCTCAGGGCTGCTCTCAATCCATTCTCCACCCAGCCTCTATTTGTGCCCGGGATTACCCCAATGCATGTGCAGGACCTCGCACTTGGCCTTGTTGAACTTCATGAGGTTTGCATGGGCCCACCTCTCAAGCCTGTCCAGCTCCCTCTGGATGGCATCCTTTCCCTCCAGCGTGTTGACCACTCCACACAGCTTGGTGTCGTCAGCAAACTTGCTGAGGATGCACTGAATCCAGCTGTCCATGTTGCCAACAAAGCTGTTGAACAGCACCGGTCCCAGTGCTGACCCCTGAAGAACACCACTCATCACTGGTCGCCATTTGGACATCAAGCTGCTGACCACCATCCAGAGAATTCCCTATCCATCAAATCCATGTCTCTCCAACTTAGAGACAAGGATGTCACGCGGGACAGTGTCAAATGCCTTGCACAAGTCCAGGTAGATGATGTCAGTTGCTCTCCACTTATCCACCAGTGCTGTAATGCCATTGCAGGTCACCAAATTTGTGATGCAAAATTTGCCTTTAGTGAAGTCATGTTGGCTGTCAATCATCTCCTCCTCATTTTCCATGTGCCTTAGCAGAGATTCCAGGAGGATCTGCTCCATGGTCCTGCTGAACACAGAGGTGAGACTGACCAGCCTGTAGTTCCCCCGGTCTTCCTTTTTTCCCTTTTTAAAAATGGGGATTTTCTTTCCCTTTTTCCAGTCAGCGTGAACTCCACCAGACTGCCATGACTTCTCAAATATATGGTCAGTGGCTTAGCAACTTCATCCACCAGCTCCCTTAGGACCCGCAGATAAATCTTATCCAGTCCCATGTGCACCATCAGGTTCCTCAGATGGTCTCGAGCCTGGTCTCCTACAGTGGACAGTTCATTCTCCTAGTCCCTGCCTTTGCCTTCTGCAACTTGGGCTGTGTGGCTAGACCAATTACTGGTGAAAGGCAAAAAAGTAGTTGAGTGCTTCAGTCTTGTCCGTACCCTAGGTGACCAGGTCTCCTGCTTCCTTCCATCGAGGGCCCACATTTTCCCTAGTTTTCCTTTTGTCACCAACATACCTATAGAAGCTTTTCTTGTTGCCCTTGATGTCCCTGGCCAGATTTAATTCTACCTGGGCTTTAGCTTTCCTAAACTGCTGCTCCAACAATTTCTCTGTATTCTTCCCAGGCTACCTGTTTCCACCCTCTGTAGGCTTTCTTCTTCTGAGTTTGTCCAGGATCTCTTGTGCATCCATGCAGACCTCCTGGCATTTTCGCTTGACTTCCTCTTAGTTGAGATGCATCGCTCCAGAGCTTGGAAGAAGTGATCCTTGAATATTAGCCAGTCTTCTTGGCCCCTCTTCCCTCCAGGACTTTATCCCAGAGTACTGTACCAAGCAGATCTATGAAGATGCCAAAGTCTGCTCTCCTAAAGCCCAGGATAACGAGCTTACTGTGTGCCCTCCTTGCCGTCCCATGGATTTTCTCATGGCCACTGCAGCCAAGGATGCCCTTGAGCCTGACATTCCCCACCAACCCTTTCTTGTTGGTGAGAACGAGGTCCAGCACGGCACCCCTCTTCATTGGCTCCTCTGTCACTTGAGAAGGAAGCTATCATTGACACATTCCAGGAATGTCCTGGATTGCTTATGCCCAGCTGTGTTGTCCCTCCAACAGATATTGGGGTGGTTGAAGGCCCCCATGAGGACCAGGACCTGTGAACATGAGGCCACTCCTATCTGTGGGCCTCATCCGCTCAGTCTTCCTGTTCAGGTGGCGTTCCTGTTCAGACCCTCACTGTAACGTCACCTGTCCCTGCCCTCCCTTTAATCCTGACCCATAAGCTCTCGGTTGGCTCCTCACCCATCCCCAGGTGGAGCTCCACATGCTCTAGCTGGTCATTGCCATCGAGGGGGACACCCCCTGCTCATCTCCCTGCCTGTCCTTCCTGAAGAGCCTGCATCCCTCCATTCCAATGCTCCACTCATAGCAGCCATCCCACTTATATACACTTTTAGCATTTGTAACATCTTATTGCAAGGAGTTCCGAAGTTTATCTATGCTTGATTCTTTTTGTTTGTTTTTAATTTGTTACCTGCCAGTTTCAGTTGATGGCCTCTAATTATTTAACAAAATAAACAATAATTACTCCTTATTCATCTTTTCCATTCTGCTCATGGATTTTCATTTTTGATTGGATTTTCATCTTTTTTTTTACCTCACCTCTTCCATTTCCTCTTCAGGCTGACACAAACAAAATTGAGTCTAAATTGGCTATAGATAAATAGAGAAATCAAGTCATCTAAGCAGCAGAGTGAACAGCTTTGTAATTTTGGCAAACATTCTTATATGGTTTTAAGATGGAATTTTTACTATATATCAAAAAGGCTTCATGCTGAAATTCTCAAAAAAACCCTCAAACATGTAAGTGATTATATAGTCCAGATCACTTTGGTTCTGTATTCCTAAAAATACCCATTAATCTCAAAACTATTTTATTGTATTTTGTTTTTTCAAATGTGGAAAAATCCAATGCTGCTTTTAAGGTGATTTCAAGCACTGGTTACTTTAAACCGTTATAGGGCAAATTAATAACAGGAAATAAAAGCTTAAAAAGAAAACTAGGACACAACTTTAATTGCAGTGTTTACTTTCAATGCTCACTAAAACATTATTCATTTATTATAACTGCCAGTACTTTCATTAAACAGGAGTATGTCACAAACCTTACCCTCAGGTACTTTCAAAATAAATTAGGTAATCCTGAAGTTATAGACAAACAAAACTAATTCAGATATTGATGGCTCAGATAACATTACCTTTACAAAATAAATACAATCTTATTTACAGAAAAGGTGGAGATGCATTTAACTGTCCCTCTTGGTTAATTCTAGAGGTCACTGTGAAAGACAAAAAGTCTTAATGTGCTACTTTCAAAACATCATGCAAATCACTGAGGGTATTTTATAATCTGAAGCAGATTTAGGACAAAATAACTTTTCTAATTACATCTTCTGCCCTCCATAAACAGGGAAAGAGAAGGGAAGAAAACAGGTCATATGAATTGGCAATCAGCAGATTGTTTCAGTTTCTTAGTACAAAATGATATATCAGGGGGGAAAAAACAGTAAGTCAATACGGTGAAAGAATTAGAGAAAGTCCTCCTGAAAACAACTCATGTGGGAGTGCTGAATGTGTCAAACACCAGATGTGGCTTTTTGACAACACTAGCACATGGGGAGGGTGCTTATTATATTAGTTGTAGTGACTGTTGAAAGCCATTCAGTACTGAAGATACTGCAAATCATTAAGGGATGATGAAAATCAGTAATTTTCACCCATCCAAAATTTGCAGATGGGTGTTACAGTTTGCCTCTAAAGAGCTACTGTGTCCAAAAGGGAGTTACCTGCTGGAAGTACTTGTCACAGTTAATGTATTCCTTATCATGGGAGTCTTGCAGCTTATTTGTTTTGATGTACTGCCAGAGCGCCTGGATGATGGCCGAGCGGGTCTGCGTGTGTATCCCCAGCAAACGGGCCAGCCGTGGGTCCAGTTTAAACTGTGGGGGCTGTGACAGAGAGAGAAGGAGATGGGGATGACAACAGAAAGAAATGCCGACAGACAGAGCCATAAAGTTTCAGCTTTAGTTCTCAGGGGACTGTTCCTCAGAAGAAGCACCCCGTTCAACAACAGAAACTGAAAAAATAGAAGTCGCTTGGATGTGTACCACTGTTCGTGCTCTGCAAGAACTATGTCTAGGGTTTGAAAAGAAAGAGGGACACTCTATATGTACTATGCAGAGTATCTGTATCACATGCTTTAGATAATAACTCACATGCAGACTTGGGAAAGAATCTTCCTTTTCAACACTGATGCATAATTTGACTTTGGGGAGTGGGAGAAGAAAAAGAATGGCCCTTCCTCTGAAATACTGGAAGTTTACCACAGATAGAGAGAATGATGTCAGGATGGCGCTTCTACTGTTGCTAATAACTGCTCAGCTGCCTCATATTGACAAAGTACATTGGAACTCCTGTTTTTCAGGCATGCTCCCACCATTCTGCTTCATACCAGAAAATTTAGCCAACTAGTCAATGGAATGTATTTTTTCTCCTGGCCTCTGTGATACAACTCTTCAACTACCCTGTTCTGCATCTCTAGCATAATGCTTTCATTGGATACCCTGGAATTTGGTGCATCATCAAGTGTTTACCCATACCCAAGTTTAATATTTGCCACGTTATTAGGCAAGGATTACTCTGTCGAGTGCTAGGTGACCCAAAGCTATTTTTATAACAAATTGAGACATAAAGATAAGAGAGCATCTATTTTGAAGCATAAATTTATAACAATGGTGAGCATAACAAACATCATTACATTGTCTTAACAATAAAGATTCTCACTGGCTGTATCAGCAATTCAGTTAGCTCATATGCTCCCTGAAATGAATAAAATTTTCTCTCTGCTAACATTAATGGAGTGTCTTTATCATGGATAGATGCTATTTGCATGCAGGGGAAAAAGAAAGGCACAGAATGAGTTCTTAAAGTTATACAACCAAAATATATCTGAGACTGAACTGCCATTGAAAAGGGAGATCCCATCTCCTCTCAGCAGCACACTTCTATCCATTTCTTTTAGAGAGCAACATTTCTTTCAGGGATGGTTACAGTCAGATTACTGAGCTCCACAACTGCAGATCTCCACCATTTGTGCCAAGAGAATGGAGACTGTGGCAGTGCACACTCACAACTGACACTAAAGTGGTTTTTTGGAGCAGCTCAGCCTTACAACAGCTTAAAACAGTTTGAAACTGTGCCCAGGAACCTCGTTTATATTCTGTCCCAAAGCACAATAACCTAATTTTGCCTTTTTTTTTTTTGTTTGTTTCATACGACAGGGATCAGGGAACTGATTTGGAAGTAAGTTTTGCTAGCTTTCAAATGGATCAGTTCCCTGACTTATTTGTGTTCAGCCCACAACTACTACTAGTAGAACAGAACTAATACTGACAAAACAGACAAAGCAGGAATGCCTAAAGAGGTGTTCCTAAGAGCCATGGCAAGTCTAACCCTTGTTGGGGCAATGTTGTCTTGTGCCGGATTAGGGTGAGAATGTAACCGAAACTTAAGAAACCAGGAAAGCTGTGGTCTGCTCTCAAAAAAAAGGCTGCCACAACTACACAGCTATTCAGGAACCACTAGCAAAAGCCACTCCTTTGAATTTCTGTACAGGACCACACACATAACTCATGTGCTACTTATCTGACTATTCTCGAAGAAGCCTGGGGTGGAAATGCATATTCTTTCTGCAGGTGGGCTATAAAAATACTAATTTTCACAGTGCCAAGAAAAACCTTTTGCTAGATTATAACAGAAACTTACTTGATGTGTCCCCTTTACATTTTAAATAATCTGTCGGTTTGCTCAGTTCTGCGTCCAAGTATATTGTTTTTGGATATATGTGACAGGATGAATTTGCTCAGTTGCACGACGTCCCAATGGCTGTATTTTCCAAGCCAAAAGCAGTGCACTGACCTGGTAGTCCAGCATGAGGAGCAACGTGCACCGCACACTGACATCACCGGGTCTTTTCACCTGGAAGCCATCTGTTTCCTGGGTTGTGGGAGTTCTGTGCCACTGCCAAAGGGAAAAACAAGTATGATGGTCAGTCATTTTTTCACTGATGTTCATTGAAGTGCATCTTGCACAGTACACCATGCAAGAATAAGACAAGTACAAAACCCAACCACAACAAAACTACCCAAATAATTTCTTGGTCTACTCTTAGAATTCAGCTTTGGTGCACAATCTGTACTGCTGTTGGCATGTTTTACTTAAAATGCACACAAATTTTTCATCATTTCATACATTCTGTTCCAAGATGTGCACTACACCACTACTACATCTATGCTTTTAGACTATGAAGATCCTGCTACTAAACATTCTTAAAAAGAATGGAATTTTGAAAACTTTGAAAATATATTAAATGAGAAAATGAAGGCAAGGTCACTTAGAAAAGGGAGACAATGGGCACATCACTGTTTATCTGTGCTGGTATCGGGTTTATATGCAAAGGGTGAACAACCTTCTTACCTCCACAAGATGGTTGTCAGGTCCATAAAGATCTTTGTCCAGTTCAATAACCAAACTCTTAAAAAAAGACGAAAACTTCCGTTTCTGTTTGCTGAGCTGTACAATCAGAAGAAACAGAAATGTTTAAGGCTGTGTATATTAGCCTGTGTTCTATGCTTCCTTCTCAGGCTTTCTCTTTATCTTAAACATTAATTTCCACATAGACCACAAGTGTGATCAATCTAATTGAGTTTTTCCTCTGACAAATGCAAGGTAAAATGCAAAAATCTCAACAGTAGTGGAACAGTGCACACTTAAGGGAAGATTTCCCTGACTCACTGAATGTTATTGAAGAGACTGGCTTGTAACACAAACAGGCACCTGTGAGAGTGAGACACAGAGATGCTCCGAGAGCAGGAGCCCCTCTGCTGTGAGGACAGGCTGGGAGAGTTGGGGGGGTTCAGGCTGGAGAAGAGAAGGCTCCGGGGAGACTTTAGAGCCCCTTCTAGTCCCTAAAGGGGGGTTATAAGAAAGACAGCAATGGGCTTCTTACCAAGGCCTGAAGTGACAGGTAAAGGGGGAAGGGTTTGACACTGAAAGAGGGGAGATTGCGATGAGATCTGGGGAAGAACTTCTTTGCTGTGAGGGTGGTGAGAGCCTGGCCCAGGTTGCCCAGAGAAGCTGTGGCCGCCCCATCCCTGGAGGGGTTCAAGGCCAGGTTGGAGGGGCCTTGGAGCAACCTGGGCTGGTGGGAGATGTCCCTGCCTGTGGTGGTTTTGGGGTTGATTAGATGATCTTTAAAGGTCCCTTCCAACCTAAACCATTCTGTGAGTCTAAGGCCACTGTATACTTTTTATTTTAACACCCTGGGGTTTTTTGATGAATGCTAATTTCTTGGTCTAATTTGTCAGGTGACAGTAGATTTTACAGATTAATCATACACTAAGTACAATTATTTCCTTTTACATTTTGCCTTTCCATTTGATTATCAGTATTTGCTGTTTATTACACAGCATATAGTGTTTAAATTAAAAACCGGGAGGTCCATAATCACATAATCTGACCTTCCACAAAACACAGTCCACAGGATTTCCATTAATTTCTTCTTATTTAATGCAGAAAATCTTTTAGAAATACATCCTCCCTCAATTTAAAATTTGCCAGTAATTGAGAAGCTATTTTGTTCCAGTAAAGAATCTCTTTCTTTGTTAAAATATATGCTCTAATTTCTAAACTGAATTTATCTAACTTCAATTTCCAGATGTTGCACTTTGTCACCCCTTCATCCTCCAGCAAGGTTATAATTCTGATTCACGCACTGTTAACTCCAGTCAGACTGACATGCCTTGAAAGCCTTGCCCTCTACATACATGCATGTTCTCCATCTGTTCATCCTACCAAATATTTAGCTTGTGAAGTCTATTCAAATAGGTCACACCTTTATTAGGAAAGTCCAGCCTTTCTCAAGGAAAGTTAAAATCCATCACTGAGGTTTCTGAGGACTTCAGACTGATAAAACTTTTCTTCCACCCTTGCTCTGACCATTAATACATCCTCTTGCCCTCCCTTGGAATATGAACTACTTGTTTTTCCTTGTTGTTCTACTCTTCAGAAGATGCAATGCCTGCTGTGGGCCTGACATCACACCTCTCGTCACCTGAACCCTGCCTATCTGATAAGGGAATCATCTGAGCCCTGTCCTCTCCACCTCCTTCTTCCTGTCCTGTCCTTGAGTCTGCTCCATTTCCCCCTGCCCTCCCTGTCCCTACCCAACATCCCCATCATGGCCTTATCCTTCACTCTGGCCAGACACGGTGCCTTCCCAGCAACAATAAGCAAGCGCTGCAATTCAGAGATGTCTTGTCCGAGCTGATGTCCCCAGTAAAGTCCACCACCCCACAGGACACTCTCTGGACCCTTGCCAGCCCCAGTGAAGTGCAGGGAAGTCATACGTCATCCAGGAGCTTCCCCTCCACTCGCAGCTCCCAGGAAGCAATGCTGCCATCAGAGTCATCAGCATCGGATTTTGCAGGATTAAATGTGTTGGAGATGTAAAGTCTCAGTTTCCGCTTTTGCTGTTATAGAAATAGAGAAAAGAGAAGTACACATCCAGTTTAAGTCCAAGACCTGAGGAAGCCACAGGAGAGATGATCGTTACATGATTAGTAGAGAATCTGCGTGTTTAATATAGTTGCACCAGGTTATACCAGAATTTAAGATTTGGTTATGTATAAGAAAATACACTGAAGAGCTGAACCTGAGACTTCCTTTCAAAAACTATTGTCTATACAAACATGCTGACATCCACTCTATGTGAAGAAAGACAGGAGGTTGCAGGACCAAGCCCTTGAGGCTACACATCCTGTAGTTATGGGTCAGATCATTGTAAGAAAAGCACGATATGGTGCCCTTCCTGTCTAGATACTAGCTAGATTACTAAGGTTCAGCTAGAAACCTCTTGCCACATGAATGTCTTCCATAGTTGCACCAGTTCAGATTTGTAAATGGCAGTCACGAATACAGCTAATGCTGCAAATTACATACCAGGCATATCTCTGCCTGTCTTCATTCTACCATCACGTGGAGCCTGGTAACAGTCTTCCTACAGACACTCACCCGAGCACACACACACCCCAAACCCTGTTGCTTAACCTTCCTCTTTAATAGCCTTTCACCCTAATCAATCATGTTGCAGCTCCAGCTTGCTGTGAGACCAGAGTGGTGAAAGGCGTTGTACTTCATCCCTAACCTGGTGCTCAGGTCTGCGAGATAGAACCATCCCTACCTGTTGGCATTCTTGCAGGCTATCTAAGGCTTCCTCATCGCTGTGCTGGCTTATGGCTACATTATTTCTCAGTGCCTTTCCCTCCCACAAACCATGTGAAAAATTTGGTCATTAACTTTAATGCATGGATTTTAAAAAAGATATTGCCAAAAATTTCTTTGGGACTCTAATCTCAAATGTCTGTTAATAATATAATGACAAAAAGGCTACAGTTGTCAGGTTAATGCAGTCCAAACAACCTTCACACAACATAAGAAGGGAGTAGCCTTGTAAAGTCCTCGTACTCACACACACACACACACACACACACAGAGGAATGAATTTACACACATCAGGTCAGGAAACTAAAAATCTAATTGAGCATAGAGGAATGTGGGAGGTAGAGATGTATGGCTGAAGAGGAACAAAAAATGACTAAATTTTGCCAAATCTAGGGAAGACAGTGACAGAAAGGTTTGATGTAAAGGGAGTGTCAATGGTACGCACTGAGAGGGAAAAGGATTTTCCACAGTGCCAAGAGTCCAGAAAATGACAGGTTAACACAAATAGAACATAGATCTCCAGGAAATTTTTTTCTATCTATCTGCCTGTTTCTTTCTCCATCCTTTCCAACAGGATTTCTGTTGCTAAAATGCTCTTTCATTTTACAAAATGTTACTTTTTTAATGCCCCAGAATCTCTATTTACTATGGAGGACCTGTGAAGGACTTCACATTTCTAAATTCACAAGTCTTCAAATTAACCTGCACATTTTATGCACTGTTCCTAAATTTTATCCCCACCTGGATTATTTGAAAAACTGTATCTACATACATAAGCAGCTTTTTTCTTAAGAGTTCTTCTTGGATACTGTACTGAGATTTTACGTTTATATCACTGATCCATTTCCTCTTCTTTTTACTTCCAAATACATTATCTCTGTTCTGCCCTTTACCCTGGAAACTCCTTCCCTCCTCGTATCTCCCCATATCCAGATAGGAACTGCATCTTTGTACTTCGAAGTCTGACATTTCATCACTAAGATTATCCTCTGCAATAACATAGTTATTCAAATCCGAATATTTTAGATGTCTTCCTTTCTCCTAGCTTCCAGGCTCTGCCTTCCTTCTATAGTCCATCTAAAATGAAGTTAGTAACAAGGTCTAACTCCACTGTGAAATACAAAATAGTATAGTCCATCTAAAATGAAGTTACTAACAAGGTCTAATTCCACTGTGAAATACAAAATACCTATCCTTGACAATTCCCACTGTTTCCCTTTGCTAGCCCCTTGCAATTTTTCTTTCCAGTCATGCAGAAGCCAGATGCAGCTCACGCTGTAGAGCTGAGCTCCCGCTGGGCTCCCTGCACTTTCCCCACTCTGCCAAAATCAAAGACTGCACATCATTTGTTTCTCCCACATCTCTCTCCTCAATTTACAGTGTTTTCTTCTACACAACAAATCCTCTTTCTCAAATGTAATCCTTTCTTCACTGTAATCCCTATAGATCAGCTCACTTCTTTCACATTGTCATCAGAAAGGAACTTGGAATAATCATGAATAAAATTCCTAAGGAATGGTTATCTCTAGTTATCTTTCACACTGCTTTCTATGTATCTTGATTTTAGATCAAAAAACATTTAGCCTTTTATTCCAACACGTTACAGGACTACTGACAACGTGTAAGGACCATGGAATGCTGAGCCTTTAGTCTCCAGTAAGCAAAGACATTCCATCCAACACGCAAAATGTGTAACTTCACCCTGGGGGTTGTCTTCAGATTTTGGCCCAAAAGGTACTGCAAATTTGCAACGCTATTAAAATAGTGATTATCTCCCAAATGCAACCACAGAAAGACCCTTGCTTCTGACTGATAAAAAATACGCAGGAAATCAGTCAAATAGGGCAACTGCACAGCTGCAGAAGGACCCCAACACTAAATGGGCTTTAAATCTAATAATCTTTACTAGAACACAAAGCAGAATAAGATAACATAAACAAGGAGAACTCATATTTGCCACGTAAAATTGAATAAATAAATAATAAAAAAAGGTTTTATAAACCAAATTTTCTCTGCTCACAGGTCCTTGCAAAAGTTTCCTTTCTTCAGGCTTGCTCTTATTCCAGCAACTCTGTGATTTCTTGGATTGCAGAGAACTCTGTAGGTTCATTCCTGGGAGAAAGACAGAATCCTCTCTTTTTATTCCTTAAGATCAAACTGCGTTTGTGCTATTTTCTTCTCTCAGGAGACTCCAAATTTCTGCTTTCTCTTCCAGCTTCTCACTCAGCGAGGCCATCCCTTGTCCTTTCTGCCTGGCTGACTGTCTTGTCCTCCAGCCGGCACAACCTCCGTCCTCTGAGGGCTCCACCAGGCCAAGGGCACCTCAGGACAGGACGAACACTTTTCTTCTCCACAGCTGAGCCACCACCCCTCAAAGGACCCTGCACAGCCAACTGCCAGCAGGTGTCAACCATCACATTGTCATCACCAGGAACTCCAGACCTGACCTGCAGAGAGCAGCCAGATCTGCCACAGGCACTCTGGTAAGCAGAATATGTGTAAGCAAAATAACGTGAATGGTAAGCAAAATAATGTGAAAAGGGCATTTGGCCATGAACACTGCTTGAACAGCCAAATGTGTCCTCTGCACAGCACTGAACTGACCCAGACACATTCACGCCTCCACAACTACCTTTCTGAAGCTGCTGCCAACATGTCCACCTCCTGTTTGCTCCTGTATGTATGCTCCATTTTTTCCTTTTTTCCCTTTCCAGAACTCCCATCACTACCTCTTCCTTACATACGTCAGTGCTGCCAGCACCACTGGCTCCTCATCAAAGCTTTCTAGGAGTAGCTCTGCACAAGACATTCTGGGAGGATGACCACCTTCTCTTTCAGTTCCAGGAACCAGACAACAGCATCTGGACTTCCCCTACGTACATTTATCACCAACAGTGGTCAAACATACTTCGAGCAGTGGCATTAAAGAAAATACATTTAGAAATCTCTAGCAAAACATCAGAACCATAGTTCTACAAATGAGCATTTTCTTTGGACCAGCAGGCTCTTCCTGTGCCATGACTTTTCTCCTGTCAGCTGTGAGACACTTCCATCCCACCGGATGAAGCAAGATTCTGGCAGGGATCCAAGAGTCCAAATCCCTCCGGAGTGCTCTACCCAGCGAGTAACAACTTCAGCACTCACAGCTATGCTGCTACCATAAGGATGGTCAGTCTTGGGAGAAGTCAGCCCAGAGATTATATAAATAGTCAGAACTGAGCTCAAGGAAGAAGAACACCAGAATGGCACTGGCTGGGGTTTTATAGCCGCTACATAGACCATAAAGTCTCCTTGGCTGAAGACACACCTCCAAAATCACTGTACTCAGTTCAGTACTCCTGGGTTCCACAATAACATCAAGTTCATACCCAGAGGGCTCTGAGAGTGAGGTGTTCTTCCATCTGATCCAGGCAGAAATGACACAATGTCAGCTTTGCGCAGCTTGGTCACTTTGCAGATTAAATACAGCAGTGCAATAGACTTGAGCAAGAAGCCACTGCCCTTCAACAAATTTGGCAGATTTCTTACAATGCACATTGTAGCACAGATCTAAAACTTGTTCTCTCTGTATGGTGGCTTCTCAGAGAACAGAGAAGCAACCAACCAAAAACTGTGGCTTTGTTTTTTACTGGTAGTATTCTCAGTAGCTTGGAGCAAAAAATGAAGAGAAAACACACAGCTTTGGGCAAGACGGAAGAAACGCATTTCATCTCAGACACACTGAAACATTACCACCCACAAAGACAAAGCTCAACAGGGGCGGACTTCACAGGGACTCGATCAACGTTGTGAATAAAATAACCTCTTGTGCAAAAATCAATAAATGCTTACTCTGCTTATTCTCCAAGATACACATCTTTAACGTGCGTCTTTGACTTGTCTTCAGCAAAATGAACTTCAAATAGCAGTCATATTAAAAAGAAAAGCCTTCTCCAAAAAGCACTGCATTTCACTTGCAATTTTTCCTTGAGAAAAAGAAAAGGAAAAAAGAAGCATATGTGACAGAAGACTGGCCATGTCTGGAATCAACTACTGTGAAGGTCTTGGCTACAACAGAGTCCAAGTGGCAGGAGAGCTCATGTGGAATGAAACAGACCTAAACAGGAGGCTGATGGGATGCTGGAGCAGCAGAACCACGGCTTTTCCTTCAATGGCATCTTCACACAAATCAATACAGCTTTCAGTTGAAGTAAATGGGCAAAATGCTGAAAATCCACCAAATCCTTCAGAAAACTACCTCTGCTTTATAGGGCCACATTTTTTTCAGTTTCCATTAGCATTAAATCCCTAAAAAGTCAACTTAGAAACTAAGCCTCTGAAGATACCCTGATCTCTGTGACATCCCCAAGACAAATCTCCACTGGCTGCTGAAGTTAAAGTTTCCTTCAGTGAACTCTCAGGCAGGACAATACCTCCAGGACACTTCTAGGGAAGTTGTGCTTGCGATTTCAAACAAATTAAGTTATCAGCAGATAATCTATTGCATATTGTATCAAGAAAATCTGGCTGCCAATCCACGAACAGCATTGTGTTAAGAGTTCTCTATGCACATCTTAAGGAAGGATTTCTATGTACCTCAATACAGCATAAAAATCTCATGCATAAAGCACAGGAAAGATTAAAATCTGTGTTTCTGTCGTCTTTGCGTATGGAGTAACTGTTTCAGGAGCTCACAAAAACCTTTTAGGAAGCAAAAAAAACCAGCAGAAGATAAAGAAACATAGAGACTAGAAATCAGGATACAAGAAGGACAATGACCACTAATAACAAGTGTTCAAGTCTGACCATTATAAAATAATCAAATGTGAAGTGGAATGTCTGTATCAGAAATGGAATATAGAGGGAATGCTCACCCAGAGTAGCAGCCACCTCCTATGTCAAAATTTTTAGAAGAAACAAAATTAGTTAGGTAAGCCATGACAACAAAAGATGGACAAGAACTTAAAAATGGACAACCCAAAGCAGGAAAATCAGTGACTTGGTAGAATATGCAAGTATCATGAATACTAAAAGGAACTGCCCAATATTTACTGGGTTTAAAATTGCACCAACACATCAAAAAGATCTGTAGACAGTTCTCTAAAAACTTCAACAAAAACTCAAAAAAGGCAAACAAATGTTATACAGGAATAAAACGGAGAATAGTATGCACAATAGTCTATAAAATCAGTTATAGCAGCTTATTTGGCAGTTATATACTACACTTTCTCAGGAAAAGAATCAGGAAGCGTTTACTGACAGGTGATAAGAATAGCTGGCTGCCCTGAAAATTTCCTTCTACGGTGTTTGGGAAGACTGAATTTTTTACTGAAGAAAAGAGAACATTAAAGAACCTGAAAGACATATTTAAAATATGAGATTAGGTCTTTCTGTTTTCCTTATCTTACAATGCAAAAAGCAGAACACATAAATTATGCCACAAGACCATAAATTCAAACCTGATCAATGGAAGTGTATCACATATGCTATATAAAGCATAATGAACCACCATTAACCCATAGAACTCATTCCCATAGAACATAGATTTAAAACTTGCAGGTTTTTATGCCAGAAGAGACTATATTGCCCAGCTCAATTTTCTGTGAAGCACAGGCTCCAATCATTCAGCAAACAGGGCAGCTCTTTTTAAAGGACATCCAACGTTGACTTAAGACTTGATATAATGAAGAATCTATTACATCTCTGATATCTTGTTCTAGTGGTCAGAAAAACACACATTAATCAGTCTCAACTGATGTATTTTTGAACCGAAGCCAAAAGCTTTTTACACCAAAAAAACCCCAAAAAACCAACCACCACCACCAAAAAACAACAGGGAAGGAGCCAGAGTGTTTGTATTATGTACAGATCCCAGGAATATACAGTCATGTCAATATATGAGAATTTTACAAGATGTCAGACCTTTCTGTGTCTTAATATAAACTGATCTTGGACTACTGGAATTTAGGTGGAACTGTTACCTACAGTTGGGAGGTAGGTCACCTTCCTATGAAGTATTTAGCAATGGAACACATTATCCAAACAAGTGGTAGAGTCTCCCACCTTGGAGGTGTTCAAAAGCCATCTGGACATGGTCCTGGGCAACCAGCTCTGGGTTGCCCTGCTTGAGCTGTGGGCACAATCTCTGACAGTGACTAACTATCCCAGCTGCAAGCCAACTGATAACGCAGTAACACATGTTGCTGCAGTGCCACTGGCATCTCAGTCCTATCAATAACATGTAAGAACCCCCAGATCAGTATAGAGAAGACAACCTGGGAACTCCTAGGGCCAAATTCAGGGATGTCCAAAAGGAGGTGAACTCACCAAAAGCCCACTGACTCTGAAGTGACCCTCAGACATTGGGTGACTGCAGATCAATATACATGTTAAGGCTAAGGACAGTAAGGCAACCACAAACCATGACCCGACTGTCCCAATGTATAACCACATCCTAATCAGAGGACATATCTATTTGGACTGATCTCCTCACACTTGGCAAACTGTAAACTATTTGGCTTTTTATTTTGCAAATTTTATGGTTCATGATTAAAGATGAGAAAATTCCTTATAAAATTCCCTCAATAAATTGTTTTGTTTAAACTGAAATTGTCATAAATTCTGTTTTACCTTCAACATATTTCTACTTTAAATGGCTTGTGCAGACATTTACCCTGAAGTGCTTTAAAATATCTTATCAAAACCACTGTAGCGCTCCATGGAGTGCATCAATGGGCCCTAGGGTCACTGAGCTGGCAGCAACAATAAGTCCAGGTAACAGGACTGTATCACGTAATGTTTTTCAGAACCCACAAAGGTACAATTTCAAAAATGAAATGTTGTTTCCCCTCCTTGATTTGGAGGAATTTTGCTTTTCTGACAATTAAAACCTCTAATTTCAAGTTTAACATATATTCAGTCACCTTTTCCCCATGATGTTAATGATGTTTCAAAACAATTGGCAACTATTTTATAGAAGAAATTCCTCCAATTAATCCCAGCCAGCACTAAGACCAACGTTACAATCACAGAAAAGGAAGTACGTGGCCCATGTGCCACAGACCTCAAAGTGCAGATGGGAACCTACAACAGCTAAAAAGAGGTAGAGCTGCCACTGCTCTCAGTTACCTTAGATTTTCTTTAGTAATCCCCACTTCTTTCTCCATAACATCCCGTGAAGAATAAATAAAATGCTTTGCTCAAGTTGGGGTAAATGATACCTACTGCATTTGTGGATTAAAACAAGTGCAGGTTTGATACCAGGAACTCAATGACAGTAAGGTTCAGAGTCTGACACAAAAATCTCCACAAATTGTTTTTCTTCTGCCCCTAAGAATATCCCTTGGATGCTTGAGGTTTAGAACTCAGTACACAGAACAGATGAGAGTTTCTTAGAATGACAGAACTGCAGAGCTCAGGTGCTGCGGACACAAGGCATACTGAGAAAAAAACCCCAATCTTGCCTGATAAGGGCAGAGGACCAAGCAAAAACCTCAAGTGTTTCAGAAAAAAATGTAGATTTCCGTCTGCCAGCAATCTAATAGCAATTCCTCAGTCCTAGTTTGCGGAACTGCAACTACACCCTGGTCTGGTAAACTCTATGTCCCACAGCAGTTCACTGTGAAAGTGACAGTCCCTGCATAGCAGTCTCCAGTTTGGGCGAGACCAAGGATTGTCTGTGGTGCCAGGGCTTGGAGTAGGAGCCTGGCTTGTGGGATAGTCACTAGATGCCCTTCTTTCAGCCAGGTGACTCTTGGTTCAGATCTTGGGATGAAAATCATCTCAGTCTTAAAATTATGTTTATGTCCACAACTGACTACTTATCTCAGGGTTAGACAATAGAGAGAAACAGGAATGTTTTCGGGCATGATTTGTTTATATTCTTTTCAGTATGTATTTCCTCTATGAGAAGAACTGTGCCTTGAACTCCATTGCCTACACTGACTAAATCTCTCAACTATAAAGGGACCCCAGAGTGACTAGCTTATGCGTAAACAATGTAGATATCTATACTTAACCAAATAAATCCCACTCCCAAAGTCCACTGCAGCTCTAGCTGTCCAGATTTTCAGTAATGCATTCTTCTTTAATGACACCTACTCATCTGGAGTTGAGCCATATGGTTTCCAGTTCCTTCAGGCCATGGAGCTTGCTATGTCTGTACCTGTGGCCACACTGCAGTCAAACAGCCCTGTCTGCCTGACTCCTTCCAAAAAAAGTCCCTTCTGGAATTCTGAGCACTCAGCAGGTGAGTCTTCCATAAAGTCAGTGCAAGGGCTCTTGCAATGAGTGGCGTGCACTAAATGCTGCTCTGCAGACAAGGAATTCTGAGACTCTCATGAGTGATGCAGTCCAAGAACACAGGACTAATAGAAGAGGAGAGAACACACCAGTACCCAACAGGCAGAAAAAAGATGAGGCAGGACTTAAACTGGAAAAGCTGGCAGCAGAGAAGGGCTGGTAACAGTGGCAAAGTGAGCTAGAGGGTGATGAAGGCCATTTCCCCCATTTCAGCCCCAAGCTCTCCTTGCTCAGAGAGCAATCCCACTGCTGTCATCTGTCCCAACAGTGCAACTCGTCACAGAAGGTTCTCGTAGCATCAGTAGGCTCAGCACACTTTATGCACTGCCCTCAATCCAAAGTGGTTGAAACATTTCCCCCTAAAATTTCTCCAGAACAATTAGTCTGCAGGCAGAAAAGACCAGCCTGAGCAATACTAGACCATAAATGTGTGGTCCCCAAAGACTGTTTCCAGCTACAACTCAGTCGCTGTGACCAATACGGTAACTGCCATTATAACTGATAATTCTGAGCAGTCCTGCATATTCCCTACATACTATCACATACCTCAGACAAATTGAAATTTTTCCCGGGATTATAATCCCAGTTTGGGAACCACTGTTTTAGGGCAAATATTTCAGAATTACAAGAGCTTTGATAAGAGATTTACATGTAGAGATAATTTTTATTACTGTTACCAATGCTCCAACTGTAACAAAATGAAAATACTTAACATCAGAACAACCCAAATTTATCTAGTCTTAGCTTTACTTTGACAGGTGTTGAATTTCACAGCTGCTACATGCTAAGTCTAGACATGAATTTGAAAAACATTTGTAAGATCATTCTTTAGGTGTTAACGAGCTGAGTAACTGATATTTAAAATGTTTTCACTGAGCCCTAGATGGAAACAGAATTTTCTGACTACAGTTTCTGTATTGTTGTGCCTCCTATACTCTTCCCCATTACAGCCCCTGAATATCCCCATTGCACAGACGAGAGGTGAAAACTCATGTACTGGTCAACTCCCTAGTTAAACAGCTTGTCACAGAATAAACATCTTCCTGTAGACTTATGCATGTGAGTCTTTCAAACATGGCCAAGTTCCTAGGTCACTTAAAATAATGATGTTCTACCCACATTAAGGAGCTAAGACAAATTATTTCTTCTGAGAGTCCAATCTATTATGTACAATATTTTTTTCCTACAAACTTGTGATTTAAATCATCCTTACTTCAATTTCCTATCTATAAAATAGATACATCCATGGAACTTAACTGTTTCTTTTCTTTCTTTCTTTTTTTATGTTGCATATATATAAATTGGAAAAACATCAGAGGTAAAAGCATTCCACATCTTATCAGATACCTGTACAGTGACAGAGTGGAATCTTGATCTTAGTTGGGCTGATACCCGCTACTGTGGTAAAGACAAGAATGACAGCTTTACTTCACAGTAGACATACAGCTACAAAACTCTTCATACTACAGGATTTACTATATGAATAAGTAAGAGCAATCAATACAGTCACAAGAACTTAAGTAAGACGTGAAAAGAAATTCTGCACAATGAGAGTGGCTAAACATTCAAACAGATTGCCCGAAGAAGTTGTGAAGCCTCCATCCTTAGAAATTTTCAAAACTCAACAAGGCCTTGACAACCCTGTTTTGAGCAGGAGGTTCAACTAGGTGACTTCCATAGTTTCCTCCTACCTAAACTTCTCCATGATTCAGTTGAATAGACTCAGAAAACTTAGGAAAAGACCATTTCAGTAGGCTATTATGAACAGTGAAGTGCTGGACTTGATCTAATAGAAATCGCAGAAAATGCTATCCTTTCTTCTCTTACATGAATCATCCTTTTACAGGCTATGTAAATATGTACATTTTTGCAGGATCCTTACACTTTTTCTGTAAGTAATTCTTCCCAGTATATGTTTTGTTATTGCACAAGTTTAGCTTTTGTTTGAGTTCTAATAGGAAATTTAATATATCTCTTCAGCACACCCCTCTAATCTCCTATTGTTTTCTTTTTAATCATTCTAATGCAAAGTTCCAAACCCAGTGTTTATTTATACAGAAGCTATTATTCCCCTTAGTAAAGGCTTTTAGAAGCTAGACCTGGTAATATCCACAGAATTTTCTCCACCACTTTTCCACGCATGCTGCTCCCCAGCTGCTTACTGTTAGTTTTCTTTGACCTGTTTCAAAATATCTCTGTTAACAGGACTTTTAATGGAAAGATCATTCCACCATTTTTTCCCCCTAACTCAATCTACAGATTTTTCATTACATACCTTCATTGGCCTCTTCAGCGCTTCCTGAATATCCACACGCTTCCGCATAATGGTCTGGTCTAGTTTGCGTTCAAAGGCCAACAGATCCATGTAGGCCTGGGACTCAGGAACCAGCTCCCGGATCTGAGAAGGAAGCAAGGAACATCCAAGCACTGGAAGAAAGAGTCTACTATGTTCCAGAGCAGTAACACCGACACCTTCCCAGCCCTTAGATGTGCTCAGAAAGAGCTACTCCTCATTAGCAGGGCAGGTTTCAGTGGCAGGGTACAAGCACATGGCTGAACAGCTGGAGCACAGAACTGAAGCTAACGAACCCTGGAAGACACCAGCCAGATCCACAAGGCCTGCATCACAGCTGCTTTTTTTCAAGTGAGGCTTAGCTCGAAGCAGCCTGGGAGTCAGTGCTCTGGACAATGCAAAGTACAGTAAATCTGTCCTGTTTGAACTAAAAAAGTGCTGTGTCTCTCTAGACTAAAAATAAAGGGTGCACGTTCATGGTGACTTTTCTAAAACAAGTGTTTCCCATCATAAGTAAGAGCTGCCCTTGAGGAAGTCAACCTTTGTCAGTACATCTTCTTGGCCAAGGTGAAACTGACCTTCACATCAAAGTGGCACCATGACGAGCTACGAGGTGCCGACTTACAATCTTGCCAACTTTTATTGGTATTTTAATACCTTAGCTAAACTATGTTAGTTCTAGTAACAGTTCTATTTTCCCTTTTCCAAAGAAATTAGCAGAAGAGATGATTTGAAGTAGGTTAGGAGGAAGATGTAACGATCTGAGCTTAGAAATGGGCAAGTATACCCTTACATGAAAAAGTTGGTTCTTAATTAGGAATAACTCATGCAGGAAAGCCATAAAAGAAAGGAACCGTAAGTAATTACAATAAATCTACTGGACTACCTTGTCTATTTCTGTAATATTCACTCTAGCTTTCAGCTACATAACTAAAATATTTTACTGTTTGAATACTTCTGTTCTATAGGAATGAAAAGCTAGTTGGTATTCCTGTTTCACTTTAGAATCAGAAGTCTACAGCTTTGATTTAGTGCGAGACACAAACACCTGTGTGAGAGACACCCAGCATACAGCCCTTCACTGCGTTCTGCAAGGACATCAGAAATATGGCAGGAGGTCATCCCAACAGTCCACCCATCCTAGGGCTGTGTCTCTGACAGCATTTGGAAGTTGCTGCCCTCTAGTACCTACAACAGCCTGAGACAGGGTGTTCCAGAACCTCAACAGCCCGTGTGTGAAGTACCTCCCATCTGTCAGCTTCATCTGATGCCATCTCCTGGCACAGCTGGGGCAGTGGTGGACAGGCATTCCCTTACTGCTCACACACTTCACTTCTCGTTACTGCTCACATGTTTTACAAGTTTTTGTCATCCATTTCTTCAGAGTTTTCTCTTTCAGCCTGAAGAGGAACAATTCCTCCCTTCTGTATTCAGACTGATTAAGACTATAAAATGTCTCTTTCAACCTTTTAAACAAATTTATTTGTTTGGTTGGTTTGAGACGCCAGAACTCCTACTCTGTTTACAGCAGGACTGACACTTTGGAGAAGCAGAAACCATGGAGTCAAAAACTCTCTTCAGCTTTAGCTGAACCAATGTATTTTTAACTGCTTGTATTCTTTCACAAAGTCTTAGTATCAGCAGAATAATAAAAGAGCATGAACATTTTTAAAAGCAAAGCCCTTAAAGCAAGCACTGCCCTGGAAACATTGAGGAGTTGCTAGACAGCTTGCACAATACAGACAATTCTTCCTCCCCACAGCAAATACAAATCTTTAGACTCAACAAAACACCCCAACGCTTTTATCCTGTTCCACACAGAAGAAAAGATTTGTCAGTTCCTTCCACACAGAGGAAATTAATGATGCTGTACTGTAGTCAATTAAAAATTCTGGACCCAGAACAGAGTTTCAATCTTTTAATTTCAAGGTCTAGCACAGTCAGCTCATGATCTCCCGGACACATGATGAAGCAGGGAGCCCTCAGCCCTCACACAGCCCTCAGGATAAAGCATATACTCCAGCTGTGATACCCTTTCAGCTGGACCCAGGATTTAATGAAATTTCTAAGAATTTTGTAGAAACAGCAGTAATCTTCAATAAATATTTCTATTCTGTACTTTCACATCTCTTACCACATGGAAGTTGAAAAGGTATTCCTATTCCATTCCTGTAATCAAACTGTTAAATATTTTAAAATGTGTAGAAAGCATAAACACTTTAAAATCAGCCAACAAAGATAATACTGCATGTAATTCCTCGAACTGCAAACAGCTGCAGGTTGGGAGAGTATTTGGGAGAAGAACAGATAAAGAATGTGTGTGTACTCCTCTCTGGGCATGTGTTATGGTCACAGTGAAGATGGGATACTGGGCTAAATCAAAGGTCCACGCAGGACATTTTTGTCTGCTCTTGGAGTCTTTTACTTCTTACCCCACTATTGGAATAATCTTTTCGTATCATGATAATGTTCGAATTTCATACTCTTCTTAATTTGCTCTCAAGAGTGAGAGGAAAATTAAGACAGAGCCCCAGCAGTATCACATAACAATGCAGGATGTACTCCCTCTTTGCGTTTGAGGTCTGTCAGAAATTCCCTGCTTCACCATGCTGGCCTCCTGCCAGGCCTGCTCAACTCTGTGCACACTGGTCTGATAGTTCTCCTTTGCTTTGAAGAGGTTGTCCTTGAAGTTCAGCCAGCTTCCCTGAGCCCTTCTGTCCTCCAGGGATCCCCATTTTCCTATAGGATCCTTCCCAGCAGATCCCCAAACAAGCCAAAACAGCTCTCCTGAAGTCCAGGTCTTACTCACTTCTCTCAGGAGAGCAAACTCTGCCATCTCATGGTTGCCACAGCCAGGGCTGCCCTTAACCTTCATATCCCCAACCAGTTCTTCCTTCTTTGTGGGTTAACAGGTCTGTCAGAGTACCTCCCCTTGTTGATCACCTGTGTCAAATTGTCATCAATCCAACCCAGGAATTTTCTGTAGTGCTGGTGCCCAGTGCTCCTGCCCTCAAAGCAGATGTCAAGGTAGTTAAAGCTCCCCTGTAAGTTTGAGGGGTTCCTCCAGATGTCTACAAAAGGCTTTCTTTCCTTCTTGATCAGCGAGACCATCTGTAGCAGACAGCCACCGTGCTGTCACTCGCATAACAATTTTAGTTTAAACTAAAAATAATAAAGAAAAAAAAAACAGATAAAGAAGAATGTGCCCTGCAGATTGATATTTCTTTCCAAGTGAAAGTGGGCTATCAGTAAAGGTGCCAGAAAAAAATAATAAACATAATTTGATACATTTCAGGTAGCAAATAATAATTGGAGCTGGATTCTTCACTATCTGAGCAGGACAAACAAAACAGGCCCAGCAATTTGCTTTAAAAAAAAAAAAATCATCACACACTAATAAATGGAGATTTGGCAACTTGCTTAGAATAAGGTTAGCCTATAATTTCCATTTTGAGAGAGGTAACAAAAGCCAAGACCTCTTGCTCATCCAAGTCTGACAAGCTCACTTAGAACCTGAGCCAATGTTTTACTACCTACAGCAGATGCCCACACCCTAAACATTTCAAAAATAGTGTTCAGAAGCCAGCATTTGTGTATTACAGGTGACAATGGCTGAAGTGTGACTTATCAGCTACTGGACAGTTTCCCTGCTAAGAAACTTTAGCCTATAGTTTATTGACAAAAGCGTTTCTACTGTTGAGGCTTCTGTGGCAGTTGGAGAAGGACAGCTAAGGGCTGACACTTCTCAGAAATGGTAACTCTGTGCCACCTTGTGAGTCTTGATCCCTAAGAGACAGAGCTTCAGAGAGGATTCCTGACTGGCTACCACAGAGCCAATAACACTGTCCAGTAACAAGACAGAAGCAATTAGAGACTATGCCATTCTGAATTTCATGGCCACATGCAGATACTGTTCAAAAATGCGAAGATCCTGCAACACTACAAGCAATAGTTAGGCAAGTCTTTCACCAGCCCCTCATATGATAATCAGTTACTGGCACAGACTAACGTGGGCAGAGAGAAGCAATACCTGTAAGTTTATATTTGAATGTTTAATTACACAAAAGAAGGCTATAGATCACATCTATGAATTAGAATTATGAGGAGAGTAATTTATGAGTTACTCTCAAAGTTCCAGTAAAAGCAATTCAATAGCTCCTTTATGTTCAGTGGCTGGGCAGTGTCTACAACACAGCCAAACATCTGAGGCTCACAGGCCAAAGAAACAACTAGAGAGGTGAGCATAAAGTCAACCAGCACAGAAAAGCACCAACTGTAGAGCAGGGAGTCAGATGGCATATGAAAGCAACATTTCTAGAGACTTCTGCTAGAGATGCTCTATGGAACAGCAACTGGATCACAGATACCAGCTTGAAGAGATGTTGGTGGGTCTCTAGTCCACCTTCCCGCTCAAAGCGAGGTCATCAATGAAGTAGGTTTAGATTAGATATTAGGAAGACATTCTTTGCTGTGAGGATGGCGAGGCACTGGAACTGGTGCCCAGAGAAGCTGTTGCTGCCCCATCCCTGGAGGGGTTCAAGCCCAGGTTGGACAGGACTTTGAGCAACCTGGTCTGGTGGGAAGTGTCCCTGCCCAGGGTTGGGGATTGGAAGGAGATAATCTTTAAGGTCCCTTCCAACCCAAACCATTCTATGATTCTATGCTGGGGCTTGAAAACTTCCAAGGGTGGAGATCCCATGACCTCTCTGGTTTCCAATGCTTGACTGTCCTGTTGTGAAAAAGTTTCTCCTTGCATATAGTCAGCTCCTCTCCTGTTTCAACTTATGCTTGCTGTCTCTCATTCTTCTGCCATGCTCCACTGGAAAGTCTGGCTCCATCTTCTTGACCATCCTCTCTTAGGAGCTGGAAAGCACATATTAGGTCCCCTCAGAGCCACCTTTCTTCCAGGCTGAACAAGGCCAGTTCTCTCAGCCTCTTCTCATATGCTGATCCAGCCTCTGACCAACCTGATGACCCTCTGCTGGTATCAGTTCAGTGCACCAATATCTGTCTTGAATTCCGGGGGTCCCAAAACTGGGCACAGTGCTCTAGCTGTGAGCTAACAAGTACTGAGCAGAGGGGCAATCTAGTCCCTCAATCTCTTGGCTGTTCATACAGTCATCTTTGCTGCCAGGGCATGTCTTGTTCCCACTCAGCTTACTGTCCACCAGGGCCTCCAGGGCCTTTCCAGCAGCGCTTCTCCCCAGCAAGGCAGCCCCAGCAAGAGCTTGCTGCTCCCCACTTTCTCAAGGAAGAACTTTGCATTTGACCTTGTTGAATTTCATAAAGTTGCTGTTGGCTCATTCCTCCAGCTTGCCCACAAACATATCGACTGGTTCCCCCCACCCTATGATATGGTGTCATCCACAGAATTTATAAGCCAGCACTCCACTGCCTCCTCCAGGTCATGACAAAGATGCATTGACAGGTCCCTGCAGTACTCTGCTCAGCACTGTCTTCCCCACAGAGTGCAACCTATTGGCCAAATAATCCAATCAGATGGTTGTTCACCCATGTAGACCAAAATGTCCCAATTTGGACACGAGACTATCGTAGGAGACAATGGTGAAAACTTTGCTAAAGCCAAGGTAATTTATAGCCAATGCTATCTCTTGCTCACAGATGCAGTCATTTGATCAGAGGGGGCAATCAAGTTGGTCTAGCATGATTTATCCTTGGTAAATCCATGCTCACTGTTCCCTATTACCTCCTTCTCCTTCACATGTCCAGAAACGTGTTTCAAAGAGTGCTTGCTCTGTGAATTTTCCAGGGAACCAAAGTGAGACCAATTGGCTGCAGTTCCCTGGACTGTTCTTTTGGCCTTTTGCAAAGACAAGTGCAACAATTGCCTTTTTCTAGTCATCGGGAACCTGCCCTCATTTCCATGACATTCCAAAGGTGATAGAGAATGGCCTTGCAAGGACATTGGCCAATTCCTTCAGCACCCTCAGATGCAGCCTGTTGGGTACCACAGACTTGTACGGGTTGAGTTTTCCCAAGTAATCCCTGGTTCAATCCCTGTCCATTGCTGACTGTTCCCCTTGAACATCGTCACTGATCAGTCATGAGAGTCACCGTTAGAGAGACTGACACAAAGAAGGTGTTGAGTACTTCAGACTTATCTGTCTCTGTCATCACTGCATCACCCAGCCTATTTGGCATCGGGCACACATTTTCCTCGGTCAGCCTTTTATTGCTAATGTAACAGCAGAAGCTTTTCTTGTTGCCCTTGATGTCCCTTGGAAATCTCAACTCCAGCTGAGCTTTGACTTTCTTGATACCATTCCCTATATCCAGGCAACCCAGGCAACATTTCTAAACATTTCAAAACATCCCTGCTTCCACCTCTTGTGTGCTGCTTTTTGATGTTGGGACTGCCACTGTGAGTTCCCTGCTCAGTTAAGTTGCGCTTCTCATAATATCTCCTCATTTTCCTGCACATCAAGACAGACTGCTCTCGTGCTTGGAGGGTCCTTAAAGACCTGCCAGCTTCCCTGAGCCACTCTGTCCTTCAGAGCTGCTTCCCATGGGATCACACCTACCAGTTCCCTGAATAAGCCAAACTCTGCTTGTCTGAAGTCCAGGGTCTGTACTTGGCTACTCTCCTTCCTCATTCCCTTCAAGATCTTGAACTTCGTTATTTCACAGTTGCTACATCCAAGGCTACCACTGATTATCACATCTTTTCTTTCTTCAAGTGAATAGCAGATCCGGGTGTTCCTCACCTCTGGTTGGTTCAGATGGAGAAAGAGTTAGACAACAGCCATGCAGAGACCAAACAACAGGACAGCTATTACGGTATGGGGTCTGGGCAGAGAATCCTGTTTGGTGGCCAGTGAACAGCAGCAGGAGTTGACTGAATATTTGTGCAAAAGAGAATGAAGTAGAGAGGATGAAAAGGAGAGGACAGCGGTATAAAAACCTATCAGCACAGCTAGATGAAAAGTCCTCACAGGAATCTGAGGCCCAGTGAGAAGAACAGTAGCCAATACTAAGAGACATGCATGCCATGGAAGGAGAAGCAGTTCGCTGTTCAAAGTTGCACTCCACTCAGCCCGTGAAACAGGAAAAAGCAAGGACGCACACAGCTGTGGGGTCATAAAGCTGAGATTCTTGCATCAGAAGGAGCAGGGAAGGAATGTGAAGAAACAGTGAATCACAGTCACGGTGCCTGCGAAAAAAATGTAATGACTCAGAACTAAGAGAAAATAAGACACTGACCAGAAGTAATGAGGAAACAAGGCCTGGACAAAGAAGAGGTGCAATATGATGTGCAGTCATGTTCCTCTACAGCTTGTGGCCTCAGGTCAAAACTGAGACACAACTGCTAAGCTCGGGTCACAAAGGCCACATCAGGTCCAGATACCCAGGTGCCCAGCTATGAATGAAGGTGCCTATGAACTTCTCTGAAACTGAATGAGGGTTCCAGTGACCAGAGAACAAGGGAAGGATCAGGGGTAAGGAAAATGGGGTGGGGTACAGCCTGCCACATAAAACTGGAGTTCATGTTGAATACACTATAAAAAATGCCAAGCCTTGCTACATTACAGCATGTCAGCCTGGGTTTAACCAAGCCTTTCTTCTCATTAAAATTGCATTTTAGACAAAACATATGCAGTAGATCCAATCAACTTGCATTTAAGTAAAGCATTTGACATACAGTCAATATAGGGAACCACTGCTTAAGACTAAAAAATGGGGATTAGAATAAAATCAATATGTGGTAAAGAACTGCCGTAGAAAAAAAAAGTACAAAGCAGGAAATACCTGATGGGCCATTTTTGAAACTGATTTTAGTTAGGTATTTTCATTAATAGCTCCAGCACAAAAAGGAGAAGTATGCTAACAAAACTTAATAATGACAAATTTGGGTGGCACCTTCAATACAAGGCAGAGGATAGTACAGAGAATGTAAGGAAGCTGAGAACTGTATAACAGAAATGAGATTAAATATAGCAATACAAAGCACAGAATCATGTTCCTTAGAGTCTACACCCATACTTCCTGCTCTAATGTGGGAATTCATCAGTTGCAAACAACAGAAAGTAGAAATACTTGTGAGTATTCGTCAATCACAGAATGAGCATATGCTGTATCATTGTGATAAGGCCACAAAAACCAAAATGTGATCCCAATCTGCATCACCACCTATTTCCAGTAGAGATAAAAAATGCATTAGTGGCATTTGAGCACTGGTGACACTGGTAACCTGTAATACCGTGTATAGTTCTCGTCTCCTGAGAGGTAGATTGAAGCAGGTTTTAACCTGGAATAGATGTAACAAAGAACTGTGAGGATTAGAATTGTGGGGAGCCCCTCTTATTTGGCAAACTAAAAGCACCTGATTTGCCGAGGCAAACAAAAAGAAAAAAGAAAAGAAAAAAAAGCTTCCAAATCTAAAGTATCTCAGAAATAAAAAACCTAACCAGTCTGAGGCACCAGTTGTCTCCTGGCTTCCATGAAAGAAGGAACCAAACTGGATGTGACAGGAGGTCCCATGCAGCTCCATAATCTTAGAATCATAGACTGCTTAGAGTTGGAAGGGACGTTCAAGACCATCCAGTACCACCCCCTGCCCTGGGCAGGGACACCTCCCACCAGACCAGGTTGCTCCAAGCCCCCTCCAACCTGCCCTTGAACCCCTCCAGGGATGGGGCAGCCACAGCTTCTCTGGGCAACCTGGGCCAGGCTCTCACCACCCTCACAGCAAAGAAGTTCCTCCCCAGATCTCATCGCAATCTCCCCTCTTTCAGTGTCAAACCCTTCCCCCTCGTCCCATCATTCCCCTCCCTGATCAAGAGTCCCTCCCCAGCTTTCCTGAAGGCCCCTTAGGGAATGGAAAGGGCTCTAAGGTCTCCCCAGAGCCTTCTCTTCTCCAGGCTGAAACCCTCCAACTCTTTCAGCCTGTCCTCACAACAGAGGGGCTTCAGCCCTCGTAGCATCTCCAAGGCCTCACCTCTGGACTTGCTTCAACAGGTCCATATCCTTCTGATGTTGGTGGCCCCAGAGCTGGAGGCAGCACTCCAGATGGCGTCTCCCCAGAGCAGAGCAGAGGGGCACAATCCCCCCGCCTCGCCCTGCTGGCCACGCTGCTGGGGATGCAGCCCAGCATGCAGGGGCTTTCTGGGCTGCCAGCACACGTTGCCGGCTCATGTTGAGCTTCTCATCAACCAACACCCCCAAGTCCTTCTCCTCAGGGCTGCTCTCAATCCATTCTCCACCCAGCCTCTATTTGTGCCCGGGATTACCCCAATGCATGTGCAGGACCTCGCACTTGGCCTTGTTGAACTTCATGAGGTTTGCACGGGCCCACCTCTCAAGCCTGTCCAGCTCCCTCTGGATGGCATCCTTTCCCTCCAGCGTGTTGACCACTCCACACAGCTTGGTGTCGTCAGCAAACTTGCTGAGGATGCACTGAATCCAGCTGTCCATGTTGCCAACAAAGCTGTTGAAGAGCACCGGTCCCAGTGCTGACCCCTGAAGAACACCACTCATCACTGGTCGCCATTTGGACATCAAGCTGTTGACCTCAACTCTTGGAGTGTGGCCATCCAGCCAATTCCTTATCCACCGAGTGGTCCATCCGTCAAATGCATGTCTCTCCAGTTTAGAGCCACGGATGTCGTGCAGGACAGTATCAAATGCCTTACATAATCCTATCTTCCTACAAGTTATAGTTTGCCAGGTTGAACTTTCTCATATGATTATATCCTTGCAAAATTAAATCCTTCTCAAATAGCTGAACTGTAGCTGTTGAGCAACCCTACCCAACGAGCAATATGCTCCAGCACAGGCTTGATCAGAAAGCCTGGAAGTCCAACAGCAGGCTATCTGTGTCAGCTGCTTGGACTGCTATCACAGCAAGTAAGACTGAGAACCCACCTCCTTTTCCACTAATACGTAAGATGGTTTCCAACAGTAAAATGTATTTAGTATCCTTCCCTCTACCCTTCACAGTTCCCAGAAAACACAAGCAAGAGTCTGCAGAAAGTCTGTGGGAAACAGATGCTGATTGGCTGGAAAACACTCCAGAAGTAGCTCTGGAAAGTTGGAAGTTCTACCCTGAGTTTCGTGTCCATTCCACAGCCACCAGTGCAAATCTTCCACTTGACAGGACACCAACGCACACAGCATTTTCCCATCCCGTGAATGGTGAGCGTAAGGAGGTTCCGATACACTGCAGCCTGAAGGAGTACCTTAATCCACACACAGTGTCCTGTCATCGATACCAGCACTACAGCTGCACTTACAAAAACTCCACTAAAGACAGAACTCCAGTGATTTGTGTTGCCTTAACACTCTATTGGTTAAAATTATTGGCTAACAGCAATAAAAATACTGAAAGACAAGCAGAGTTGGTAACTTTTCAGAACCAAGCATGATTCTGAAAGGTGCTAGCATTTGTATAGGTTTTTGACATGCTTGAATAAGGCTCTACCTATTAAAGAATTATCATGGATTTGATAAACAAAGGCACAAGTCTTTCGTTGTCAAAAGAAGTTTGGTTACCTCTGTTCTGAGACCTTTTTGTCTTGTAAAGGCGAAAAAAAAAACCAAACCAACCAACAAGCCTTGAAATGGACATATATTTAAAGCGATAGCCTCACCATACAAGGTATATAATTGTTTGTGAAAAGAATTTGTGTGGGACAGACAGAACTGACAGCACAAAAACCACAAGTTTCATTCTAAGAAAGTACAGCCTCCAAGCAGAGCAGGAATGAAGCTCTAACACAAACATGATGGAGGCTGGAAGTAGTTCAAAGATCTGGATTTAATGGTAGCTTAGTCCTTTCAAGACAGCAGCATGAGAGAACTAATGCCTAACCTATGAAAGGTTGTGCTTTTAGAGGGTGGCAGGAATTAAAAGAAGTGTTAATATGGCATCAGGAGTACCAAAAGTGGGCTCACCTCCTCAGGTGACCAGCACCAGGTACCTGTGGAATGTCACAGAGGAGAATCGGGGGGGCTGACAGCAAGTTTGAGTTGACACTAGCAGTGGAGAGGTGGACCAAAAGCACCAGGAGTCAAAGAAACTGGGGTGAGGATGTGACAAGGGTGTGTGTTTTGAAGACTATGGAAGCTTGCCTTTTGGGACCAACCATGTAGGTTTGGAGAGAATTGTCCTGAAGAGGGCACAGGAAAGGAAAAGTCTAGCAATAATAAAGCAGAAGGGGAGCAGAGAGAAATTCCAATGTTTAAAAAGGAAATAGAAGATTTAAGCATAGGCAGACACTAAAAGCTAGACATATCCCCAGGGACAAGAGAATAAACAACTCTCCGGACAATGCAGGCCCCTTGAACTCTGTTGCTTACATGGGTTCGCTTCAGTCCTACCAGGACACAACCAGGAAAATCAGAACCTGGTAGCTCGACTGTGCCAGACAGACCTGAGAATGAGCCCATCTCCCACAGGCACAGCTGTGCTCTGAACCAGCTTTTGGCCAGCCTCAAAAATTGATCAAAAACATCCTTATGAGGCAGAGGGCCCCAGCGTGCAGGCGTGTGCTTGGCAGCCCAGCACCACTGTCCATCCAGCAAGTGGCAGTGGTGGCTCGGCAAAGCCAGGGCTGGAGGAGGACACGGGCCAGGCTGCTCCACACCCCCAGCTCCCAGCCCCAGCCCCAGCCCCAGCCCCAGCCTTGTGCTCCAGACTTTCACCCACTGCCTACTTACTTTTTAATTAGATGTTTAAACAAAAAGTGAAAGTATTTTCTAAAATCCCTGTAATTACAATAAGATGCTGAACTGATTGTGAAGGGAATAGGAAATGAAAGCGACTCACCCTCTGAGGGAGAATTTTGTCAGCCATCTTCCTCCTCTTGGCACTGTACATTTTTTAAAGAAAAAAACACGTTACCATGGTGACAGATCTAGGAGTAACGAGGCCACCTGCTAAATTATCCTGACATCTCCACATGCTGGTGCACAGCTGTGCATGCATCAGCAGAAGGGTCTCACCCATGGCCAGGACCCAGGACACCTTCCCTCAGCAGCCGGGGAGGCAGTTAGCTCAGAACAAACCAGGGCTGTCTGTTATGCATCTTGGAAAGAAGTGTGCAAGTTCTTTGATCACAGCATCTTCTGTGGTGCAGGGCGGCAATGTATGCAAGTGCATGTGCACATGCTCTCTATAGATGCAGAAAAGGCATGTAGGAGGAGGACAGTGTGCGAGTGTGTGTGGATGCACCCATGTGTGTGCGCATGGAAGTGGCTGAGTGCCTGTAAACAGAATGTGAATTTGTTCAGACAGATGACGTGCACTCATTCGTTCATGCCCGAAACTGGGTGTATTTCATATGATGTATGAAAACACAGACAGATATATATACACACTTGTTTTATTGTAACAATACCTTTGCGTGAGTGATATACAAAGGTAAGCGGGCTTACGTTTCCATGCTTGTTCATCTTTATGAACACACAAGTGGGAAGATAGATCTGTCCCTGCAGCATATATACATCATGTGTCCATACCCATACATTAGCACATTTGTATATCCATGCATTTAAAAACATACTTGTGTTTGTGTACATACACACAAAGGTATATATGCCTAAGAAATGGTGCTGTCAGGAAGACTGCCAAATACATTGTCTTTTGAATTCTTCAGATTCTAAGAACCGTTTGTCCCCACCAAGCCTGTCACCTAGCTTTCTCTAACAGGGTCAAGAGGGAATTCAGGCCTTATTCTTCACCTCTGTACTTTGCAAGGCTTTTATCTTAAGCAGGAGATGAATCACTCCATCTGTGACAGACAAACGAGGGGAAGGGAGGAAGCGAGCTGCCTGCTGCCACTCTGCCATGTCAAGGATGCCCCTCCTCACTGCTTTCATACAGGAAGTCTGTCATCAGCCATGTCCACATAAAAGCTGTTTCCACACACATCCATGGGGCAAACTCCCTTCCTGGGTATGCTAATACGTAGGCTTATGCCTGGCCTGAAATATCAGAGTCTTCCCCATCCCCATATAAGCCAACTCTTTGTGCCCAGAGGTGCAAACTACACCCTTCCTTGGGGACAGAAAATTCATCCCCAGAGTCACACCCAACTTCACAGGTGAACAACATCCCTTTTAAAAAGCATAGGAGTAACGGGACTGGAATGTTACATGGTGTGAACCTCCAGCACCTTCCACAGCTCACAAAATCAAATCTGCACTGAAACCCTACACAGAACCTGGAACCAATGTCTGAGCAAGCTCCATCCTTCCAAAGGGAAACAGGATATGCACGCACCCGCAACAGCCCCAAAGGCATGCAATCCAAAAGCAAGTAACAAACAAACCAAAAACTCAGAACAACTTGGGTCTCAATCAATTCTCCAATAGTCTGTTACAGAAATGAGATTTTTGTCTCCACCAAACCTGCCAAGAAAGGACAACTACACCTTCTTGATCTGTTTGTGCCATAAAACTTAGGACACAATTACTTCCAGAATTGGACCCAAGGTGCCAGAAAAGTTTGCCTGAAAACACGGAAAATTTTCAGCGGGAAACAACAGGGTGGTAGAAATGAACAAGAGGAAAACATTCAACACATCATCCAGAAGGAAGGCATGTCAGAAGAAACAGAGAAACTTTCCTGGGTACCTGGGAAGCACCACTGTGAGCTGGACTCTGTATAGCAGCGACTGCTGCTGGGTTCCGAACTACAGCACTGAAATTAAGAACTGGGGAGGGGGGAACTGCCTCCTTCTGTGAGTTGGGCCATCAACTTTTAGAAAATATTCTATAATGACCCCTGGAAACTAGCTAGTGACTAAAGTTTACCTTAATTATCCAGCAGTGGCAATTCTTTCAGCTTATATCTACCCTGTATGTTTGAAGGCTGGGCATTATTTTGTGCAGTTCCTCCTGGGAGGTGCTGTGGAATGTGCATTTTGGTAGCGCTGGGCAAGGCCTCCATGCATCTCTTGTGCTCACGTGCTGCACTCACACACATTCCTTCTGTATTCAAATGTAATTTATTAATACTGTCAGGATTAGTGTCCTTTCCAGATGCATCCCAGATATAAGCACCCCCCAGTCTGGCTTGCTGATTCAAGGCGTGTAACCTGGACGGAGCAGGGCTTCTGAAGCCCTGACCTTAGAGAGACATGTTTTACCTACAACTAGATATGATGACACTACTAGAACACTGTCTGAATCTATATATATACCTATAATGATTTTGCAGAACAGTAGACGACCCAGATGACTATGCCCTGTGTTTTCATCAGTAACTGGGTACTTGGAACTCAAGGCTCCTGAGGTCTAACAAGTTGCAAAGAGAAATCAGCAAACTGTTATTTAAGAGAGAGTGCATTCACCACTATACAAGGTAGGCATATTTTTAAAAGAAAGTTCCTTTAAACAAATCCCTCAAATTCTATGAAATTATTCCCTATGATCATATTTCTACTCTATATGTAGGAACGCCTGTAACAGTTTTCAAATTTTATGACCACTCTCCTGAGTGACCATAGTGTAAGAATTCACATGACCAACCAAAAATTTTTTCCACTTGTCTCATCTGCAAACCATTTTGTTAGCCAGGCAGAAATCAGAGAAACTATACAGAACAGACAACAAATAATATAATAATTGTACTGTATTAGCAGGAGAACTGTTCATTAACTTAAAGGCTAAATATAAAGGCCAGATTTATAGCCTGATAAACCTGCAATATAAAAGCATAACTGCAAAAACAGACATTAGTAAAAGTCAGTTTGTTCAAGACCATTCACAAACAAAGTAAAAAGTAAGGTATATCAATGTTTTTCCTTTCAGAAACTGACAATATGTAACTCTTCTGTCTCATTTGATCTTAAAGGTCTTACCTATTGCTAAGGAAATATGTTTTTTTCACCTTCAGATTATCCTCCCAGGTTTTCTGTCTGGGACACTCACCTCCGAGTCCGGCTTTGAGTGGCTTGCTGCTGCTGCTGTACTTGCTGCTGGACCTGCTGCTGCTGGACCTGCTGGGGCGCCGTGCGTTTCCTTGTGGTTTCCATCACAGCCTGGGGCATCCCCGGCCGCACCGAGGGGCTTCCGACGTACGGAGGGCCTGGGGGACCCATTGGAGCCCCCTGATGGGGCATTCGAGCTCCTGATGGCATCCCAGGTCGCTAGAGAAGAAGCGAAACAGAAAGAAGAGGCAGTTTGGTCCCCGTTTCTTCAGCTGCAAATACATTTGTATACAATGGGACATTGGCTCCAGCCAAGTTCCCCATTTTGAACACCCCGATAAGCACTAAGCACCAACATGGAGCACATGAGCTCTGGACTGGTATTTCCTGGACATTATAAAGAGGAATCCAGTGATAAAGTAGACAGGAAACAGGGATGAAAAATACTCGGGTTGGGAAAACACTCAGTGGTCAATACCATATCCAGGCCAGCTCACAGCAGAAAGCTCTACCTTCAGACCCAAGAAAAAACTGCATGGCAGCTACATACAGTCCAAATCGGTGCTGTTCACAGCTAACCAAAGCTACAGCAAGCTCACATCCACAGTGCTTCAGACCCTGCCCCAACCATCAGGCTTGATCAGCAGGGAGACTGCAACAAGCAAAGGTGAACCATGAAAACATTCTCCACTAAGAGCTTTCTCCTTCACCTACACTGGAGCACAGTGTTAGTTCATAAAGTGACATGAATCCTACAAGAAAAGGTCATGTCTCTGATCAAGCCTCTAAAACTAACTAAAAAATAAAAGGAATGTGGTAGTTTGTCAGCAGATCGTGTAGGCATTCTGAAGTCCAGACATTTACGTTGATTTCAGCGTGCTCTGGAGAAACACTTTGAGTCAAATCCCTAACTTAATGCTGTACAGGACACACAGTAAACTCAATTCTAAACCCTAAAAATCTATAGTCGTCAAGGAAAAACACCAGTAAAATAATTATCCTCTGTAAAATGTAATTTAAAACAGAGAAGAGCTTAGCTTCATTCTAAGAATTACGAAGATGTTTATTATATGTCTATGTATACGTGAAAATACAGACAACACACACACCCTATAGGCATTTGAACCAGTATGTGAATAAGAATAATCATACACGAAAAAAAATTAAGAGAAATGAGGTAAAAGTAATTGGTTCTGAAAATAAAAGGAAGGCACATGCAAAGTTTTGCTGAGAGTCCAGCTTTTCAGCATATTCATAAGCAACCTGAGAAAAAGGAAAAGGAACCAAAAAAAAGAGCAAAAAAAGCAAGGAAGTGAAAAAGTTTGTTGGTAACACTAAGTTATTCAAGTCGGCAAGGATGAAGGCCAGCTTCAAAGAACTGCAGAAAGACTTTATGAGGCAGAATGAACACTTAAAAGGAAGATGACAAATTCAATTTTTCAATACATATTTAAGTGAATTACACAGGAAAAAATGATACAATCATTACATCCAAAACAACGGGCTCTGAGCTGACTGCTGCCCAACAGAAGCAAGATCTTGGAGTTTAAACAGACACTTAAAAAAAAACAAAACCTGCTTGCTAGAGGTCAAAAAAAGCCATTAAACAAAAGAAACAACAAGGAAGAGAACAGAGAACATCACTGTGTCACTGCCCATGGTTTGCCCACATGCTGAATGCAGTGTGCAGTTCTGGTTCCTGCAGCTCAGTAATGGTAAATAGATCTGAAAAAAGAACAGCACAGAAATTATTAAGATAAAGAACTGCATCCGCACAGGTGTAAGTAAATATACTATGATTTTCCATCTGGAAAGAGGTGATCCAAGGTAATCTAAGCGGGCATTTGCTAGAGCTGTGCAAAATCAGGAGTGGCCTAGAGAGGGCAGCTGGGGACTGACTGTTCACCGTCCCTCCAGAATAACAAACTACCTCCATCAGAGGCGGCCACAGCAGTCAGGCTCACACACAACCCAAAGGAGGGAGTCTGCAAATCCGCAGACAGTCGCCCCTGTCCAAAGGGCTGCTAATAACATGAAAAACATACTTGGTTCAGAAAGTCCTCTGAGTTATCAACAATTAAAGTCCTTGGGAGAAGTACACTAGTGGTCTCCAAAGTGAGGTGCGTGCACCCCAGGGGGTATGCAGGACCGTCCCTTGGGAGGTGGGAATAAAAATGGGGTTTTTACCATTAATAAATAAAATAAAAAATTAAAACATAGGTTATTTTACCTTTGTTTCATCCTCTTATCATTTAAAAATAT
>VXAK01009968.1:55207-65800 GCA_013399435.1 Arenaria interpres
AGCAGCAGGAGGCAGCAAAGAGGCAAAACAGAGGCTTTGTGCAGAGCTGGAAACATCTTCTCCCATAAACATGGCGCTACAAGAACGGCTGGAGCAGAGCAGCTCCCCCCATTCCCACCTCCTCCCCCACCCTGCCCCCGCCCACAGCAACCAACGGCCCAGAAAAGGCTTCTCCTGGGGCTGGTGTTTAAGATCTCTCTGTTATCTGTCAATCCACACACTGTGGCCCCCTTCCAGCCACAAGCAGACCGCTGGGCCCGCTGCTGCCTGTCACTCAGCCGGGGACATCTGACAGTCCCGGGCACAGCCACCTCGGTTCATCCCTGCCAGAGGCCGCCTGGCCACAGGGATCAGGCGCAGGTCCACTCCTCCCCCCTGTAAAGGACGACCTAGGGCCTGGGGAACAAGGCCAGCAGGCCAAATCTACTCTCGATCTAGGTCTGACCTCTTTGAACTGCCTTCAGTCCCCTTTGTAAAGTATTGAAACAGAAAAATGTGGAGAAAGGACAAAACTGAGAAAAAGGAGGCAGCTCTAGGAAAAGCATATTCAATCTCAGCCCTTGCCCCACCTCATCCTTCCCCTCCCTTCTCATGTTCCTATCTCCAATATCACCGTAGATATAACATTACTCACTATGAAACTGCATCTCCCTGCTGCAAGCCCACGAGACTCCCAAGATACAGAAATGCTTTCTCTATCTAAACTTTTATAAAAGGAGAACACACAAGCACTACCCTACCTTCTCTAAAAGCTTATTTTACTCTCAAACACATGTAAGACAAGACTGTGACAGACAATACACTGAATTTTTCACAATACTGACATTAAAAAAAAAAAAGTCTTGATACTATAGAATAGCATTATGTCCTTTGATGTGGTACAAAGCCATTATGTGTTGTGAAAGAGACTGTGGAGTGGCACCAGTCTGCGGGTTAGGATCAGTCTCTTCCCTCTTCCACAAGGGGGATGGAAATCAGTCCTGAACAAGTTACCATCCATGGCGAGGGCTGCAGTGCCAAAGAGCACTGACACATCCTCCCTCCTGGGAAATCACCTCCACTGGACCCCTCTGCCCGACCCAGCTATGCTCTGCCCACAGACCTACCCACTTTTTCCTCCACTGATTCCATACACATGTATTACTCTGCACTACTTCCAACACTTTACCGGACAGAGGGCAAAACCACTGTGGGCCATAGGAAATGACCACAGTATGTCCCCAGGGGAAGGGGGACCACTCTCACAGCTCTGAGGAGATCAAGCCAAGAGCAGAGGTGCCTGCAGAGCAGCCAGGCATGGTCACGCAGCAGACACACCGAGAAAGGCTCACCACCAACATTTCACGCATCCGTGCTGGTCCCCAAGAATTCTGCCCATGGCCTGCATTCCTGTAGTCCACCCCTGCCCCAGCTACACCCTCCCCAAGCTGAGCACACCATCAGGGAGTGTACCACCTCCCCAACAACTGCTGCCATCCCCGTCACTGCCTTCTGCTGCCAACCTTCCCAAGCCACACATCCAGCTTTTCCACTTTCGTCCCTCCTGTGCCACCAGAGGACTGCGTCTTCCTCCCTGTCGTTCCTGAAGTGAACTTCTGTCTGATGGCAGAAATGAGACAACATTGGAGCGGTCCTTTTCTAGACATTTCTACTGCAGAGTCTTTTCTCAAGGGACATCAACATCATAGCAGCCAAAATGCTGAAGCAGAAAAAGGGAGGGCTTCTGTCTGGACATTCCAGACAGAGGAAAATAACCTGGAGAACTGATAGGTAAAAGGACAAGAAAGTGTCAAGAAAAGAAAAGCAAAACCACCTGCAAGAGTCTTAGAAAAGGTCTGAGGAGAAAGTGGGGAGTCTCTGCAGTATGATACAGCACTGAGCTGCAGCCACAGCAAGTCTATTATGAAAGACAGCCTCCATCCATCCCGGCACCACACAGGACTCAGGGCACACAGTGAACATGGGCCTCTCATTAGCAGAGAAACACATAGATCTTAAGAGCAACAACAATTACCAAGTATACAAACAGCTATACAAACATTTTTTAACTAAAAATAGAAGCCACCTTTGCTAGAAACATATCATGTCAAGGCATTACAGCAGCTACTGACTTGTATGAGGGACAAACGCTAGAGAGAAGAGATGACAGATGCTATCTGGAGGTGAGAATAGGTCGCTGGAAGCATCTGGAACAGTTAAGAAATTTAGACTAGACTGATATTGTCTGATGGCAACAGGTTTCTAACTGCACAAATGGTTTCCCAACTGAAGGTGCCTTTTCAAAATGGACTCTTAGAAGTACAAGAAAAAAAGTTGTAGACAGCTTTGCTCCTCTAACTACAGATGTCACATCCTATGAGTTCCTTTTTTTCAACGTCTATGAACCTGTTAGAGATTTAGTTCACAGAAACACCAGCATGGCAATTCTTCTTGCTTCCTCCACTTCCCAAAAGCTCTCACATCCTAGAATTAAGTGCTCCAGGCTCCACCCGTTTTTAAATAACATTCACGACAATCCAAAAATCTTTAACTTGGAAAACATCACATTTACACAACTGTGAATTGGAACTTGAGACAAAATTCAGTGACCACTTGTCTATTTCATGCATGTCAATTCACAGCTCAGAATCAGACATCAAACCTCAAACAAAGCACTTGGATGCAACCAAGAAAAAAAAAAAAAAAGAAAAAAACCACAACCCCAAAACTCAACTGTCTTTGGAACTGAAATTAACAAAGCTTATGTACCATGTTTGAGTTCCATCAGCTTCCTCATTTTAACAGATGTGATTGCATCCACTGCTGTGATATAATGTATGGAATGGCTTTTGTGTGAAGAACTGCCAGAATGAACCTCTTGACTCTGTAAAAGGATGTCTTTGGGAGTGGGGAGGTAACAGAGCTCAGCAGCACCATGATCAGTGCAGGAAAAGAGAGGGCTGATCAAGAGCTCATTGTCTGTTCCCTTGCAAGAAGTAGACAACAGTTGGCAGGATCAGGTACTTCTTTATGGAAGATAAGCTGCAAAAATTCCTGACACAAAATGCTGTGAATGCTAAAAGTTTATATGGGTTCAGGAAGGCATCATCAGACTAACTTACATAAACAAAATTCATATAGAAGTACTACGCATAGAGGGCAGATTTGGGTCAGAAAGCTCCAGAGCCACAAAGCACAGAGTGTTTGGATTGAAGCATCACCAGGTTTTTGCCTTGTTCCTGTATTTCCATGCATCCTTCTGCTGCTCCCTGCCTATGGGGACACTGGGCTAAATGACCCAGTGAGACTGTTTTCATATTCCCACACTATTTCTTTTTCCAAAAACAGAAGAGCAATTCAAACATCTCACAGATCAATTACATCTGTGCACCTTTATTCATCAGCAAATTAAAGTTTTCTCAATGAGCAACTCAAATTTTTTTAACAAGCCCATATTGCACAAAATCACATTGATCTCTATTAAAGCCCTAGTTAGAATTAGCATGATGTTCTTTTCTTAATTATGTATAAGCTTTTCTGTATTTGTTAGCCTGCAATTAGTCCAGGCCTAGGAAAGGACAAACCATCAGTTCCCACCGACAGCTTACTCGCAAGGTCGAATGCTGTACAACGTTTTCACTCAACCAGTTTTCCGCACGTACCTCCCCAATCAACTTTCTTCACTGCAGTAAGGTCCTTCGATTTCTCCAGGCTGACCTACCCTCATCCCAAACACCTCCTTGTTTAACAGGGCAGGGAATGCACATGCAGCAAACTAAGGACTCTGTTCAGGACCTGTTCTCTAACCATGTGCCCGCACAGGGAACGCGCATACAGCACTGTGTTGGGGAAGTGGAACAAACTGCACAAAAATGACAGTTTGTGAGGCTTTTTTCTAGCCTTTCTAGTGTTAGCTGATTTATGCTCTGACAAGATAGTATTTATATCCATGATAATATAAAAATTAATGGGGTATTTTTCATTTGCAAAGTTCTACTTTTTTCAAACCTAATATTCTCCTCACCTCGCTACTTCTAGTAGCGATGTCTGCAAATCCATGACTGGCTGGAAGAAACAATCACTTTTATCCACTTAAAACACATCACCATTCAATTTGAGGAGAACGTCTTTAGTTCTTCCCATTCCAATAAAACAAATTATTTTTTTTTAACATACTGAAATGTAAGTCCTTGAGGTCATCCAGTCCTTCCTTGTCTCAAAGAAGTATCAACTGTATCTCCACCATCTTTGGTAGATGTTGACTTATTTAACCAGTGGCTAAGATCCACCACTTACAGACAACTTTCCTAATCAGTCTTCATCCTTAAATATTACAAATAAATAAAAAACCTAAACAACTTTCTTATTGATGAAGTCTTCACAGGCCTCCCACTACTACTGCCCTCTGAATCGTGCCTTTTTTTTTGCTTGCTAGTCACGCAGATACCAAAATAAATAAAAAAATATTCTTGTTCATATATGCCATGGATTTACAATTGCTTCCGTATTTTCTCTGCCCCATTTCTTAACCAGGCTAGCAGTTTACTTGCTTTTACAGTATCGGTGGCTGCTCTCACATGCTGGGCAGCTCACAGTGATATCCAAACCTTCTTCCTGAATGGTTAAGTGAAAACCCAGCAATGCATGAGAAGATGCAAAATTTGTTTGTGAAATTCATTGCTCACCCCTTTTCCAAATCACTGACAAACCTATTAGATGCTCTATATACATCTTCGGGGGACCAGACCTGTCTTTTACCTATGTTTTAATATTGGCAACAAGTTATTTGTCTCTACATTAAATATTTTTTTACATGATGGCATGCTTTGAGACCCTTCTTTCACTCTACTAAATGCCCTTTCACATAACCCAGTTTCTGTACTTACTATAACATTCTATGACCAGATTTGAGAGGTACATAGATAACCAGACAAAAAGAAGACTGCGGATAAGCAAAGGAGTAGCAGAAGTAATACATACGTTTGTCTAAAGTAGCAGTCTTGATGTTTAACTAATATTAAACTGTAGAGATTAGCAGGAACTATGAAAAAACACCTGTTAGCAGAAAATAAATATGGATAAGGACTTACATTAACAGAAAGAGCTTCCTAAGCACAGCATAGAGGAGAAAGAACAAGATCACTATGGGAAAAAGAAGGCAATTTGAACTGATAGCAAGTACATTGTAAATACAGATATGACAATAGTTAAGAAAGGGACATAGACCTTTATAGGTGTATCTTGTGTATAAAAGGAAAGAAGATTGGTTTTGGGAGGGAGATGGGAAGTGGGAACAGAAAAAGAACATAGAAGCAGACTAAAAAGATTACAAAACGAAGACAAAAAACCGAACCTCTCAGCAGCTTCTTGTATGAAGATGACACAGGCAAGGGCGCGGGCGCAAGGCACCAAGAGAGGATTGCTGCAACCCAGTCTCGAAAGGACTGGCCTTTGACAAGATCCGCACCACGCAGATCCTCAAGGCTATATGGGAAGATACCTGCTCAAGTAAGGAAAAGAGGGGAAGACAGACAGAAAAAAAGAGAAAAAAAAAAAAAAAAAAGAGGACGAGACAAAAGTAACATCCATTGAAGGGATCTAGCCATCCGGGAAGCCTGTAATAGGGTCTGAAGGACAGGAGAAAGTGTGAAAAGGAATAGCCTTCAGACAGATTAATAACTTGGTTCAGGTCAACAAAATTTAAGGCAACAGCTGAACACCCAGAGGGAGATGTCATAAAGACAGCCTGAAATGTAGGATTGGACAGTAGAAAATGCATCGATAAAGAGATTAATCAACATAAATGTGGTGATTAAAGCCATATTTATCCATAAAAGTGCCAGAAATAGAGCAGAGGGAAAAAAAAAAAAAAAAAAAGGAAAAACAAGAAACCTTTGGGGAAAAAAAAATTAAAAAATCTCTTTTCCCACTAAACAATGTGCAAGACCCTGATGAAACAGGAGTAAAAGAATTGTGAAAATAAATACCTGAAAGAAATCTAACCTTTTTTAAAAGAGGAGCTGCTAACCAGAGGTGTAACAAACTATCAAGAACTCAAGCAGGATGAGAGTAAAGTGAGATTTTTAACCATTAAAAGAAATTTCACCTTTGCAAGGTACTCTATTTGACTGGGACAAACAAGGAACATCTTCTCAGCTGGCAATACGGAAAAGAACAAAGGCAAGATCGAGTGCACAAGAGCAAAGGGCGAAGTGACCTTAGCAAAGGAACGTATGTTTCCAGAAAGATCAAGTGAATCCAAAAGCCAACTGCCCTTAGGAAATACTGCAAAATTATCCTGTTCATTTAAGTGTTCACACAGCAAAAAATTTTCTCACAACATTCTGTCTGTATTTACCTCTCCCCGTTTTAGGGGGGGCGGTGAGGGACGAAAGAAGCCTGCAATAATCAAATCAAATAATGTTATCATAGATAAAATGAACAAAATAAGTAATTCAAAGAGGAGATTTTTCCCTGAAATTAGAGCAGAATCTGACTCAAAGAAACTCCAGTAAAGTTTGCCAGATAACTTGATTTTTTCAAGGAATTAATTCTGATGCTGACATATTGTGGATGGTAATAAAACTCAACAGCCAGCAATATATAAACTCAAGATAGTGGCTGTGATGGCACATTCTCTTACTTGGTAAGATACAGGACCTGAAGAGAGAAAATGAAGTTACAACTTTTTTAGTTTTAAAGTAATGAAGACGGAGTACCTCAACCTGCGTTTTGATCAAAACGAGTCTGAGATGAGGAAGAAACTAAAGGAAAGAACAAACAAAAGCAGAAGTAAAGGAGATCATCATGGGGGAAAGGAGAGGGTTGTACATGAGGTGTTTCAGGCAATAGAATAACAGACAAGAAGCTTCAGCCTCACCAACAAGGAGGGGGAAGGTGACAAAGAAATGCAGATATTCCAGGCAAACACAGATACTCAAGATGCCACCAGTGACATAATTCCCAGGGCAGAAAAGACACTTTTCTCACACCCAAATAAGTAATGGAAATTAATACTGCTATATTCATTCTGGTATAAATTAAAAATTCCCATGCTTAGGAGGCTGGCATGCTCCTTTCACATGAAGTCCATCTAGACATGGAAGAAGCAAATTCACATAACTATTTTTGCCACTCTTCCTGATGCTAAAGGAAGAACCACTGGTGTGTGAATGCCAACAGAAGCCTGTGAAAAGGCAAAAGCACCCCCTGTGCTCACCCTTCCCACCTCACCCATGACTCTCTGCCTGGCTCAGTCCTCCTGAGCCTCAACGAGCCCACGCCAAAACCACCGCTGCACACCCGCTCCTCACCATCCCTGCACATTCCCCAGCCTCACCACAGGCTCCTGCACGCTGCCATCGCATCACCCGGTCACTGTCACACTGGCACAGAATGACACCTGAAAGTCCTCAGACCTGCAAGTCCCACCATATCCACGATCTGCAGGACACATGCTACATCCTACTCATCTGGAGTATACCTGAGTTATGGAGACAACTTAGGAGCCTGCTATGAGCGCCACAGATTCCTGTGATCTTTACACAAGAGTCCCCACCTGATGTCTTCAAAAAGGTGTCACAGGAGGTGGCAGAATCCTCCAGAGAGGAAATGCTCAGGGCTATCAGTATCCAAACAATATCTGCATTCCTGAAAGCTCTTTAACAGTCTTTTTTTTGTTAAATGTGTACCAATACAGGAAATCCAAATGTTATAGATGGTGACTGCTCTCAATCACTAGAGATTCATTTAAAAAACATCATTTCCAATGGCAGCAAAACAGGGTTAGCATTTCCCCTTAAGTGGAGATTGAAGACCTGATTCTCAAACAAAAGCTGGAAAATTTTTAAAGGCCTGAAGGACTGCTTTAATTAAGCATGGCACCCTGAAATTATCTCGTAGGTGAGTTCCCATAGACCATTACAGATCTGCAGAGCTAATCTCCTCAAGCCCCTGAAAGTCACCTGTTAAGTAGCCAGAGGATACACAAGAGCCAAGACTGGAGACAAGAAGCAGAGGCAGTACCACAAGGCTTCATCAGGCTTTCATCAGAATTGTTTTTCAAAACACAAGTTTGATTACAGAACAAAGTGTCCCACAAGCCCATTTGGGTCAGATCCAGCGCAGAATCTGCACCACGATCAGGCTCAAAAGCACGCTATTCACCATTCATGGAGAATCAAAGCAAAAATCACAGCACACATCCCCCCAGACACAAGCCTACATTATCAATGAATCAGTGCATTTTCTGGGGGATCTACAGATCCCGCTGCTCTCCTGGGGAGGCAGTTACCAGCGCCCCAGGAGCACACTGCAGGAGCCGATCCAGCCCAGCACAGAGCCTCCAGTTTCCACTCATCCCTCTATTCAGAGCCAGCCAGCTCACTAACTTTCCCGACTCACCACCCCATGGACCAGAAACTCAAAAAGTTTGCTTTTCGTAGCTTTGCGAGCCCCTCCTGTAACTTCGTCTGTAGCCATCAGGGTCTGCTCAGCCTCTCTCACTCTCTCTCTTCCTCTTTCTTTCCCTTTTCTGCCTTTTTCTCCAACTCTCCCCTCTGAGTCCTGCTGGGCTCTCACACTTCTAATAGCGCGGAGTGGGGAGGGGGCCCCTTCAGGGCCTTGCTGACGGCCCACCCGNGCTGCTGCATTCCTCCGCTGATAAGCCAGAAATAGTTTGTGCTGCCGGGTTCTGTGTGTTTACTCTGCAGGGACAGAAAATCCAGCTTTTTAAACCTCTCTGTCCAAACAGCAGAGATAAGCAGGAGGCAAATGGAAAAGGCGTCTCAGGTTTTTGGTGGCAGTGCTGCAGCTGCTCCTCCTCTGCAGCCGGGGATGGCGGATTCTGGGGCAAGGGGGAAGGGGGAGGGGGCAACTTCAGGCAGCCACATAGAACTCGGCACCTCGCAGAGCGCGTTTTCCCACTGGAAAATGCAGCAGGGAAGCAGTGAGAAACAATGGTTTTCCCTCGCTCCCACTGCTCCTCCCGCGCCGCGTTTCCAGGCCCTTTCCCTGGGGACCTGGCAGGCAGCGCAGAAACATTTGCTGGCAGCGTTTCCAGCGAGCGGGACCGAGCTCTCACCCTCCGGAGGAGGGAGAGGAGCAGCAGGAGGCAGGGAGCTGGGACAGGGAGGGACTGCCTGTGGGAGCGAGGGGAGAGACACTGTGAGAGCAGCGGGGGGACGGGGCTGGGGGCAGCATGGCGGCAGCGCAGCGCCAGTGGCTTCCACGCTGCCAGCACCTGCGGCCCCTCTGGGGCGACAGCCCTCAGGAGCTTCAGTACCACCGTGGTGGATCCATTAGAGACCCCGGGTGATAGACAGGCACAGACAAATTATGAACACCACAGCTGCTGTGACACATCAGCAGCATGCTGCTCACCACATAAAGCCCTGTGCGACAACACGTCACCCCAGGACACTGCAGGGAAACGGGGCCCACCTGCCACCTTGGGGAGGGGACACAGAGCAGAGACCCCCCCCCTCCGCCACCGCCTGCAGCTGCAGCAGCCCTGGAGGGACACCGGCCAGCGCAGCGGCCATTCTGCAAGCAGCAGAGTGGGCTCCTCCATGATGGCAGGGCAGGCAGCGGTGGCCTGGGGCACTGATCTGCTCACCCACAGCTCCGCATGAGTGTCTGCCACTTGTGAGGGGCTGATGCTTCCCCGTCTGCCTAACACAACAACAGACGAAATGTTGCCAGGTTACAAGAGGGGTTTATTCTATCCCTCTGCTTGAAATTCTTGTCTAGGGGCTGTGAATTTTCTGGCAAGGCTGCAAATAGAAGAGAATCCGATCTGAAACAAATAAATAGATTTCTGCCCTCAACCAGTAATAAAAACAAGCACAGAAGAGATACTGCATCAGCCAGCAGTGCAGAGCAAGCCACAAAGATCGCACAGCCTTTCGCACATGGGGACAAAGGCAACAACCTCCACCGATATTCAGGGTGACCCCAATCCAAGAGCTGCTGTGTGGCGCTAGCCATGGGAATCACAGAAATTTCTGGAGGGTGGGCACTGGTATCAGTTCCCCCTTTCCCTCTCAGTCCCTCAGAAGGAACACACCATGCCAGTGTGGCCTTATTCAGTGCCTGAACTATCCCTGGGGCTCCAGCTGACTTGCACTACAGGCAAGTGTAACCTGCAACGGAACGGCTGTGTGTCTGGTGGGCTTGGCAGGGTTAGGCTTGCAGCTGGACTTGACCTTAAGGGTCTTTTCCAACCTAAACGATTCTGTGATTGGATGTGTCAGCAGCCCTGGCAAGGTGGCCCTGGGCCTGCATCTGCCATGTTTCTTTCTTTGATGCCAGAAGCACACAGAAGTTGGCTCCCATCTTGCGAGCCCTTTCCCCGGCTCCCGGCAGGACAACACACCTTTTCTCTACGGACCGCACCAAGTGCTGGCTCCTGCACCCGCCGGGGCAGCGCCAGCTCTCCCCACACCAGGGTCAGCGACCCGGGGCTGGGCAGGTGCTGCTGCTCCCGCTCCCCGCGGGGAGCCGGCTGGCCCCCCTCGCCGCACCACTCGGCACCGGCCAGACCCTCGCGGCTCGCTCAGGCCCACAGCGTCTCCAGGCTGCGGCTGCGGCCCCCGCGCCCCGGCACCGCCCGGC
>VXAK01009968.1:65838-91114 GCA_013399435.1 Arenaria interpres
GCCCCAGGCGCGGCGGCGCATGCCCGGCGCAGCTCCCGTGAAGGTCAGCCGTGGCCTAGCGGGGGACGCGCGGGCGGGGACGGCCGGACGCGCGGGAGGGAGCGGCCTTAACCCCTTCCGCGCCGCCGCTGAGCCAGCCCAGGCCCGCCCCGCGGGGGCATGCTGCAGGGCGAGCCAGGGCGGCGGCGGGGGCAGGACCTAGAGGTTTCCCCGGCCAGAGGCGGAGGACAAAGCAGAATCGGGCCCCACGCAGCGTTTTCGCGACTCCCGCGATGGCGCATTCCGTTGCCGGTGGCAGGCAGGGAACACGGAGAGCGGCGCAGGGCCCGCACTCGCCACAGCGGCAGGACACACCTTGCTCTAGGTCACCGCTGTCGGTTCCCGGGCAGCCGGGAAGATGCTGCTTTATTTTCCTTAATGAGTTATAGATAATGAGCTACAGCTGGTCCCATCTCCATCAACAGTCGGCTGTTTTGTTGTATGCAGAAGCAGAAGGATGTATTACAAAGTGTTACTGAATTTCAATTTAGTACCATACAATATGTATTGTATTCTATCTGGATGTTCTTAATAGGCATTACATAAAGAGATTTCCTCAGAAGAACATTAAATTACAACGTTCCATTCCATTAAGGAATGACAGACCCTCTGTAGCCATAGACTGAATAAGTTAAAAAAAAAAAAAAATAATAAAACTAAGCTCTTAGTATGATTGTACTTCTCCAAAAACTTTAGAAAATAAAACAGTAGAAGTAGCTCTTCTGTTTTGCAAATGGAAAATAAGGCACAAAAGGATGGAAGTAACTTGCCCGGCATCACCTGGCTGACAATGAAACCTGTTTCCTGCGATTCTCCCACTCACCACAAAACGACTGCAACGTATCTCCACTATCCGGCGGAGGTTACAGGGCAAAAAATGTCTTCTCAAAAATAAAGAGAAAAATAATATAATATGTTTTTTCATAAAAGGGTAGAAAATAAGCACCTGTGCTCTTTTAGAAAGTGCCTGGCTCAACCCAAGCCTTCCCCAGCAGCTACCAGTGTTCTGGCAGCTCCCAGCCATCTCTGGTCCAGGAGATGGTTGTGCTGTGGGACTTGTTCTGTACTTACTGTGTTCCCCTACCAGGTCTTGGAGGCTTCATGCCCCACTGTTCCCCTTCAAGCCCTCTTTACACTATAATCCGAAGCCACTTTATTTCCAGGAAAGGCTGACATTCTTCCTCCTGACCTCTTGGGGCTCTGACAGGGCACCTTTTCTCCCCCAACTTTGTGTGTTTTGCTCTTACTCCTGTGCTATTATTCAAGCTTTTAAGATTGTTAAACTAAGATGGTCCTGTTAGAAAAGATATGAACCAAGCTGTTGTTCTGGGGAGATGTCTGCAGCTGCTTTCAATTTTTTGATGTGCAGGTAATTGAAGAAGTATGTGAAGGTGCTCATTGCCTTAAAAAGAAATGGCTCCTCTCACCCAATTTAAGTCAGCAGTGCTCTGTTCACTGAAACTTAAAATATTCTCAGTGTTGGAATTGATGCAGTATGGCACAGAAAATGTACTGAAAAACAGAGAGCAAACATCCCAAGATTGCGGCTCTAAAGAAATGACCACTTGTTCCTGAGTTCAGAATTATTCAATATTCTCATTAACAATATGCATAATGAACTAGAGAACATGCTTATTAAATTTCTTAGCAACATATGGTTTGGAGGGGTTACAGGTATGCTAGGATTAAAATTAAAATCCTGAGAAGCTGGAGATGTGGTTTGAAAAAACAGGACACAATTTAATTGGAAATAGTTTGAGGTTCCACATCAAGGTAGAAATCAACAACTGTATAAATAGACGATGGAGAACAACTGGCTGAAGAGCATTATTTTTTTTTTCAGAAAAAATATTTGGGGATATAATAGATCATAAACTGAATGTGGGTTAAAAGTACTACACTGACACAAAATAAGCAGACAAAAAAAACCCAGAGCAGTAACTGAATGCTGCCCCACTTCTCTCGTCCCCTTGGTGGCAGTGTAAGCAGTGACGACAACACTCTAGATCCTTCTTTGTCCCCTCCACATTTTGTCTCTGCCTCTTCCCCTTCCCTTGTCCTCTCCAGGGCACAAGTAGTCCCAGTTCAATATTTCCCTGAGGTTGCAAAATTAAATTTTGCCAGTATTGCTGTGGAACCCTTCCAAAGTAATCCTTCTGTTGTAGTATGAATTGTTAATGTCTCAACCAGACTGTCCTTTGCAGTGTGGGGTGCTTTGCATCAGAGAAAACGTGTGGGAGAAACCAAGATGGTTCAGGGGAGAACGGTGTAAAAAGAACTGTAAAGCCCCAAAAGAGACAAATAACAGTGTTCAGATATCCAAAAGGCTGCTGCAAATACCGGAAAGAGCTGCTCCCCATAAACCCAGTAAAGAAATAACTGACTGAAATTTCTCCTGGGAAGAATTACAGTAGCCATTAAAGAAGAGGACAGCAGTTAAGAGCAGAGATGTTCTGGGACGGTTTGTCCAGCTGGATGGGAATCTCCATCACCGAAGGCCTTCTAAGAACAGGTTAGAGAAGCATTTGTGCAGAGTGAGGCAGGTGTAGATTTTGACTTGGGTCACGACACGGCACTACCTGATTCCCAGGGATTCATTTTGCCTTATTTCCCTATGGAAACTGTATGGAATTCCACAAGACAAAGATGAGGCTTTTTTTTCTATCCAGAGTGGTTTCCCCTGACAGATTCCACAGATGTGATGTAAAGAAGTTTAAGCCAATCAAAAAGGGTCTCTTAATTTTTTTTATTTTGGAGAAAATACATATCTGATTGCTACAACAGTGTAAAGAATAAGTAACATGCATATGCAGATTGCTGTCAGTTATGCTTTAAGACTTCCTAAGTATCATACAGCTTTTATACTGTGGCTTTTTGCTCTCTCCTTGATTCATGTATCTTCAACTACCATCTTGCATCACTGTCTCAGACCTACCTTTTTATGTTAGGCCTTTCCACTAACTGTTTTAAAATCTATCTGCAATGAAGAAATACCATAAGCAATTTGTAGCATGCATGAAAAAAAGATAGATTTAAAATAAAGGCAAAAAAAAAGAATAAATGAAGGCAAGGAAAAATGTTCATCTCTGCCTGCAGAGGCTCCAAACATTATTCTGCAGAGGTAGAGACATAATTACAAACTTACTTCCTGATTATTTTAAAAGCAATCAAAGGCAACAGCAGGGATACGAAAAGATGGAGAAAAAGATGTGTAATACTATAGGATGAAAAATAACGAGTCATCAGTATTCGCCATACCTATATTTTACCCAACTCCGCACAATTCTGTGTCACCTCACAGTAAGCTGTGCAGCCCTACCATGCCTCTGTCTCCACACCTCCTTCCTCACCAAACCCACTTCCTGCAGCTCATTCTGTGACATCTGTGCATGGCTCCTCACACCTTCTTAAGGACGGAGCAGAACACTGCAGGCAGCAGCCCACAACACTCATTTTCTAGCCACGAGCCAGAGCAGAGCTGCAGAGTATGAGAAGTTAGCAGGAAGACCTGGCTCCTGGAAGGAGAATAAAGAAGACACAAGGTTTCTGTTTTTCAAAGGTGAAGGTGATTTCCTCTAAATAGAGGAAATCTTGGTGGGGAATCTGGGCAGGGAGCAGACAGAGAAGACAACCTGTCAACAACTACCCCCAAACCTACTGCCCCCTCATCCAAAAAGCTAAGTATCTTCACGATGGCTTTGGTTGTGTGTGGGGATAAGAGCATCATAAAGGATTCCCCTGCTATCACTAGTTGACAGAACACAGACTGGTGAGCCACCGGGTCAGCAAGTCACTGCTGTATAATCAATAGCACCCATGTCATACGTAACCCTTTCAAACATTTACTGCATAGCACTTTAAACCTTGGTATCCCTATGGGACAGCTGCTAAAAAAATGAGTTCCTTGAATGCTCTTTCAGTATATCTGGCTATTACCATTTAGTCTTTTACCATCATTGCCCTTAATGGTTCTTCTTTGTGTGTAATGTTTCTGCTTTGAAGCATTTATACAGAGTCAGACTGAACAAATGAAGCCGCTATTTGGCCTCTTCAAACCAAGTGCCCACGTGTCATCACTCCATCAGTCTCTTCCATGTCACAGTTAACCCGTCTGGAGCGAAGGTGAGCAGAGCTGCACTCACATCTCCAGGAGACCAGGTTCTCACGTGGCATTAATACCTCTCACCAGCAGAATCTTGACCAAACTCTTCCAGGTTCACAAATGCCTTCCACAATATTGGGGCAGTGATAACCCCACCTTCCCCTGCAAGTGGACAAATGTACTGGCCTGTTTCTCCTCCTTAACCACTGCCCTTAGATGAGCCTCCAGCTTACAGCGCTGATTCCTGCAAGTCCCCAGGTGCATGACTATGCACTATATTGTCACCATGTATCATCTGGTTTCTATTTGTGTAGTCTTCAGAATCATCCAGTTCTTTCCCTATCACTTATGATACCTTTTTTACATCATCAACAAATTTAATTACTCCGGTTCCTATTCTTTGTGCCATGGGTGTCACTGAAAATATTAAATTACATCAATCCCAAGGCAAATTCTGAAGAAACTGCAGTGTCTTTTGTGTCTTCTTTACTGAGCTCCTTACCTACCCTGCCATTCTTCTATACCTGTCTTCTGAGTCCCAACTGAATTTTCAGCTAGCACCGTATCAAAGGCTTCACTGAAGTCTAGATAAACAAGACGCACACTGTTTCCTTTGTGTAGAAAATTAACTGAGAAAGAACAGGTTAGTAAACTTATGCTGCTTTTTTAATCTATCTATGCCCTCCTCATGCTCAGTTATTTTCTCTTTCAAAAATCATTCATAAGCCTTGTGTGGACTTAGGATAAGACTAATGCAACTGCCTAGAGTATTCTTGCCCTTCTGTATTATAGGAAAACCAACAGGATTTCCTGTTTCTTTATCAGGAAAAAGTATTTTTTTAAAGCCTGTTTTAATTAAGATTAATAATGCTAGGAATTATATCCTGTTCTCACTGAAAATCATTCGAAAAATATCTCTAGTTTAAACAAATCAATAATAAGTAAATACTTACTGAAGGATGTATTAATACGCAAAGCTACATAAGAACTAAGGAACAGTCTTAGGAAGCTCTGGCAGACTGGAGAAAGCACATAACCAAAGAAGGAAAACAAAGCAATCTTGGCATAGACTGCCTAATAAATCCTCCGCCCATTTCAACTAAACTCCTAGAACAATTAATAGGTGAATACACCCACATCAGACTTAGAGCACAATGGAAAAACTGAGAGCAACAAGTAATATTTGTGATCATAAAAAAACTGCATTGCCAGAAAAATCCAAGTGTCTTTTTAAATTATTTTATTTGGCAGAATAATGTCAACAACTACAAACAGATTATGCCCCCAAGAAGTCAAAGTTAATCTCAAATGGTACATAATTACAGCAAACATCAATGACTTTGGAAAATGGCAGCCAGTGGGAAATGGCAAATGTAACTTAAATGCAACGTAGTAAGACACCGTTATATGCCTGAAATTCTTAACATGAACATAATTGGTATCTAATTGCCAGGAAAAATAAAAATTACTGAAAGGTTATAAACAAATGATAAGTGGAAGGGAAGTGACTACTAAGGACTCTAAGGATGGGTGTTATATCCAGATAGTTTTACCTTCAAAGATCTAAAAGATGCAAGTAAAAGACACGTAGATTAAATCCTCAAATGTGGAGATTTTGGAAAAGTTTTACAGCCAGTCAGGACTGAATTTAAAAAAAAAAAAAAAAACAAACAAAAAAAAAATGGGCCTAAAACGTTAGACAGAAATTTAGGCTGGAAAAACTCAAGCAGGCAGTGGAAAATAAATCCTGTGGTGAAAGAATTGTGCTGCATCTGTAGCAGCAGGTAAGAGGGTTTTCTGATCTTTTTAGCGTTCCACTGACCTAGTACCTAAGTACAGATATGAAATCAGAGGGATATGGAAGTGCCTGGCACAGCGACTGACGGCACAGATACGCGATTACAGCGCTCGGGCTTTGGCGGGATGATGGGCTTTCAACTGAGGGTCTTTTTGAGCCACTGAGCATTGCGAAGTGGGAATGCCTGGCTCCAGCCCAGCACTACGGTTTTTGTCCCTGTCCCTCTCCCCAAGGCAGGGGCACAGCCGGTGGGCAGATCACAGCTCACAGCAATAGACCGCGTATGCGCCCAGGAAACAGCACGTCTAAGTGACAAGGGATGTCAATGGTGGCACAAGTTACTCGTTAAATGGGCTTCAAAACATACGTAGGAGAAACATGGGCAGAAGAAACAGAAGTTGGATCATTATGGCATTCAGCACTTTGCAAAATAAACAGAATTTACAATGGTAAAACTCAAATTACAGAGGGGTGTGTTTGTGTGTGGACATGAACTGTGACAGGGAGAAGAGTTATGGGTTGTACCCTCTGCTGTATTATGTGTCACATTCCCCGTCTTCCCATTCTCGGTAGTTGGCTGTTTCTAGGGCCAGAGAGTACCAGGAGGTACAGCTGAAAACAGCATAGTCTCTGGCCTTTACAGTACTCAAGCAGAGTTAATGGAGGAAAGGGAGCGCAGTGGAAGGCAGAGGGCACCGTCATGCTGAGGGGCAGGACCGGGCACACCAGCTGCCCAGCGGGCACTGCATTCCTGCTCCCTGTGCCCCCTCCGCGGCACCTGTTTTCTGATCAATTTATACCCAGCCTGCAACTTGAAACTGTAAAAACACCACACTGGAGGGAGACTTTGACTACCCTGCTCTCTCTTGGGAAATAAGAGAATAAGAATCCTTCTTCAAAGAGATTCCCAAGCACTCAGAACATGTAGATATGATACTGCAACACTGAATGTTAATTATAAATATGACGCCAAATAAGACGACAAAAATCTCTGCTAAGGTTATATAGAGAAAGGCTTTCTAAATTGATAGTTATAAGTCCGAGATACCAAGAAAATTAGAAAATTCTTTAAGTTCCTTTGGTTAAGATCTTGGATATTAATCTGGAGTAAAATATTCATCTAGTCTAAACAAGCATAAAACAGACTTAAAAAAATAGTGAAAAGTTTATGTAATGAAAGGTCAATCCCTAATATCCCAACCATAAGAAAAAAAGGGAGTGGAATACTGGTGGGGTGAAATCCAACACACACACAAAAAAACCCTAGTCCTATTTTTGCTCTTGAGAAAAGCTTCTTTTGTTTATAACGTAACTGATTCTTTTCCTACTGCATCTGATCTGTAACAGCTCCTCCACCCAACTGATTTTGTCTTAACAGTTACCTTTTTTTTTTCAGTTTCTCCATCTTCTTCTGCTGTTTGAATCAATCCTTCCTTTCCGCAAACTCCTGCCATTGCATATCTAACCACTGCAATTCTGTCTTTTCTGGACTTGACAAATGCCTTTTTTTTTTGTTGTTACTCTGATTAAACCCAGAATGCCTCTGACAAAAATTTGCTCTGAAACTGACTAAAATGCCAAACACAAGAGTAAGAAATCGCCCACTTCTGCATCCCTCTGTATTATCCATTTGCTGATTTTACCCCACCCCAGGACAGCTTTGCCACGTGTTTATCCTGCCACTGAGCTCCAGCATGCCTCACCTCTGCCACAGTGCTGCCTCCTCTCAACCATCACAATTCCTCACAAGAAATAATTTAATCAAGAGTCAGTTGCAGCCCTACGCCCCTCTCCTTGCTATGACCTTATTTTAAGACTCAGCATTGCTCTTCCCTATTTTCCCCTTTATACGTTAACTCCATTTATTTATCAAAGGACCAGTTCTGTGAACCCTCTTGCGTGCTATGGGACACAGTTCTCTGACATTTCAAACCAAAGCCCTGCAGGACACCTTCAGAAAACAACTGTTCTGTTTGGCAGCTGGTGAAGAACGGACCACATACAACCAACGTAAGAGTCTTTCAGCTTCTGATCCTGCTGCAGTCCCCCAAAATAGCAATCATTAGGATCTTTCCTGCAGCAAAGCATGCAAGAGAGTAGGAATCAGTCGAATGCTCTTTCAGTCGTTTGCTCTTGGCGAGAGGATAGAAGATGCTCTCTTAAGGCTAATGGAGATGTGGCGTATTCTCTTGATTCCTATAGCAAGGGTGCAGCGTCTGCTCCTGGACCACAGGCCATTGCTCTCTCCTCACAGAAGCTGCATGATCATTTGCCACTGTTAGTGCCGCCCTTTCTATCTCCTCTCCCATCCTAAGCATGCATTGAATTCCAGGGTAGCTGACACTTGCGGGACCGGAGCGCTGCGATGGACAGATACAGGCTCTTTACAGGGGGAGCTCCCTTTACCCAAGAGTGTGCCTGGAGTCCACGGAGCTCCACCTTGGGATAAAGAGAGAATCACCGAGAGCTTATGGGTCAGAACCAGCAGGCAGGCCTGGCAGGTGTCTGCTACAGACCACTGGCTTAGGAAGAAGTAGATGAGACCTCAGACAGCAGGAAAACCCCTCATGTTCACAGGCTCTGTTTCTAATGGGAGACTTTAACCACCTCAGTCTGCTGAAGGGATAACAGAACAGGGCACAAGCAATCCAGGAGGCTTCTGGGGCACATTGAAGATTCATTCCTAACACAGGTGACTGAGGAGCAGACAAGGAGAGGTGCTCTGCTGGACCTTATTCTTATAAACAAGGAAGAATCGGTCAGGAATGTGAAGGTTGTGACAGCCTCGAGGGGACCATGAGATGAAGAAGTTCAGAAACACGAAGCTGCATTAGGAATAACATTACCAGCAGGTCAAGGGAGGTGATCCTTCTCGCCACTGGAGACCACATCTGGAGAGCTATGTCCAGTTCTGGGCTCCCCAGTACAAGAAATAGATGGATGTACTAGAGTGATGGTTAAGGGACTGAAGCATCTGTCATAATGACACAAGGCTGAGAGCACTGGCATTTTTTTAGCAGGGAGATGAGAAGGCTCAGGGGGTCTCTCATCCATGTGTGCAAATACCTGATGGCAGGGTGTAGATAAGACAGAGCCAGACCATTCTCAGTAGTACCCAGTGATAGGACCAGAGGCAATTAGGACAAATTAAATACAGGAAATTTCATTTACACACAAGAAAGGTTGTTGTTTTTCTACTGTGAACAGGTTGCCTAGACAGCAACTTAATACAGTCCCTAAAGATACTCAAAACTTCACTGACCTTGGTACTCAGCAAGTTGCTACAGCTGACCCAGCATCCAAGAGGCAGGCTGGACCACCTGATCTCCAGAAGTCCCTTTCAGACCCAACCATTCTATGATTTTATGATTCTACTCAGGAAAGACTTAAGCATTACAAGTAACTGAAATACCCGCCCAATCAACACGCAGTAGATTCACATGAGGAACCATGAAATGGAGACTTACAGCAGAAAGGCAATGACAGAACACCTGAACACCCTTATCTGGAAACATATATGCAGACCAAGCTGCTCTTTCTCTGCAAGCACAGCAAAATTATAGGGTGCAGAGATGAGGAGGAGAATCAGGGGTTAGAGAGGCCAGTTCAGGAGCAGTGATTGAAAATGCTAGGATTTTTTACCTTAGAAGGTAGGTATTAGAGGGTGAAACAGTAAGATAACGAAGGTAAATAATGCACTTCTGTTTACTACCCCTTATTGCAGGACTAGGAAGAAGCTACTGGAATGACAAGGAGGCTGATGATGAAAAAAAAACACTTTAAAAACAGACTGTTTAGTAATACCTATACATAATACATACAAATGCGTATAAAATGCTGGTTCTAAAATATTTTTCTCGGTCCATCATTTGAAATGATTACTGTTCCACTAGTGCTTCTAGATCCCAACTTCCTATTTTTAAAAAAAAAACAAAACCAAAAAGATCAAACCAGGCTTGGATCCTACTTCTGGTCCTTGCTAAATATAAGCTTGCTCCCTTAGAAGAGCATCACAACCGGTTTAAAAGACGTGGTTCCTATTATATATAATTTGTTTACTGTATTAGCAGTTTCTTATTTGGTGGATCTAGTGGAGGTAGACCTGTCAGTGCTTCCCATTTTTCAGATCTGTCTGTCCACTCCTTTCAAAGAGTGTATCCTTTCAAAGAGTATCAGAAACTCTCTGATGCCTCTCTGGCTACAAAGAATACTGCTTTCCTGATGAAGAGCTGCAAAGAAACCTCCAATGTTGGCAATTAGTGACTGAGGAAAGGACTCCTAAAATGAGAACAGTAGTGCACAGTTAATCTGTTTTATACAGGGAGCCGGGAACAGCACCACACTATTGGCGCTCGCTCCTTGTCAGCTGCAGGATCAGAGCACCTGAACGTGCCGACAGCCTCTGCTCCAGGTATCAGCAACAAAGGGCTTGGCGCCTGCGCTGTTGGGCTCTGAACAGAATCTTCCCTGGGAAGCCTTCACAGTCATTTCCATGGGAACAGACATATGCCTTTCTTGTTGCCGAGGAGACAGCCACTGCTTTTTGAGACTGGTGAACATTGTGCCCAAAGCATTTCAGCATCTTTAAGATCATAAGGAGCTTTACACAGGCATAATCACCCACCCCCCCCAAGAATGTCAATCATTCTCTCTGTTCCTATCTTTCAGAACCTGTTTTAAGCATTTTGGTGTCAGATTATTCCTAATATCTGGGTTTGATAGCAACATTTAAATGACACTGTCAACCTAAACACCTCTCCAAGCCCGCAAGTTTTTTCTACTATTGTCCTGTAGCTCTTCCGATTCACTCTCACTGACCTAACTTGCAGTAAAACCAATTCCTTCCTCTGCATGGGTTTCCCATGGTATTGATCTGTACTGAGAGAAAAGCTGGTTGGCAAAGCCAGCGTCCCTCCCTCCTCCATCCTCTCCCACTATTTCTAAACAGAAAACACATTCGTAGAACGAAGGGGCTCTGCATCCCCTAGGCCCGGGGCGGCAGCAGAGGCACCGCATAGAGGAGGCGGCGGATTCCTGGCTGTTCCCAAGCGCTGCTGCCGAGGGACCGCAGCCGGCGGTTCCCTACTGCCCCTCGGCGGCGGCGGGGCCGGGCGGCGGCGGGGGAAACTCCGCAGGGCGGGATGGCCAGGGGTCCGCACCGCAGCCCCCCAGCCTGGGGAAATGCTCCTCAGGCTGCTGGGGAGGAGCAGTGGCAATGGCTCATCTTCTTCTCTTATGGAAGCAATTTTGATGCAGGGAATAGACCGACCTAACCTCGGCGACACCTCCAACCTACATGAACCATCATCATCCTCGTTACTTGTTCCACCTGCAGAGCCTCCTACCTGTGATGCGAGGGGACATGGAAGGCGGGCAGTCACGGAGGAGAGGCACCTGCTGTGCCAAGCAGGAACTTGTTGCTATTGCCCCCTATCCCTGAAGTCACTGCTAGGTGATGCCATAAGTTCAGCCAAGTGGAGAGAAGACAGGAATCCTCCAAATGACTTGCCCCATCTGCCTGACAGGCCTGTCCCAGGGAAGGTAGCCCAGCTGCTGCCTCCAGCTCTGGAGGCCTCAGAACAGGAGAGACATGGACCTGTTAAAGTGGGGACAGAGAAGGCCCTGGAGACGCTGGGAGGGCTGGAGCCCCTCTGCTGCGAGGACAGGCTGAGAGAGTTGGTGGGGTTCAGCCTGGAGAGAAGAGAAGGCTCAGGGGAGACCTTATAACAGCCTTTCAGTACTTAAAGGGGGCTTATAAGAAAGATGAGGACGACCTTTTTAGAAGGGCCTGTTGCGATAAGACAAGGGGTAATGGTTTTAAACTAAAAGAGGGTGGTGAGACCCTGGCCCAGGTTGCCCAGTGAGGTGGTAGATGCCCCATCCCTGGAAGCATTGCAGGCCAGGTTCGACGGGGCTCTGAGCAACCTGGTCGAGTTGAAGATGTCCCTGCTTATAGCATGGTGGTTGGACTAGAAGGCCTTTAAAGATCCCTTCCAGCCCAAACTATTCCATGATTCTAAGGCAGGGTGCAATTCCAGCAGTTCGTCTCTCTCTCAGACTCCCTGATACTCCTTAACCTACTCACCCCATCCTGAAGCTCTGTCACTAACCAGTTCCTCTGCCTGGGGCGCATCTCCCACAGCTGTCTTCACTACCACCGCCCAGTACTGGTGTAACAGTAGGAAGCCCAAGGAAGGCTTTAGAGCCACCTGGGCTAAACCATGCTTTAACAGCCAGAGAAAACTGCATGAGGTTCCTCTTCTGTAGGGGATGGAGGCCATCATCCACCAGTCAGATGTGTCACCATGGGAAGTTTGTTCTTAACTAGGGACCCTGATCCAGGTTGTTGCAGGGAGACTACCGAGGCTTGTCCACGCCTTCAAGCATCACCCCTTGCTGCTTATCCGCATAATGAATAACACCCTGCCTGGGGAGTCCTGGAGCAAATCCAGAAGGATGACAGAGCTCTGGGTGCAAACGGGAAGGACATGGCACCCCAGGTGATCTTCCTGGCCTTACATGTGCGGTGGAAGGCTCGGGAAGGAGCAAATTTATCCTGCAAGTTACCAACTAGCTGTGTGACTGTGTCAGACAGAGCTTTGGCCTGGGTGACCGTGGTTCCCTCTCTGAGGAAAAAGAGCTGCTCACATGAGATGGGAGTAATTTGACAACATGGTGCAGGAGCACCTTTGGCCATGGGCTCGCCAACCTGGTGAGGAAGGATAAGAGAACAGCCTGGTGTGTTACGGAAGGGGGTAACGGCTCGCGGCTGGGTGAAGGAATGGAGACAGGGTGGAAGTACATGGTGCAGAGCAATGGGAGGGGGAACGCCCTTGGGAAGGATAAAACAGATCAGAAGGGACCCACTCAAAGTGCCTGCACACAAACACACACAGCCTGGGAAACATGAAGTCCAATAAATTATTCTAAGCATACATTTAAATTTTTTTACTTCAGAAACTCCCAGAGATACTAATTATCTGAAGGAAATGCTTACACAGACTCTAAGGCTAGAAGGCCTCTTACAACAATTGGACCTTACCTTATATACAATGGCACCATTTCTATGCTGTCCCTCTGGCTCACCCCAGGAGAGTATTTAGGGCCAAGTAGCATCATATATACCAGAGGGATGGGATGTCATCCAGAAGGACCTGGACAGCCTGGAGAGGTGGGCCCAGGTGAACCTCATGAGGTTCAACAAGAACAAGTGCAAGGTTCTGCACCTGGGCTGGAACAATTCTCACCATCAGTACAGACTGGGGGGTGAGGTATTAGAAAGCAGCCCTGAGGAAAGGGACTTGGGGGTGCTGGTGGACGAGAAGCTGGACATGAGCAGGCAGTGCGCAGTTGCAGCCCAGAAGGCCAATCACATCCTGGGCTGCATCAAAAGATGCATTGCTGGCAGGTCCAGAGAGGTCATTCTTCCACTTTGCTCTGGTGAGACCTCACCTGGAGTATTGTGTGCAGGTCTGGAGCCCTCAATATAGGAAAGATATGGACCTGATGGAGCAGGTCCAGAGGAGGGCCACAAGGATGATCAGGGGGTGGGAGCACCTCTGCTACAAGGACAGGCTGAGGGAGCTGGGGTTGTTCAGCCTGGAGAAGAGGAGGCTCCGGGGAGACCTAATAGCGGCCTTCCAGTACCTGAAGGGGGCCTACAGGAAGGCTCAGGAGAGCCTGTTTACAAAGGCCTGAAGTGATAGGACAAGGGGCAATGGCTTTAAGCTGGAGGGGAGCAGATTTAGATTGGAGATTAGGAGAAAGTTCTTCACTGTGAGCGTGGTGGAGCACTGGAACAGGTTGCCCAGGGAGGTGGTCGAGGCCCCATCCCTGGAGATACTCAAGGTGAGGCTCAATGAGGCCTTGGGCAACTTGGTCTAGTTGAGGGTGTCCCTGCTGACTGTGGGGAGGTCAGGCTAGATGACCTTTGGAGGTCCCTTCCGGCCTGGACAATTCTATGATTCTATATTCCTCCCCTGTTTTCATACTCCTCAAAGTTACTTTCGGCCACTATCAAAATACTGTGTTACACCCATGATGTGATCCAGGACAGCTGCTCCCACAGCACCAACCAACAATCCCTCAACAGATTCTTCACAAAATTTACTCTAACTTAAAAGCTATAAGGATGCTGGAGAGCCATGCAATCCTGATTTAAGGATTTCCATTGATCTAGCGTCTACCGTGAACTGATATCCATTCTTCCACTGTTTAATTGTCCTCCTTGTAAAACTACGCCTTGCTTCATGTTTGAATTTCACTACTTACAGCTCCCAGACAGGCCCTTTCCACCTTACCAAGGCTGCCTGGGCTGCCTGTAGCCACATACTTTAACTAATGGCAGCAGCAGCAATAATTGCTAAATTCATATAAAGCAAGAGGACATGCTAATCTGTGTTATGCATGTCGGAATAGAAATCCATGTCTTCCCATAAAATGGCCTTGCAAACTATCGTCCCCATTCTTTAAGATCAGAACAAAATCCCTCTGTCAGCCCCTCCCAAGTGAATGAAATACAGTGAATCCTTGTGGTTGTTCACTATAAAACACTATTTAATCTCTTTGTACATCTCTTCTGAACACCTTTTCATATTCCATCAGCCTTCTTGAACTACAGACAACTGAAATGAACCTGTATTACCGTAATATGCAGTAATGTCCCTAGAATGCAATCATTCTCAGGTCATCATGGTCCCTGCGTAGGCGTGCTGCTCCAGGCCAAGCTACATCAGCACAGCCAAGTACCTGCTGCCAGTTTTGCTGGAGAATCACCGTCCATTCTATTCATACTGGGAAAATTCAGCAATAACCTATAGGTGCTTGAAGGAACTAGACTGAAAGTCTGTAAATAAGAAGTGACCTGAAGTACTTACAGTGAAAATAAGCACATACTTCATAATATAACCCTAACTTCAAGATTGTTACCCACCTTAACTTGTAATACTTTTATTGAGGGACTAAATATCTTCTGTAAAGACAATGTATAATAATAATGTGTGTTCTAATTTGTAACTATTTTTCTCCACAATTGCAAGTTCTGGTACCACAACAGTTAAGAAGGTGAGGATCTCCAAAAGCCGAGTTCTTAGATCAAGTCGAGTTCCTCCCACCCAGCCATCACATACTGCTACCTTCCTGAAGCCAAAATGTTGTCCCCAAACAAACTGAAACCACTTCCTGCCATTTACTTTTCCTACTTTTTTTTCCCCAACAGAAACAAGAGTAGGTGGCAGGCAGGCAAAAGAGGTTAAGTTGTCCTGGGCAAAGAAAGCTCTCTGTATTTACAGCTCTTTTCCCCAATACTTTTTGCATATTCTGCAGCTGGCTGTTTTTCCTTTCCTAATCTGCATTTTGTGTCAAAACAACGCCTAAGCCCACCTCCAGAACTCTGGTCATTCACCAGAGGTCCCTAATCCTTCCTTTATCATTTCTTCTTTTCCTAATTTTCTTACCCTTTTCAAGGTCACTGCTTCCTAGCCCACCACTGCTCCTCTGCCTTTTGACCCTTTCCTCAGCCGAGTATTTCAACGTGCGCCCAGACGTCTTCACTGATGCAAAGAAACACTCTGCTCTGGGCTCTGGCCAGGAGCTGTGCTGCCCGGGAACACAGACTGCGCAGCAGAAACAGACCGAGGAGAGTTCAGGTGTGATGAGTGGAACAAGCCTCCCCAGAGCAGTTCAAGGAGGGAAAGAGGAGGAGAGAAAAGGCAAGGAGATTCATATGTGGCACTGCAATCTGAACAGCAAATAAGCCCCCAGAGCAGCATTAAGTACAGATAGATCCTTGTTAAAATATTTGAGAGCTTCCCACTCTTTTCATCTGAATTGAGCAACAGATTTCAGAGGGTTTCATTTTAATTTTCTCTTTGAAGTAGTGTTTTTGTTTGGTACTTGCTAGGTTTGTTTTTCAAATTAAAAGCAAAGGGACCCTGCTATGCACAACACTCACCACACAGCAGCACAACTCTCCCATTACACTTTTCTCTCAATTCTGTGAATCCAGAATGAGAACTCACCCGCCTGTATCACCCAGGCTTACTGGATGGTATGATCTGAGACATCAGTGTTCTGCTTCTGTCCAAGGCACCTTCATCCTTTCATAAAACTCAAAGAAAACCCTAAACTTCCAGGGACCGCATCTATCCACACCATGCAGAACACCCACAACATGACTTACTAAGAAAAACTTCACGAGCCCAATTATGTTTTACCTCCTTTTGGTGAAACTCAATTTTCAAAAAAAAGTTCTATCTTCATCTTTCTTCCGATCTTAAGTACACTCTATAAATACAATGAAAGTATTTTTATATTCAATTTTAAATCAGTATAAAAGACTTGTGTAGGTATGGGAAGCCTACATAGTTCAGAGGGCTAACACACAAAAGAAATAGCAAAGTCAAAGATGGGGAAGGGAGTTCCAGCTAAACTATTTAACCTCTTTTTTTTTGTTCCTTGAAAGTTGTATAACAACGACTGACATCTGGAGAAAAAAGCTTTTATAATTTATTATCCTCAGACTTTTAACAAAGACTGTGGAAAAATTCACATTTCTGACACCATCAGCTCTCAGACCAAACATGCACTTCACCAACAGTTAGTACAAGATGCTCAGAGACAGATTATAAGATATAAAATTAAAAAAAATAAAATCTTGTGTTTTTTTTTTTCACAACTATATCAAGTATTCTAATAAACATACCTTTGTACATTAAAACTTCTCATACGATATGGGTAGAGCATCATAGCCACAACACTATTATTGCAAAACCCAAAACATATGTATTCCCCTTATAAGACCTTCCTGTTTCTAACAGCTTGAGTTTACTGGCATCCTGCACCTGAACTACCATGTTTAACAGCGAGCGATGGACTTGTCCAATACCTGTGTTTGAATCCATCTACACTGTAGACAGCTAAAACATCTTTTAGTAATAAACGCTACAATCTAATTTGCCATGAGCTGAAAAAAAACTCCAGACCTTTGTGTTTGTTTTAAGCCTGTTGCCTGCTAATTTCATCACATGTCCACATGTTCTATAAATCGTAAATCATATGTTCTATAAATAGCAACCTGCCTTTCCTCCACAATGACTGGTTATCTTCATCTGCCATTTTCCTAAAGAATTCTCACATACCTCCTGTGATGGAAAACTCTCCACGTCTCACTATCCTTATCGCTTTTTCTAAAATTCTTCTACTTCTACAAGTCACTGCATCTGAAAAGACATAGTACTGCATCCACTCCTCAGGACACAGGTGAACCATGGATTAATACAATTATAACAATAACTTCAGTTTTGTTAATTCTTTTCCTGTAATATCTAATCAAATTTTCCATTTTAGTTGCTATTGCTAAGCTCACTTTTGCAGAGAACTCTCCATAAAGATCGTAAGATTTCTTTCCTAAGCCAAAAGAGGTAATTTTGACAACAGTGTGGCCACATTGGTAGACTTATTTTGTCTACTCACTTGACATACGAATTCATCAACCTTAAATTTATTCTGCCATATTATCATCCAGTTTTGAAACACTCTTCCTCAATCTTAAGAAACAGGTTTAGGTTCTACTGCACTGAATAATGTCACAGTATTGGCTAATTATGTTGCTTCATTATTTACTTCTTTAGAAATGATTCATCACACACTGTTTACTAATAGGAAACCAAAAAGGCACTCCTTCCGTTCAGAAACCAAACATTTATTTGTTTCCTGTAGCCACCACCTCCAGCAGCTCTGGGGTCCAGGGATACCACTATTTCAGGTGAGACCTCTCCAAAGCTACTCCTGTAGTTTCTTAATGGCTCGACAATTAGTGAAAGTATACTTTTGGTCTTTGTCCCCGTTATCCTTTGACTAGCAGGGTTGCATCTCTGTGCGTTTTTCTTTAGCATTTCCTCCGTTTACTTACTATCCCCTTTGCACTGAAAACGTCCTGACCACATGAACTTAATGAAGAAGAGGTGTACTGTCACCATCTACATACTCTTGTGATTTCCTCATAAAGTACAAGAAAGGGAAGTGCCAGGTCCTGAACTTGGGAAGGAACAACCCTAGGCACCAGTATATGGTGGGGTCCACCCAGCTGGAAAGTAGCGTGTCAGAAAATGACACTGTTAAATACACTAACAGATGAGGATGGCTGCAGCACTTGACAGAAGCATTCACTCAGAAAATAAAGTCTGAAGGAGTTACGAAGAGCCTGACAGAAGATATTTCAGAACACGGTATCAGTCAGTAGTACTCTTTTGCTTTTATCAGCCAGTGCTGGTCACATCTCCAAAAAGTACACAGAAGAATTAATAAAGATACAGACATGGAAAAACTGGGCCAGAGGGAAGGGATGCCATCCAAGCTGACAGGCTGGAGGAGCGGGCCCATGTGAACCTCAGAAAGTTCAACAAGGACAAGTCATCCCTGGACGTATTTAAAAGACAGGTTGACATAGTGCTTAGAGACATGGTTTGTGTCCCATCTCATAGATGGGGTCTCACCTCTACTCTGCCCTGGTGAGACCCCATCTGGAGTATTGTGTCCAGTTCTGGGATCCCCAGTTCAAGAAGGACAGGGAACTGCTGGAGAGGGTACAGCAAAGGGCCACAAAGACGATTAAGGGCCTGGAACATCTCTCTTACAAGGAGAGGCTGAGGGGCTTGGGTCTTTTTAGTCTTGAGAAGAGAAGACTTAGGGGGGATCTAAATCAATGCTTACAAATACTTAAAGGGTGGGTGTCAGGAGGATGGGGCTGGTCTTTTTTCAGTGGTGCCCAGGGACAGGACAAGAGGAAATGGGCACAAACTTGCGTATAAGAAGTTCCACCTAAACGTGAGGAGGAACTTCCTTACTGTGAGAGTGGTAGAGCATTGGAACAAGCTGCCCAGAGAGGTGGTGGAGTCTTCTTCTTTGGAGACATTCAAAACCCACCCGGACAAGTTCCTGTGCAACCTGCTCTAGGTAGACCCACTTTGGCAGAGGGGTTGGACTAGATGATCTCCAGAGGTCCCTTCCAACCCCATATGATTCTATGGTTTAATGATAGCTTTTTATCAGGGTTAGGTTGATGGTTGGACTAAATGATCTTAAATGTCCCTTCCAACTAGACAATTCTATGACTCTAAGTGCAGGGTCTGCACCTGGGTCAGGGAGATCACCAATACCAGTACAGACTGGGGGACTAATGGACTGACAACAGCTCTGCAGAGAAGGACTTGGGGATACTAGTAGATGAAAAATTAGACATGAGCCAGCAATGTGTGCTTGCAGTCCAGAAAGCCAGCCACATCTTGGGCTGCATCAAAAGAAGCACGGCCATCAAGTCAAGGGAGAGGATTCTTCCTTCCTCTGCTCTGTTGGTCCTGCAACAACTTGTACTGGCCATTGGCCACTAGAGCCTGATCAGCACACCAACAGTTCAGTTATTATGCGGTTATCCCTATGACCTCAAAGAAGAATATAAAAAAAATAAGTAACCTTACAGTATGTCCCTTCTCTACTGTGGAAATGGAAAGCTTACAAAAATTACCTAAAAGTTACATTTAAAAATCATTCCTCACCGACCTAACAGCTGCAAACACAGCTTTTGCTCTCCATCTAGACATCACCTTTTAACTGTAGATTCTACGATTGCCATGAATCATATGTATTCTGCCAGGGACAAATGACTGGTTTAAATATTTAAAAATCATGAATTCATGAATTTTGAATATTATGCCTTGTTAGGCCTTGCAATTTCAACAAATGAAGTCCAATTTCTTTCACATCATCAAAAGCACGTTTGCAAATCAAAGGCCACATGCTTATCAAAAGTTAAGTTTATATGATTTCCCACTTCAGTGCAATAGCTATACCTATAAATTTAAAAATATTTGATTCGCAAATTGTATTTTCTTCTCTGCAGTTTAGGATCTTGAAAGGAATTGAACTGCCTTTAAACAAATTATTTAAAAAATTTAATTCACAGGCATAGGGTAAAAAATTTCAGGGTAAAAAGTAAAAGATACAATGTTGATTAGACTCTGAAACTGACATTCTTGGAGCAGGCAAATTCCTCAGTCTAGCTAAGGGCTTCATTTCAGCCATGGGGACGGTTATATTCAAAGAGAAATGCTTCTATCCCTAGCTTTGGAAAACTATCATAGACAAATGCAGCCATCATCATCATAATAAGAGCACAAAATAGTAAAGGCTGTTGGACTATCAGAGGCCATAAAGGAAAGGACAGGAAGTTTGTCTCTCAAACACTGGAACCAATGAATAGAGAGTTTTTAAAAAACGGAAGGAAGATCAAAACAACTTTCCATAAAATTTGTGGGACCCTTGTGCAGCACTGTCAATACACCCAGGTACAGGAATGACCACATCACTGTTATTACTCTCATGTTAACCCAGTGATTATCAGAAACACTGAAGAAGGGCATCTCAGGCTTTCAATTCACAAAAATCAGACATACTTCAGTTGATGATCTCTGAGTAACATTTCCTGAACAAGGCCCACTGTCTACATTATGAAAGCAGTATGGGGAACACAAGCAGTTACTCTGTGAGCTAGAAGAAAAAGCATGCAAGTTGTAGTTATTTGCTTGTTGCTATGCACTTAGGATACTTCTCTATAAATGAAGAACCTGGATAACTCCTGTGGTATAATACCAGAACTATTAATCCTCTATATTTTAAATTAAGAACGATTTGGTTCGTCCAACCACATTTTTCCAGAGAAGCCAAGTTTCTGAAATGCTATTCAATTTAAGGGGAGACCAGCAAATTCCAGATGTTAGCCCAACCCAAGCACTGTTTGAAAACTACTATGGTAATATCGCACCAGAGGAAGAAAGAGAGAGGGGAGATTAAGAATACTGAAGGTTAAAGTTAACACCTTACCTTTCATCAAAAAACTAAAGGAGTTTTAATACATAAGCTCTTCTGATTCCAGCAAGGGTTGTGGACACCGTGCAGGAATATACATCAGTAAGATTATTCCGCATTAACTTTAACATCAATGGGTTCTTAACAAGTTAGTCAGCACAGAGAACATGGCATGTGATAGTCAAAGAACAGAAAGAACTGGAGTGTCAGAGCTGAAAAGGAAAGAAACTTTCTGAGGTGTCAACTAGAAAAAGCCTTTAGCCACATTTGCTGCATGGCATTCAGCAGTCATCTTGAACCCAACACCATCCGTAAGTGCAAACACAAGTAAAAAGGAAAAAAAAAATAAAGTCACAAAAGCATGTCCTGCTTAGCAGGTTATTATTTGCTTTGTCTTTACTTTACTGTCACCCATACCTCACCTCTATGTCTTCTATCATTTGGGACTGGAATGAAAAGAACTACCAAACTGCCTTTCTGAAAGACATACCCTTACTCAGCAACAGCTGTAAGCTGGATACAGCTACCCACTACCTTCAAGAATATGCCAAAGCGAATGGTCCTAGAGCCCTCCCTGGACTCAGAATCCAGGAGAACATTCAACTGAACAGAAAAGGACAGAATATTGATGGAAAACATAATCACAGAAAACTGGAACAACTCCTTCCAATGAAGATAACAATATTGAAACAGCAGACCTATGAATTTGGGGGATATTCTAACATTGTTTACTCCAAACTGCTGACTCCATCATTCCATGGCTGCAAAAACTTAAAAGGTATGTGGAAGAAAAAAAAGACTCAGTACTTGCCTCATTTGCCTATTTGTCTTCCACATATCCATTACTAGTCAGAGACAGGATACTTTGGTCTGACTCAGTGCGACACACTTCTTAAATTCATGTAAGTGATGATTGGTAGACTAGTACCGGTATCTCTCTGTAACAGACCTTCCCTGGCTCAGCCAGAAGCGAAAAGCCAGAGGTAGCAGGCACCAGGCAAAGTTCATAACTGAGACACAGCAGGCTAGGCTGGTTGTTAAAGGGCCAAATCAGATGACAATAACAAGCCTAATGTGTCTTAAAATATAAAAAAAAAACTTAGAATCTAGGCTATTTATTTCCAATTTCCTAGGCTATTTTTTTCCAGTTCTATTCCAAAAATAGAATGCATTTTTCTACCAGAAAATTTACTAGTGAAGTGACCTGTGCAGACTGTGAAAGGTGAAAAGGCACTGATCCAGCTGTGGGAAAAACAAAGTCCCATACAGGCTTCCTGCATACTGACTGGGAAAAGAGATAGATGGATACAGGCGGATATTCACCAGTGGAAGCAACAAAAATAGGACTAATGGTAGAAAATAAAGACCTGAGTGGCCGATCTGAGTATCTTACCGCTGAGATGACCAATGCATATCCAACACCAGCAGGTACTAGAGATACCTACCTTCTTCTACCAGTTGGGAAGAGCTAACCATGCTAATTTAAACCTGCTGTGAGAAACATGGTAACCCTACAAATCAATAACCATCTGACAAAAACTAATCACATTTACTTGTGGGCAATGGAGCAATGAATTACTACAAAGAATACCTGCTACTATTACTCCTCTTCATTCTGTCCTCTGTTAGACCTGCTCTCAGCAACTGCTTTCTCTAACATCAATTGCTCTGAGCCAATCTACTCTGCCTAATCAGTGCCTCTTCTGCCAGCACCAGCAGAACCTATCATAGAAGTAGTTGGCTAGTAAAAGGACCAGCTTCGGTCAGTAACAGCAAGCAGGCAATTCAAGACTTAATTTCACAAAATAACATTTCCCATATGTCCGAAGGCAAACATTTTCCAGTCCCAGTAAAAGTCACAGACACATTCTTCCCACCTCAAACAGGTCATTTTTCAAAGGGCTAAAACCTACCTGTACCAGACTAGGTGGCTGATGAACACCCAGAGTCACATGTGTAGAGACAAAGAGGAAGCAGGAAACTTATCCGACAGGATGGGGCAGGAGACCAGATATTATGTCATGATGAATTAGCAGCAGGTATTCTCATTGACCAGAAGCAGGAACAGGTCTAGGACGGCAGGCTGAGGATGCATTTGGATCCAGCTCTGAAAAGAGAAAGTACAAACTAAGTGAGAGGGAAGTGAGACGGAATATACAATATAAATAAAATTTCCTAGAACAGGCACAACCAACCCTTGTGACACTCCATAAGCAACACGACTTAAAAAAAAAAAAAAAAAAAGAGAGAGGGGAAAAGGCAAGAAAGAAAAGATGCAACTGACATAGCAATTAGGAACTTCTCTGCAGGCAGATGCATGTCCATGTTGCCAAGACAGTACTTTTGCCCAGGCACTAGGCCATCCTTACAGGCTATTCAACTTACAGATGGGAGCCAGCTCGTATCCGGGGGGACGGGGGAAAAAAAATGAAGGAAGTACACCACTTGCGTATAACCTGCCAACATGCTGAGGCACAGAGTGGTTAAGATTGGAAGGGATCCCTGGAATTTGCCTGGCCTAACCAAGAAGCAAGGGATCTTCTTACACAGATGTTGCCAGTTACATTTCTGCCATCAGACATCTCTGGCAATCCTTGGGAAAGAAGGCCAGTTTTTTTAACCAGGATCTTTAACCAAGTCCACATGCTTTCATTCTTAAAAAAAAAAATCAAATCCTTAAAGTCTATCAGAATACTCTCGCAATTCAGCTGTCCTGGAAGGATGGTGAGAACATTGCAGACTGGGAGAACTAATGATCCCACAGATTTAAAGTATCATGAGGCAGCTTCAGTGCTGCATATTCATGATAGGTTCCTGAGAAGGTGAGCCTGGGTAAGAAGGGAAAGGGAGCTGCTCCTTGGGAGGAGCTGAGCCAGCTGCACCCATGTACACAAAGCACTGCTGCTTCCTACAGCTCTCTACTGTAGACGATGAAGTAAAGAACAGAGGTGAACACCAGCACTCACAGGTGCAAGCTCTTACCTAGTCATGCAGTTAGAAGAAACTGCTCAAAGAATGGATAGGCAAGACAGGGAAACACAAGCATCACCGTGCCAGTCTAGGCAATGTGGATCAGCACAAGAGCAGACAACTCCATTGGGGACAGTAACAAGGCTTGAGGTCTAGCAGGGTCAAAACAAGGGAAGAACAAAGGGCAGAAAGAAGATCATGGTGAATTGTGCTAAACTAGAGCCGAAGTCAAGGAAGGACAGAGTCTGGGAAAGCAGTAGCGAGGCAGAATGCAGCAATGGAGGCAGTGCAAGTGAGAAGGGCTGGGCCAGGAGAGTGCATGGGTACAGAAAGGAACATCACTGCAGAAAAGGAGGCAACCAAAGGCTGACAATGAATCTCACCCTGCCTTAGGGACAAGGCCAGGCTGGGAGCTTCTTCCTCACAGAGAGGGCAGGAGACTCTGCCAGGGAAGAAGGGCTGGTTTCTCATGCTGGTGTCCCCATGGTAAACAGCAGGTTGTTGATTGCTCCTTACGCAGCACCAAGGAACTGGTTCTTTTCAGAAGCTGCAGGACTCCCCTGGATGGGCAGTGGTATGAAGCCAGTCTCCCCAAGAAGGGCAGTGCAGGCAGCACTAGGCAAGGGTACTGCACAAACGCACCCCCGGATCATGCTAACTGATGAGTGACCTTGCTTTCTCCTCCATCCCCCATTCAACTTCTACCTCAGGCTTTCCCAGCAGCAACTTGCAGACAGGGCCCCTCCAGAGGCTATGCTGACAGAGGAAACAGAGGAGAGTTCAGGCCCCAGGGAACAGGATGTGGGGAGGGAGCAGCAATCTCCAGCAGCAAGCTTGTGGCACCCAAGTGAGATGGTTTGCCTGTGTGGGAAGCCAAGATCTTCTGGAAGGCCATACAGAGCATTATTCTCCTACAGAAATGGATCGGTTTGTCCTGAGAAAGTATCTGGAACTGTGTAAGCTGAGGGGCAGCTTAGAGGCAGCAAGACAAATACTCTCTCTCAAAAGGTCCCATCTCCTGCATGAAGGGTGGTTATTCCTGGAGCACTGGAGACAGTCGTCAGTCGCAGTAGAGCAGCGGGGTGTGCAGTGTCTCCAGCGACAGGGTGTTAAGAAGAGGACCCTCCTCTCCAGAGGACCATACTAGGGCAGGCTGGGTGATTCCACATGAGTGCTGATGCCTCCCTCGGGATATTCAGCCCCGAGCAGGCCTGCAGCCCACTTTGGGGAGTGGTAAAGGAGTACTGCGCTTCCCCGCTCTGCCTGCTTCTCCAAGCCAGCTGGGTCCCTGCGACGCAAAAGCTACCACAGCTCGGCGGATGCGGGGGCGTAGGGGGACACCCGGTGGGGGCCGGCCGGGCGGCTGCAACTGCGGACATCGAGTCCGACGGGAAGAACAGGGAAAGTGGCGCGCCAGCCGTCGGGGTGTTCGAGCCTCCGGCTCCGCGGGGAGCCGAGCGGCGGGAGCCGACCGCCGCGGGAGGGGGCACCGCCGGGCGGCACAC
>VXAK01009968.1:92081-104656 GCA_013399435.1 Arenaria interpres
GCGGCCGCCCCCGGGGCCGCCCGGCCGCGACAGAGCCCGAGGGCGGGTTCGCGGAGCGTCGCCGGCCGGTGCCGGGGTGTCCGGCGCTGCCCGGGGACGGGGCTTTGGGTGGCGACATGAACAGCGATAACGTGTGTGAGGAGCGGGCCCGGGGGGGAGCTTTGCAGCGTGTGTGGTATTTCAGATTCAAAACTGGCCTGTACCAAAAGCTGTTGCCCTGTATGTGCGTGCTTGTCTGCACACCCGTCTCTTAAGAAGAACAGTGACTCCTGGGGGGATGAGGATGCCGGGTTTGGTGACCTCGATTCTGTTGTACTGTGCCAATTTTAACAGGGAAAGATAAGGAAAAATATTTTGAGAATATTCACTGGAAGATATTTATGATGCACACTTTCAAAGATTGATTTGAAGAAGCACTGAGGAGAGTTTGACTGAAGTTGAAGCAGCATCAAACCAAGAGGGATGACGAGGGGAGTTTGTATAGGACGAGCACTGAAAGTGAATAATTTTGAGGGATGCTCCAAGGATCTGTGAGAAAGGGCTGAAAGAAAACGACTCAGTTTAAAAGGAGTATCAGATGAGCAGAAGCCAAGCAATTTTGCCAACTCCAAGAGCTCAAAAGGGTACAAGTCTGAAAGCTGAAATAAAATCCTGTGAAGATTATGGGGTGGATTTATGTCTCACTAAGTATTTTTGAATGGAGCTATATATTTATGTGCCTTCAGCTTTTCCAGTCTGCATTTTTCATGTGTGTCACATTTTCCAGCTTTTTGCTACAGCTATTTGCACTAGAAAAACACTATTGTAAATGGAAAATGAGTTTTTGTGTTACCTGTAATCTGGAAACTGCCACCTTTGAGCATCCTGGAATAAATGGTCTAGCGTGTGTGTGGAGAAGATAATATAAGTGCCGGGTACATCCAGGAAAGAGAGTCTGAAGGAGGAACGGAGGAGGGAGACTGTCCTGGCTGAGGAACATGACTCACAAGGGGGACGCCCCCAGAGAGCGTTTCAAGACAGCACCTTGCAGCAGTCCAGGCCTGGACTCCCGGCAGGAGATGAAGCTGGCGGCCTGCACACCCTCTGCAGCGCTGTAAAGTGTGTTTCGTGATGGACATGTGACAAGGTAGTGCTTAAGGCCAAACAGAAGAGAGCAAGTTCCTCAGAAAAGAAGTCTTTGTGATGGGGTTACAAATGAAGAAGTCTGCTGAGCAAGAATACCTTGCTCTTGCTGGGGAAATGCGCACTGTTTGATGAGATTATATCGTTCCCTGTATCCAGTCATCCGACCTGACCAACAGCAACTCCAAAGCTTCTCTGAGGAACAGCCCAGACCATCTGAAGAGATCGGCTCACGCTCTCCAGAGCGCTGGCAGTTGGTCAAGGACCACTTTGGAGTGAGGAAATGGCAGCATTTTCAGCTGTGACAGAGGTCAGTGCAGTGTCCCAGGGACTGCACAGACACCGCTGAGCACTGGAGGGGGAGAGGAGACACCACCCCAGACAGGTTGCCTACGTGAGACAGGCTGCATACCCCCCTCCCATGGGAGAGTTACACCATTCGTATTCCAGTCTCGGGGAAAATTGATGGACACCATGACCAGACACAATATCTGAGTTCACAACATCTGTATTTTTTTTTTTTTAAACTATACTTTTTAGTTAGGGATAGAGCAGCAGCTCCTTCCTAAGTGAGAAGGCAGTGAGTCTGTTTTCACCTACTTCTTGAAGTTAAAAATGCAGCTGGGACAAAAGTTTCCTATGTTTGTAACGTATACTGTACATTTTTCTTTGGGATCAGCAAAGACTGTTCCAACAGAGTAAGTAAGCCTGTCCAGGACATCCAACAGAGCAAGTCACCCATACCACAACTTAAGTCAAGGCAGAAAGGACATAGAGCCCAAATAAAGTGAAGTACACACAAAAGTACACGCACCTGGAGAATAACAGGGTAGGCACAGCCAGAGGCACAACAGACATCAAATGAGGGAATGCATTTTCTCAGTTTTGTGAGGTCAAAGATGACAATCATGGTAATTAGTCTTCCTGGCCACTCTGTGACCCTGTTGTAGCCCATACATTCTGTATCATGATCCTCATGCGCTTTATCATTTCTGGCTGAAATAAAGTGTGTCCTTGAAAAATACCTAGTCCTTTTTTTTTGCAGATAATGACACAAAAATGGTGGTACAGAGTCAAATCGTAAGTAGACCTGACTGATTTACCCTGTTCCTGACAATGACCAACACTGAATGCCTAGAAAAAATCATAAAAATAGGGCAGACACAGAGTGACACCTCCCTGAATGCTCTCCCAGCCTGGGGTGATTTGTGACTCAGAGACCTGCTGACAGAGGTGTTGGCTTTGTGTTTAATAGCCTTTGATGGATTTCTCTTTTGCAACTTTCATCCACTATATATTCACAGACATGAAATTTAAGGCCATGAAGGACCATTAATTCTGCCCACTTACACATGACAAGAAATTTCACAAGCTCAAATGATCTCTGTTACACAAACCAAGTAAATTGTAACATACTAAAAGCTGCCACTAATTTCACTAGCTAATTACTTTCATCACTAAAAGCAGATGCCTATTTTCAGTTGGAATTGTCTGTTGCAGTTTAAAGCTGCTGGTTTTGGTGTTGCTGTTGTTGTGCCTTACCCAGAGCCAATTAAAAATTGATTTAGTTTCCAGCATTTTTACTCAGCAAAAAATGCACCCTCATCAGACCACCTCACAACCTTCTAAGTAATTAGGGTTCATAGAATCACAGAATGGTTTGGGCTGGAAGGGATCTTTAAAGGCTGTCTAGTCCAACCACCCTGCTGTGATCAGGGACATCTTCAACCGGACCAGGTTGCTCAGAGACCCGTCCAACCTGGAGTGTTTCCAGGGATGCGGCATCCACCACCTCTCTGGGCAACCTGGGTCGGGGTCTCACCATCCTCAGAGTAAAACATTTCTTCCTGGTATGTAATCTGAATCTACCCTCTTCTAGTTTAAAACCATTAGAATCAGTTTAAAGCCATTGCCACTTGTCTTATTGCTAAAGGAGTTCTGCATCTCTCATTGTAAAATATTTTTTCCAATCTTCAGACAAATTTTGTGAATCTATTGTACATTCTTTTTTTTTCCCCTCTCCGTTCCCTTTGAGCCTTAAAAAAAAAGGACTATGCCACCAGGAGCCTTATTGCTCTCTCTCACATCAACAGGATCAGTTTCCCCCGGATTGTCTACCTGTATAGATCTGTTATAATGTGTCTTAATTTTAAACTATAAACTTTACAGGGCTGGGATAGCTCTGTATTTTATTGTCTAAAATAGTGAGTCCTAGTCAAATTAAGCTGCTTGTGCATTACTTTCTTTCCTGACTGAGCTTTTGGGGTTGATACATCTTCCTTGGAGGAGTGACTTGCCTTTGTCTTCCCCAAATATGTAAGTTTGCGCTTGGCTGCTTTCAGACAAAACCTGTTTGGATAGCCTTGCTCTGCCTCACACTCTTCTCTGTTCTTATCCTCTCTTTATGACTGTTTTTTTGCAGTGCTCATTTTTTACATCATCTGCAAGTTTTATCAGTAGAGATCTTACATTTTCTTCCAAATCATCAATTAAGTGTCAAACAACACTGGCTGGAGAACTGTCACCCCAGGACCTAAGTAGAAGTGCCCAAATCCAAAATTGGCTCTTAGTTGATATGCCAACCAGTTCCTAATTAGCATGATTTGTTTGCTATTGTATAACTTTCTGTTTAATAGTTAAGGCATTGCATTAAAGCAAATGGAGTTTCAGGTCTGTAGTGGCTGTCTGATCATCTTTTAACTCCACATGTAACTTCAAAGGCTTCAGTCAAACTGTTTGCCAAGTCTCACTTCCTGTACAACAACCTTGGGTAGTATTAGTTATACAGCAATGCCAGCTCCTCAAATTTCAATTGTTTATAGTCTAATGTTAGGTATTTGTAAAGAACAATTAATATTTTTATTGTTTGGAATAACACTGGATCAATTTGTTCAACATTTAATTTGATTTTATTCTTTCCTCTTCACAGCATTTGTCTTATTGCATTTTTAGTTTACTAGAATTTCCCAGGCTATTCCAGCTAGAGCATAACTGTAAGAGTTAACCTGTCTGCCTGTAAGATGCAAGTTGTGCCTTTCATATACCCTGATTTCACCCTGAAATGCAGAGTTTTGATCAGTGAAACAGAATATTCAGGTTATGGACTCAGCAGTTTGCTGGCAGTACTGCTTGCCCTTCCTTTCCCACAGAGCTTGATTAAAAAAAAAAAAAAATCAGCTTCCAGCTTTCCTCAGTTTTCTCCCAAGATACTAGACGCTCTTAGGAGTTTAAAGTTCTGTGTAGAATTGCATCATTGTCTCATATGCGCCGACATGGGCAGTGACTTACCAAACAATGATCTGTTCCAATGTTTTGGTTTACACCTTTCTTTTGTTTAAATGACAATCCATCAAATCCCAGTATCCTGTTTCCCGTGATTCTCTCTTTTCTCTAATGAAGACTTGCTAATAATTCTAGCTTGCGCTATGTCATTTTAAAAACTTCTCTGTAGCAGCTTGTTTTACATCACAGACATCCCCAACTGCTACATCCCCTTCGGCTTTCAGTTTCATTACCACAGGGGTTTCCTGACAATTAGCTTACTGCATCTTTTTCAATGTTTATTCTTTCCATTTGGTTGCACGACACCTGTTTTACCCCCATGTGTCGTATCAGGCTATGGCTTTGCTTACAGGATCACAGACTCACAGAATCACCATGGTTGGAGGGACCTCTGAGATCATCAAGTCCAACCTTAAAAAAACAAACAAACAAACAAACAAACAAACCCCAACAAAACAAAAAACCACAACACCCCACCACATCACACCCCCCCACAAACCAATAATCTCGGGCACTAGAGTGTGCCCTGAAGAGCCACGTCTACAAGTTTCTTAAATCCCTCCAGGGATGGTGACTCCACCACCTCCCTGGGCAGGCCGTTCCAGGGCCTGACCACCCTCTCCGGAAAGTCATTCTTCCTGAGATCTCATCTAAACCTCCCCTGCCCCAACTTCAGACCGTTTCCTCCGCTCCTGTCATTATTCCCTCGGGAGAAGAGACCAACCCCCACCTCTCNTGCCGGCCACATTATTCCTGATACAGGCCAGGATGCCGTCGGCCTTCTTGGCCACCCGGGCACACCGCTGGCTCATGTTCAGCCGGCTCTCCACCAACACTCCTAGGTCTTTTTCTGCCTAGCAGCTTTCCAGCCACTCTTCCCCGAGCCTGTAGTGTTGTCTGGGGTTGTTGTGACCCAAATGCAGGACCCGGCACTTGGCCTTATTAAACCTCATCCCATTGGCCTTGGCCCATTGATCCAGTCTGTCCAGATCCCTCCGTAGAGCCTTCCGACCCTCAAGCAGATCAACACTCCCACCCAGTTTGGTGTCATCTGTGAACTTACTGAGGGTACGTCGTCTTCTACAGCATCCAGTGCCGATTCCCAGTCTTTCCAAAAATGTGATCTAGAACAATGATGCAGGGAATTCTCCTTGGATATTACACCATACTGAAACTTGCATTTACAAGCTGTGCATCTTCTCTGGTGTTGTGAGGTTGTATTTCACGCCTGAGAATCTCTTTTGTCTTCAAGAAGACAAACACGCTGTGAGTGGAGCTTGCAGCAGCAGGGCCTCTTGCATTGCGCTGGTCCCGACAGGGAGACCGTCACAGCACATGGAGGAGTTGATGCCCCACACGACAGCTGACCTGAGTGTGCACCGGCCCACACTGCACTGCTCACATGGAGCCACGCTCAGTCCCGTCTGTCCTGCACAAAGCCCCTGCCTGCAGGACACCCCCAGCCAGATGATGGCAACGCAGGAGCCCCCAGGCAGCTCTCGGTCCACACCAACCATTTCCCACCTGTGCAGCCTTGCCTTTGTCTAAACACGAGGAAAGAAATTCTCATGCAAATATCCTTTCTGTCTGATGAATAAAGTTGTTTTCTTGTAATTCTACAATAGCTCTAATGGCCAAGTGGGAGAATCTGCTCTGCAGGCGGGGTCTGCACGGCGCACTGTGTGTGGGTCAGAGGCCCATTCACTGCTGCATCCCTTGGGTTCCCCTCACCTGAAGGATGTAAAATCATCTATCCTATTCTCTCTTCACGATGTTAGCTATAATACATCATATTTTAAATGATACCTTACCGTCGAATTGCCTTCCCTACTGGGACCATCATGGATCAGCCTGTCCTCATGCAAAACAGCTGCTCATAGCAAGTAAGTTTCCCAGTGACCTTCTCTTGTTCTCACTCCTTGAAGGTTTGCTTAGCAACAAACATGCATTCCAGTAAGACATGCAGCAGAGATCTTTCTTCCCATGTAAATATAATCATAACACCTCTTACTTTTAAATAAACAAATCTGAGATTTCTATCCAATTTGAAGCAATGTTCCAGATTTTGAATACTTCTGAAGCTTTTCTAATCTTCCAGCATCTCTCTTGATGCTGACACCAGACCTTCAGCTCATGCTCCTCATGAGTGTAGCAAATAAAAACTTTTTCCTTAAACAGTGCTTATGCAGCCATGAATGGGGTCATGAACGCTCACTGGCTCATCACATTGAAATTCACAAGTTCACATCAGGGCTCTGGCCTTTGATTTCTGGGATAGTGGCTGGAAAGCAGCAGCTGAAAGGCTGGGAGCTTTGCAGTAAAAAGATCCGTGGGTTCCTGATGGGTAACAAATTAAACATTAGCCAGCAGTGTTCCCTTAGAGCAAAGGTGGCCAACAGCATCCTCAGCTGCTTTAGGAGTGTTGCCAGCAGGTCAGAGGCAGGGATCCATCTCCTCAGCTCCGGTGAGACGCACTGGAGTACTGCCTCCAGCTCTGGAGCCCCCAGCATCAGAAGGACATGGACCTGTTGGAGCGGGTCCAGAGGAGGCCAGAGGTGCTGGGAGGACAGGCTGAAAGAGTTGGTGGGGGTTCAGCCTGGAGAAGAGAAGGTTCCGGGGAGACCTTAGAGCCCCTTCCAGTCCCTAAAGGGGCTCCAGGAGAAATGGGGAGGGACTCTGGATCAGGGAGAGGAGCCATAGGATGAGGGGAAGCAGTTTTACACTAAAGAGGGGAGATTTAGATTAGCTATTAGAAAGAAATTATTTACACTGAGGGTGGTGAGTCCAGAGAAGTTGTGGATGCTCCATTCCATAAAGTGTTCAAGGCCAGGTTGGATGGGACTTCGAGCAACCTGGTCTGGTGGGAAGTGTCCCTGCCCAGGGCAGGGGGTGGAACGAGATGATCTTTAAGGTCCTTTCCAACTTAAACCATTCCATGATTCTATGAAACAAGCTTGATGGATGTCAAAAGGAATTTTGCATTCCTTTGCATTACCAGATTACACAACAAAACAAATGTTCTGTAGTTGCGGGGGAGCCAAACACAGCAAAGTGACAGTGCAGTGAATAGCTTTGTCCAGCAGCAAACTAGCAAAGCTGCATTTATGTCTCCTTGAACAATAAACGCATGAAGACATAAACACACAGGAGGCTGCAACAGCAGCACTAAGAGTAGCACAAACTAGGTAATTCTGTTCCAGTACCCAGCTCACATTCACTCTCTGCATTTCTCGGCAGAATTGTGTGGCTTAAAGTAAGGTCAACTCTGCTGCTTGTTCTACATCCCGCATGCCAGAGCCTATAAAGTTTACAAGCAACCACACAAGCCTGCCTGGAAAGAAACTTTTATTTAAAAAACAAACAAAAAAACCCCCACAAAACCCCCACAGAAACAGCTTCCCTCCATAGCCCATGCCTGTGCCTCAGAGCAGGGCTAGGAAAGCCTTCCTCCTCCCTTGACCTCAGACGCCCTTCACCCATGGCAAGGCTGGGAAGGGGATGGAAAGTGCCAAGTGTTAAGGTGCTGAGAAACTCTTGATGTTTCCAGTCTCTCAAGTGCTGTTGGCCTGTTCCTGCTCGAAGAGGGCCATGGCTAAATGAGAGCGGGACGCGAGTCCTTCCAAGTTGCTAAGCACACAGCGATGGTATAACTCCTCGCTAAGCCGGGGATTACAGCTCCTAAGTGCGTATTTCTGCACTAACCCTGGCTCCACAGCCCTAAACAGGTGCAGACTGGAATAGTGGAGGAAGACATCAAACACCTCCATGCTCTCCAGCACCTCGTCTCGGTCTAGGATATCAGCTGCAAGCTTGGTACGTGCGGTCATATAGTCAGAGTTATAAAAGCAGGCCTCAGCAAAGGAATGCCTGTCAAAGTGCCCATCCCTCAGGAAGTCGGTGCTGGAGGAAGCTGTCTGCTCACCACGGTACACCAATGCAGGGTTGAACTCTTGGAAATGCACCGGGAAAAAGACCTGCCAATTGCTGATAGTATTCATGCGGCAGCGGTTCAGGAACTCCATGTTAATTTCTGTCCAGACACTGGCCAAGAAGAATAGTGTATCCACAGGGTGTTTCTTTGAAACTATATCCATGAGTTTCACTTGTGATGGCACCTCAGTTTTAACACTAATCCAGGGAATTTTAACTTCTGCATAGCGTTTCTCCAGCTCTCCTACCATGGCTTTGACTCCAGCAAAAACATCCACCTGACTGACTCGCTGGGCATCATAGGGGTGGTAGATGAAAAGCAAAGTCAGCAAGGCGTTATCATGTGTGTCCAGTGTGTTCATAGCAAACATATCCAGGAAATTTGCCACAAAATCCAGGTCCTGGACCGTCAAGGGAAGCACCAGCTGCACTCGTGTGGCCTCTGTCACATATGGCATAGGAATAATTTCCACCTTGCTTAAGGGCCGCACCAGGCTCACTCGTTTGGCCAGAACATGGCTGTGGCCCTTTTGGGTGACTGCCTCCAGCAGCAGGTCCAGTGTATATTCCATGCCCCGTGTAGGGTCAAACCGCCGGTAGCCGTTCAGCAACTGCCGCTTGCTGAAGCGGAGCAGAGGCTGGTAGCGACTGTTGAGTTGCTCAAGTGCTGACTCAATGATTTCACTGACATCTGCTTTGCTGGCTCCAGAGAGCTCGCACTTGGGGGAGCCATCAGGACAGGAGAAGAGGTGCTGCTCAGTGAAGTAGTCCCAGCTGATTACCTCAAAACGTGACTTTGGAAGAAAAGGGGCATTAATGCCCACAGGCCATGTCAAGCCTCCCTCACCTGCAGGGGTCAATGATGTCAGGTTCCTGATCTGCATCTGTGCAAAGAGAGAATGGATACTGATCCTGACCACTTCCTCGAAGAGGCACAGTCTGTCTCCCACCCAGCCCTGCCTCACCACCTAGAGCTGCATCTCGGTAGTGTCACACCAGTGGTTTTGGATAACACGGTGTCAGAAGTGCAATTTCTGAGACGCAGGACTATACCCTGTGTCTAGCTGATGGTCACCTACAGAAGCAATAATCCTCCTTCACTGTCTTAAAAGAAAAGGAAACCTGTTTGGTCAAGGAGTTTTCAAAGATATCCCTCACCACACACCTGAAGGTCCTGGATCTCCTGGTAGGTTCTGTCCAGCTGGATCCTGCTGAAGTGCTTGTGCAGCCGGTACATCAGGGTCATGTCGGAAACAGGGTGCACAGCAAGAGCTGCTTGGAACTCCTCCTCTTCCTCCTTCTCTGGCTCAGTATTTTTGGCCAGTTCATAGGTGTGATAATGCTGGCCCTGAAGTGGACAAAAGCCAGAAAGTCTAACATGGAACTTGAGTTCACAGAGAAGCCTTCCCTTACCCAGATATGCATTTGAGCCCCCTTCCATGCTGACTGCAATACCCAGAGATGAAAACAGAAGAGTTGTCCCCACCCACCTCAGCCCTCAAACTACACAGAAACATAGGATAGTTTAGGTTGGAAGGGACCTTTAAAGGCCATCTAGTCCACCCTCCCCTGCAATGAGAAGGGACATCTTGAACTAGACCAGGTTGCTCACAGCCCCATCCGACCTGGCCTTGAATGTTTCCAGGGATGGGGAAGCCATTACCTCCTCCAGGCAACCTGTACCAGTGTTTCACCACCCTTACTTTAAAATATTTCTTCCTTATATATAGGTTAAATTTTCCCTCTTTTAGTTTAAAACCACTACCCCTTTTGCTACCTCAATAGGACCTGCTAAAAAGTTTTTCCCAATCTTTCTTATAAGCCCCCTTTAAGTACTGAAAGGCTGCAATAAGATCTCCTCAGAGCCTTCTCTTCTCCAGGCTGAACTCCCCCAACTCTCTCAGCCAGCCCTCCCACCATTTCCGGGGCATCCTCTGGCCCCACTCCAACAGGTCCCTATCCTTCTGATGTTGGTGGCCCCAGACCTGGTGGCAGCACTGGAGGGGGGTCTCCCCAGAGCAGAGGGGCAGAACTCCCCCCTCACCCTGCTGGTCATGCTGCTGGGGATGCAGCCCAGCATGCAGGAGGTTTCTGGGCTGCCACCACACATTGCCGGCTCATGGCCAACTCTTCCATCCCCAGCACCCCCAAGTCCTCCTCAGGGCTGCTCTCCATCCCCAGCCTGTGCTGGGACCAGGAGCTGCCCTGACCCAGGTGAGGGACCCTGCACTTAGCCTTGTTGGACCTCATGAGGTTCACACAGACCCACTTCTCCAGCCTGTCCAGGTCCCTCTGGATGGCATCCTAACCCCAAGGTGTGTCACTGCAGCACTCATCTCAGTGTCACCCACAAACTTGCTGAGGGTGCCCTCCATCTCAAGTCTGTGTCACTGATGAAGATATTGAACAGAACTGGTCCCAGTACAGACGCCCAAGGGACACCACTTTCCCGCTTGTGTCTTGGTCATTGTGTCACCAATGTACCCTTTATCTGACCTCCAAAACCTCTGGATCAGGACCTGCTAGTAGGCTGAGAATTAAATACTGTTTGTGTTCTCTCTCCCCTGACATCTCAGCTTTGATTTTGGGCCTCCCCAGTGCTGCTTGCCACACCACACAGCCCTTTCCTTCTGTGTAACTCACAGCAGAGGCTCACAAAAAAGTCCCTTCGCTTTGCAGCACAGAACTAGTAAGATCACGGGTTCTGCCAGGCTTAGCTAACACAAAACTCGGGGAAGGGAGGTAGTACCTGGAGCTGGGAAACACAAGTGATGCCAAGGAAATCAATGATGCAACGTCCCAGCCATTCATCTGGCCGCACGCTGAGGATCTCATTGCGACAGCTGTCCAGGTGCAGGTGGAGCTTGAGCAGCAGGCTGCGGGAGATCAGGTAGCCGAAGCCACCGTGACAATAGCGGGCCTGCTCATCTCCCCCGATAAACTCCTCCGCTCGTCCCAGGTAGACATCTTGGTTAATACTTAGGTGTGTCACCAGAGCCTTGACCTGTTCGGCCTGGGCATAGGTGTCATCCTGCATGATGTAGAACCAGTCATAGTCGGAACCAAAATGCTGATGGATATAGTGCATGGTCTCATACATGAGCCAAATGGGCCGCTCGTCCCCGTGGGCCACCAGCACCATGCCATGAGGCACCCTGGCACTGCGCAACCCCGTGAAGTATAGCAGGCGTGGGAAGTGGTGGGCTACCGTCTTGTTCACAGCCACTGCCAACGTATTCAGGGTAGCCTTGGAGGTCAGCACAGCCACAAACAGTCTCTCATGGAATCCCAATTCTGTCTGTATGTAGCGAGTTCTGTAAAAGAAGGACATACCTACATGACAAAAGAGCTAGATGAGAAAATTCAGAAGATTATTGTAATTTGGGATAAGTCTTTATCTGCTCTACCAATAATGGAACAGCTAAGCCTAAAAGTAGAGCTTTAGGAGAAGACTCACTAGTAAAATCCTGCTTTGTAAAAACACTTGCTTCTTCAAGTAAACTGTAATCTCACATGATTTACTTGAGCTAGGATACTGTGCTAGTGTATAAAAAAAAAAATTAATACAGAGCTAGCAAATTGCACATTACATACATTAGTCTTAATTGCTTAAAATTTTCCCGATGAATAGACTGGTTAAAAAAGTTTTGAAGAACAATTTAACATGTCCTATTAGACACAAGTAATAAAAGAAATATTCTCAATCTTCCTCTGTGTTTCTATTGCCTTTATCTTTAATTAACTTCTTAGACACTTATCTTGCACACCTTTAAGGTAAGAATGTTAGCCATTGCCTTGAGCATTGTGCCATTTCTACACAAGGTATTCCAAACAGAATATTTCATCTTGAACCTGTTAACTTACTGGAAGATTCAGAACCATACACATATGACTAGGAGCCTCGAAGGAAAGCTTGGCCAAAAGAGCAGATTTTACCTGAGCACTTTTTTGTAAGGCTTGTTGGGGTCTCTGTAGTACGGGACAATCCTGGGCCTGAAGTCCTCGTGGCCCGGGCCCGGCCATCCAGCCACCGCCTCCAGCCGCGCTCCGCCGGCACGGGCCCCGGGAGGCCCCGCCACCCCCGGGCACTGCTCCTCGCCCCCGCCCTGGCTCCAGGAGGCGCGCAGCAGGCTCAGGCTGCAGCCCAGGGAGAGGCCCAGAACAAGCGGCAGGACGGGCCGCAGCGCGGCCAGCAGCGCTGCCAGGCGCATGGCAGCGGCGGGGCCGGCGGAGCGGCCTCC
>VXAK01009968.1:106656-116783 GCA_013399435.1 Arenaria interpres
GGCCCCGCCGGTGCCCGATCCCTGCCGCGACCCCCGGCCCCGCCCGCCCGGGCCCGCCGCCCTCTCCCGTGTCTTATTTGCATACCGCCCTCCTATTGGTGAAAGCGAGGCTGGCCCGGGGGTGTCCCTCCGCCGGTGGCAGTGTGGAACTGGCCGCGAGGTGTCCCTCCGCCGGCCGGGCAGCGCTGCGGTACCGGGGGGGAGGGGGCGTCCACCGGCGCAGACAGCGGCGGGCGGGGGGCGCGGGGCGGGAAAGGCGTATTTCATATTGGCGGCTCCCTGAGGAATAATGGCACGTCAAGGATCAGCCTGCCTTACCCTCTTCGCTCTTCTGGCTTGCTCGTTTGTGTGACCGGTGCCTGCGTGTTCGGAGGGTCCCGTGTGGTTCCCTGTCAGTGCAGCGGCCATTCCTGGCTCCTTGGCTAAGGCCCGTGTGCCTCGGGGGTAATAGTGATTCTGCCAGGGGTGCCAGCTGCTGACAGCCTCCCTCGTTGCCCTGAACGCCAGCTCCATGCTCAGAGCACCTGGGCCATCGCCGAGACCCTTCGTGCCAGTTTCTTATTCAAATGGCAGTGAAGGTAACTCAGGGCTGCAGCAGCAGATCAGTGTAACAGGGAAGAATTGCTTCTGTAGGAGGAAAGGACGAGGGGGGCACGCGTATGGACACATTAGCCTCTCAAAAAATTGTTAGGACCGATTCCAATGCTGCTGCTTCTTTCCTTCTCTCAGCTTTCCCTTCATTTATTTTCTAGCCAAGTTCTCTTTTGGCCTGCCCTGTCCTTAAGCTGGCAAGCAATGTTTCGTAGGTTCTCTTCCCACCCCAGCCAGCCCTTCCTGCAGTGAGTAGGAGTATCCATCATACTTGGATAACAGAGAAGCTGTTCTGGCTGCTCACTTAGTTCCAATGGTCAGATTTTATTTAGAGAGCAGGTGGAAGTTCCTGTTGGACCATATATACCCATCTGCTAAGCTGAAAAGCTGAGTGTCACTGCCTCTGGGCCTCCTCAGTGAGTCTGTAGAAATGGGGATACGGGAGTTTTTGTGGTCGTGGGCCTGTTGGTACGGGGGCTTTCGGCTTCCCTTGTATTTGTAAATCGGTACCACTCCTGTTCTGTCTCTGCATATAGAGGTAGATGCTCTTACAAAGGAGCTGGAGGACTTTGAATTAAAGAAAGCTGCTGCCCGAGCTGTGACAGGAGTGCTTGCATCCCATCCCAACAGCACTGATGTCCACATCATTAATCTCTCGCTGACCTTCCACGGCCAGGAGCTGCTGAGTGACACAAAGCTGGAGCTGAACTCTGGGAGGCGATATGGCCTGATTGGACTCAACGGGATCGGTAAGATGTGGGGGACAGTGATGTGAGTTTCTTGGAGCTTGGTAAAGGTTCTGTGCTACAGAGAAGCTGGGCAGATGCAGGTGGTAAATGCTGGAAACCAGAAAGAAGGCAGTTAGCCAGTTTCTGTTCTCCCATCTCCATGCCCAGGAAGGGGAATTGCTAGGATTGCTGGTAGAAGTATGAGGTTGCTTTCTGACTTTGGACTGTGCATTTGAACTTGTTCCGGTGGTGAGCTGGGTGAGATGTCTGGGATCTGTGAATCTGGCTGATTCCTGTTTGCAGGATTTGTTTAGCAGTGTCAAAAAAACCCCAGTGCTGATGCTATTGGTCAAAGAAATTGCACAGTATGGAGGAGCAGGGAGTGTGTTGTCTGGCTTGAATGGGAAAACAACTGTACAATCCCTGGAGAAGGCAGCACTACATGGAGAGATGCAGAATATGGGTGTAATTGAAGGAGAGCTAGTAAGGTTTACCAGCTGGTTTAACTTTCAGGGAAACACTTAGGTTCTCTAGTGATGAGTGTGTTACTTTCCTCTATCCTAGAAGTTTTTAGAGTCTGGGGTCCTCGTGAGACAGCAGGAAGTATACAGCAGAGATAAAAGTCCCTAAATCCTGGCAAAGACTGAACTGCAGTGGTTTCCAAAGAGCTGCTTCTTGTCTTCATCCTGTCCTTGGGGTGCTGAGCCTTAGCTGGGAGGCCAGCCTGTTGCAGTGAGGCAGTAGGCTCTGCCGTGTCTTTAATTATTCTGGCCTCTTGGGAAAGAAATTCCCAGGGATTTTCTGGTGTTGGAAAGGGAGGGATTCAATGGGATCTGACTGCATCTTGTCCGTTTCTGTGTGACATTGTATCTCACCCAATCCAACAATTAATTGTGGAGTGTCTGTCTGCACACAGGGAAGTCCATGCTTTTGTCAGCTATTGGGAAACGAGAGGTGCCCATCCCAGAGCATATTGACATCTACCACCTGACCCGAGAGATGCCTCCCAGTGACAAGACCCCTCTACAGTGTGTGATGGAGGTGGATACAGAGAGGGCCATGTTAGAACGAGAGGCGGAACGTCTGGCTCATGAAGATGGTAAAGCTTCTCAGAGTCCCTGTGGACATTTCGTCCGTTTCCCTCCCTACCAAAGAATAGGTTTTATTTGGGTTCCTTGGCAGAGTTTTTACATGTTATGGCACCTATTTCCCCGAGCTGCCTTGTACTAGTTGAAAAGTCCTGTGGGATTACACGACTTTGGATGGAATTATTCCAAGTAGCTTTGTGAGAATTGTCTCAGGCTTGGGAATGTAGGGGGCTTAATAGTGGTAAAGCAGATGGACTGTGAGCTTTCCCAGCTGTACAGAGATGCAGCTGGGAGCCCTTTCTTGGTAGAAGTGCTGACAGGCAAGCTCTCTTTCAGCGGAGTGTGAGAAACTCTTGGAGTTATATGAACGTCTGGAGGAGCTGGACGCTGACAAGGCAGAAGCACGGGCCTCACGCATCCTTCACGGCTTAGGCTTCACACCAGCCATGCAGAGAAAGAAGCTGAAGGACTTCAGTGGCGGCTGGCGAATGAGGGTGGCTCTTGCTAGGTGAGTGGTATACCGCCTGCTGCGTCCTGGAAGAACAGCTCCCTGACTCTACAGAGCCACAGTTCTAAGACCGCAGAGCTGAGGGGCTTTGGGTTACCTGCATTTACCCTGCGCTGTCATCTTCCCTCTCTTTTCAGAGCCCTCTTCATTCGACCTTTCATGTTGTTGCTCGATGAGCCCACAAACCACCTTGACCTGGACGCCTGTGTGTGGTTGGAGGAAGAGCTGAAAACGTAAGCGTGAAGGAGTTTACTGCTTCTATGGGTTGTACTTTTCTGCTGGAACATCGTGTCAGCACATGAGCAAGTGCTACAGGAATAGCTGTTTATAGTTCTTGTAGCTACATAACTATAGTGCAGTATCAGTGACACCATGTGTCTACGGAAGGATTCGTGATGCAAGAGACAAGAAGAAATGCTTTGAAGAAATGAGAAATGCTGGTTTGTGCTCCCTGGTTAAGGCCACTTCCTTGAAAGCCAGGAGCAGCCCTGGCAGCCTGTGCACCAGCACCTTGTATTGTACCAGTAGCGTGAGCTTTCCAGACCTGGCTTCCAGCTCACAGTTCTGCATATTGTTCCTCTGTTTTCACAGAACTTCAGTGTCTGTGTGGTTTTCATCTTGTTCTAATATGTCTGGTGCCTGTTTTTCATAAACAAAGGTAAAATGTTAAGGCTTAAAGCAAAAAGTTTAGGAATAGTTATGAAGTTTAAGTTATCTGGGTTCTGCATTTAAAAGGACTGTATTGTGAGAAGGGCTTTTCATTTGCAGAGGTTTTCCCATCAGCTTTGTCAGTTGAACCTTTTGCATGCTTGCTTTAGAAGTCAGATGTTTTAGGGAAGTAATGTGAACCTCTCTTTTTTTTTTTTGGGAGGCTTTACTCAGTCATTTTACAGATTTGAAGCAGAGCTAGGCGTAGTGTACCTAACAGATGGTACTCTGCACCGAGGTGAAAGTAGGCAGCAATGGCTGAAACTTCTTAGAAGTGGAGTGAGTTGCATCAGTAGCACTAGTCCTCTATCACAGCTCAACTCCTTGTGAAGACTGTCTTATGATGAAGAGTGTTTTAGCATGATGAAGGGTGTTTGCGGTATTTGCTTACTGCAGCTAATTGTAGCTAATTTACTCCAGATTTCCCAAAGCATCTCCAGGGCTGTTATCTTTTTGTTCTTAATCCGATTGTAGGTGAGAGAGGTCTGGTGTGTGTAAATCCTTTGTCACCATCAGGGCCAACGAGCAAGAACTCTTTTCCTAGCTTAGTCTCTGATAACTTATGTGGTGCCACAGGTTCAAGCGGATCCTTGTGCTGATATCACACTCCCAGGACTTCTTGAATGGTGTCTGCACCAACATAATCCACATGCACAACCGGAAACTGAAGTACTACACGGTGAGTAAATGGTGCCCTGCACAGCCAGCACAAACAGAGGAACTGTTCTCAGGGGTATGTCTGATGTTCTGTGATCTCTTTCTAGGGAAATTATGATCAGTATGTGAAGACTCGCTTGGAACTAGAAGAAAATCAAATGAAACGATTCCACTGGGAGCAAGATCAGATTGCTCATATGAAGGTATGTGCCCAGCTGCGGCAACTAAGGGCATGGACTCTGCCAAGTGATGACGCGAAGATGTTTAATGTTTTATTTTTACAGCATGTATAGTTTCCCTCTTTTGCTCACGCGCTGTGCTCTCTGCACAGATAGGTTGTGGGGCCTGTCCACATGCCGTTGTGAGCAATACAACTGGCTACATAGAAGTGTTCATATGCCCAGGCTAATTAGTCATTATTATTTGTTTTGGTATTGTTATCTATTTTGCTAACTTAATACCTATATTGTTGTCTTCACATTACCATACAAGGACATTGTTTACTGTTCTCAAGGCTTCCTTCCCATCACTGCAAGAACACCTGCCGAGCTCTCACTCAGCAGTGCATCTCCACAATTCCTCACTCCCCACACCCAGCTGCTTGAACATCCTTTTGCCCATGCAGGTGGGCATCCCTGCACCTCTTCAACCTTGTTATTGTGGCTTTCGGCTAACTCTGTGTTCTGTTGCAGAATTACATTGCACGATTTGGTCATGGTAGTGCAAAGCTGGCCAGGCAAGCTCAGAGCAAGGAGAAGACCCTTCAGAAAATGATGGCTTCTGGCTTGACAGAGAGAGTCGTGAATGATAAGGTAGGATAAGACATGGGATAGCACCTAGAGATCAGCATTGGAAACATGGGCTAGATAAGCAGACTGATCTTTAGCCAACAGCAGGAACGGCTGAGACAGCTGGGAGCAAGAATGGTCTACCCTTCTTGATGCCAAGGGTGACTGTACTGAAGATAGTGTAATGCAGAAGAGTGGAAAGAGAAGGAGTAATTTTCTAGTGGAAAGAAGGAGATTTGTCTTATCCATAAGGCTATTTTGCAAACACAGAAATCAGAAATGAATGTCTAAGGGTTGGAGAAGACGGGGGAGGGTGCTCAGAGCAACTCTTGTTTGAAGAGTATAAGCCCACGTTTGTTTCAAGGGGAAAGAAATAGGGAGTCATTAGCCAGCAGATGAGCTTGTAAGCAACTAATCAGAATCAATCTGAGTGAGTTGCTAGAGGGGCTCATAAAAAGTTACACTGTGGTGCCATGGTCTACAGATGACGTTTGTAGTGAGCCATGGTTATACCAGAAGAACTGGGTTGTCTTGTGCTCCAGGGTGTCTAACAAGTGGATATTCTGTGTTAACAGACTTTGTCATTCTATTTCCCGCCCTGTGGGAAAATTCCCCCTCCGGTCATCATGGTGCAGAATGTCAGCTTCAAATACACCAAGGATGGGGTGAGTATGGGAGCGTGTGTGGGCTGTGTGGAGATTACTTGTGTCCCTGCCTTGTTTGGGAGTGTGAGGTTTTTGGCTGAGCTTTCTGGCCAGGCTGCAGCATATGACGAGTGCATCAAACTTCTTGGCAGTGTTAATGCTGAGTCTGCTCAAGTCAGAGCATTACAGGTGCAGCATGGAGGTTCTGGGTAGTTGTGGAAAGGCATAATATGTGTTACGATTTTTGTGGTTTGCAGCCATGGATCTATAATAACCTGGAGTTTGGGATTGACCTGGACACCCGTGTAGCTCTTGTTGGACCCAATGGAGCCGGAAAGTCAACACTGCTGAAACTGCTGACAGGAGAGGTACCTACCCTGTCTACCCTGTTCTGGACCTTTATTCTTGGGGTAGTCTTCAACAAAGCAGCGTGCACTTGCTGCAGCACCCCAGTCAGGCCTTGAAAATCCTTGCTGCAATATAGGGCTTTTTCTCTCATATTACTTGTTCAGGCTGCCTCCTCTGTGCCAGCACAGAGATGGCTGGATTCTGTATTTCTAGCATACAGCAAAAGGAGGAATTTCCTGGTGAAATGCTTTTCTCTTCCCTTTCTAGCTGCTGCCCACAGATGGGATGATTCGCAAGCACTCACATGTGAAGATCGGTAGATATCACCAGGTACTCCCTACAGCAGCCACTGGGACATGAAATGATGAGGAAAAAAGCTGTTGGGAATGAGGAATCTTGCCCCTCTATTTCTGCTTCTAAGGCCCCTCCACTGCTGCCTTCTGTGCCCGGAGATGGGGGAAGGAACTGTTGGCTGAATGGGCTCTAGCAGATGTTCTTACCCTGAAAAGAGGGTTGCTGTGGTCCTTTCTGTTTAGCCTCTCACCTTTTATGGGAGAGATGGTTGCCTTGTGCTTGGTGGTGGACAAGCCTGCTGTTCTGAAGCTTTCTCCTGAAATGGAGACTCGTTCCATAATAGTTCAGCACTTTGGCTATAGTGTGAGTGGGGTTGTTGGCTCTTGCATTCTGCTGCTCAGCTGGTACCAGAGGGGTGCAAGGGGGGGTACTTTTGGCCTGCACAGCCTGAAGCTGAATTTTCTTTTCTGTCAGCACTTGCAAGAGCAGTTGGACTTAGACCTCTCACCCCTGGAGTACATGCTGAAGTGCTACCCAGAGATCAAGGAGAAGGAGGAGATGAGAAAAATCATTGGCAGATATGGTCTGACAGGGAAGCAGCAGGTGAGTATGAGCTGTTGAGGTTTGCTTTTTGGTTGTTAGGAAAGAAGAGCTGCTGCATTTTCTGTTGCTGTACTGATGTCTGACAGCTTTTTCCATCTCTTGACTTGAGCATATTTCAATTGTAACTTGAACTAGTTTGCTTATCTCTTATTTGTGAGATGAATACCAGGCAGAAATTAACTGGGAGCAGGGAGACTTGCTTCAGACGAGGGCAGGATCACCAAGGGTGCTTAAGTGTAAACAGGACATGTTCCTATACTTCATAGGTCACTGATGAGGAGTTGTCCTCATCAGTGTAGTTCAACATTGATGTTTACATTGTTCTTCCCCATTTGTCACGTCAGAAGTTGAGAGAAGTTTTTGTGGTTGTGGCAAGATGCAATGAGCATTAGTCAGACCTCAATTGTCTATTCTTTGGAACCTTTAATGCAAGCTGGGTCTTGCTATGGGCACTCCTTCCTGGAATTCCCTTGTTCCGCTGGTGAGAGAAGCTTAGTCTAGGTATAAGACTGACAAAACGTTGTCCTCTTGTGTCATGTAGCTATTGGAAACAGTGTGAGATCTGACTATTTTGTGATCAGGGTGGGAATCTAAGTTTCCCTGCAGCGCTGTGAACAGTTGTGTTTGTCAGGTGAGCCCCATCAGGAACCTCTCGGATGGGCAGAAGTGCCGCGTGTGCTTTGCCTGGCTGGCCTGGCAGAATCCTCACATGCTCTTCCTGGACGAGCCCACCAACCACTTGGACATAGAAACAATAGATGCTCTGGCAGATGCTATCAATGACTTTGAAGGAGGAATGATGCTGGTCAGCCATGACTTCAGACTCATCCAACAGGTAAGAAAAATAGTGGATTTTGTCAGAGCAACAATTACCTTTCTAACACTTTAAGTAATTAAAGTAAATTATTTTCAGCTGACTCGCTCTTACTCATCCCAAAAAGATGTGTGAGTGAAAAAAAATCACTGGAGTCACTGGACACAATTCCTTTGCCAGGTTCATGTGAAACAATTACTAGGAAATTGTTAGCCTAGGAAAACTTTAGGTATTTGAAAGAAAACAACCAAAAACCAAAATGTTTCCCTACAAAACCCTAGAAGTGAAGAATCCGTGAAATGGAAATCATGGCACACTGTGGAGGCATTAACTGTATTTTTTAAAATGATACTGGAGTAGTTCTAGCACAATCTTTCACGACTCGCACTGTACAGGCAAAAGAAATTGTGCCACCTACACACAGGTGTCAAATGCTGATTTATCAGCTTTGTTTCATCTGCAAGTTCAGGTATAATTTTATTTTTCACGTCCAAGTAGTTGAGGTTAAGAACTACTTTCTTCAGCTCCCAATTTAGCAGGAAAGTCTTTCCTTCTTAGTCCATGTAGCAAAAAAAAAAAAATGTTGAGGGGTGAAGAATTTTCAGTTCTAAAATCTTGCATAAATTATGCAGAAAACACCAGGTAAGAGATTTCACTGCAGATATTTTCTTTGGTAGTTGAAGTGTGAAAGTTATTAAACTCTCTTCTTACCAGACTTCAAAGAGTAGATTTTGGTTAATTTTACAATTTTGGTAAAGTTATAAAATGCTGTACTGTAAACATCTCCTCCTTGTGTGCTTGCTTTCAGGTTGCGCAGGAGATCTGGGTCTGTGAGAAGCAGACAATCACAAAGTGGCAGGGCGACATCCTCGCCTATAAGGAGCATCTCAAGTCAAAGCTGGTGGATGAGGATCCGCAGCTCACCAAAAAGACGCACAATGTGTGAGCTCCGGAGCAGTCGGTCGGGTGCTCCCGGTGGAGACTGACAGTGGCCAATGTGACTTGGCCACTGGCTGACAGAACGGGACTCTGCTGCTCTCTCCGTGGCTGTGTTCTAGGATTGCTGCAATACTGCTTCCCCTTGACTTGCCTTGCACCTCTGTATCTGGACAGATCTCTTCTCTCCTGATCTGGCTACGTTTGGGCAACCATTGCCATATTCAGATGATGTCCCATCTGAGCCAGGCCTTGGACTCTCACGCTCTGGGGCTGTGGCCGTGGCAGGTGGGGTTTGAGCTGCAGTGGTACAGAAGCGGAGACCCCAGCCCAGCTTCTCCTGCCTCTTCCTTCCCAATTTCTGCTTCAGTTTAGATACTTCACTTCAAACTCCTCTGGCCTTGGTTTGTTTTTAACTATTATTTAACAGTGTAATAAACAGATCTGCCTGAGAATCCATCAGTCAATAAAGAGGGAAGAACAGTCTTGTCTTGTTTTGTGAGCTGTGGTAGTTACTGGGCCACACTGGGGCAAATCAGCTGGTGATGAGCTTTGAGTAAGGAGGCAGAGCCCTTTCTTCTGCTGTGAAGGTTCGGTTCTTCAGTGCTACCAGAGTTGTAAGCAGAACTTGTGGGGTACACACGAAGTGGTGAGTACTGAGCTCTGGAGGTACAGAGCAGTGAGTAGGATCCCGTCACCTGGGAAACCTCTGCTAATCTGGTGAACGCTGGGTTTTCCAGTTAGTGACAGAAGAGGGAGCAGCCACATGTTTTTTTACTGTTGTTCACAGACACAACTTGAAAGGGTTCTGAGGATTGGAAGTTAGAGACAGAATGTGGATCTATGAAATACCTGTGTATGTTCTCTACTACAAGAGAGTGGCTTAGGTCTATGCTTTTTCCTTCACCTGGAATTTTATGGGTCTAATAATGAGAGTCAATAATTTAGAATTTTAGGACTATGAATTCGTTATTTGTTCCTTGCAGGCTTAATTAAACAAGACTAATAAACTAAAGCTACTTTAATGTTTATTTTTGTTCTTAAATTTTTTAGAAAAGTTGGTGTTTAAACCTCACCGTGTGCCACAGAGCTTGAATAAAATACATTTTTTTGTGTACTTTTAAAAACATTTAAAAGGTACTAAAGAAAAAGCAAATCAAACCAAATAGCTTCTTACATTCATGAGTTACCATTTCAATTTCCCTTCCAACCACTAAGATTCTGTGATTCTGTAATTACTCCTGACACCTGAGAATGGCTGCACTGGGCATGTGAAAGGTTCATCTAGCCCAATAACCTGTTCCAACAGTACATATTGACAGGCAAATTGAAGAATAGGACAAACACGTAGTAGTTGTATTTCCTCAGATGCTGGCTGTGGCTCTGACTCTGCTTAGCAGAGTATTTTTTTTTTTTTTTT
>VXAK01009968.1:121100-144742 GCA_013399435.1 Arenaria interpres
GGGCGGCCGTGGCGGCAGAGGCGGGGGAAGGACGGGACCTGGGCAGGGAGCAAGGGGCGGCGGGAGAACAGGGAGCGGGGCCTCGGGGAGCAGGAATGTGTGACGATTTGTCACAGAGCAGTGGCTGAACTGCCTGTCTGCTGACCCTCGTAATCACGGGGGGAACCTCTGGTGGGGAGTGCAGGTTGGAAGCCTGATCCCAATTGGCAAAATTGCTGTGGTACCTAAATATTCTGCAGTTTCCCAGTACAACCTTCTGCAGCTCAAATGCATTTACTGTAGTCCTGCCCCTTCACAAGAAATGCGAGTGAGCTAGCCGCTGGACTCTGAAGTTGGCTGCTGTTAAGGCCTTGTCCTCATCATAAGCATGATGAGCAGATGGAAAACTTCTGTGTTTGTCACACTTCAAAGGAGAAAAACTGTAAGTTAAGTTTTCTGCCAAATTATTTTCAAGAAGGTGGGGGGCAAGACAAAATGTTAAGTTTTCTAAAACCTTTTCAGATGCTTATAGAATTGGGACCTGTAGATGAAGGGAGATCAGAGTTGGGCTGAAAATTGAACCTGGTTCAGAGAAAGCAGCAACTGAGGTGTTGGAGGGTGTAACTGGGGTGTAACGAAGATGCAGCATAGCATTAAGTGGAAAATACTTGCTGCCCCTTTCCAGCAGCACTAGGATGTGCAGCCACGCTTTTTGTGGGATGGAGAGTGCTTGTGAATAGCTTGGAACTGCAGTTCTGCATCTGCCCTGGAGGTGGTTCTCTCTGACTGCCTGATGTCAAATACATCTCTCGTGTACGGGCAGGAGCCCGGTGCTGCCCAGCCCCAAGCACGCTGCCTGTGGGCCATGCAGCTTCCCTCGGTGGTGCCCTGGCTTTCCTAGCACATAACTGGCCGTCTGTGTGGGTAAGGTGTTAGTTGACTGTGAGATGAGCTGCCGTCTCCTGGAAATGCCTGGTAGAGCTTCTGGTGCTGAGTGAGCCCAAGAGTAGCTGTAGTGGTGCGGGTGTTTGAGTCTCCAATGCTGCAGTTTGTGCATCCTGCTTCATGTCTCTTCTCACCCCCCCCTAAAAAGGCTAGGGATTTCCCATATGGGGCAGGTTCATCTTTCACTGTCCAGGGGTCATGCTGCTTGTTTCCCCATGGAGTTGCCCTGATACACCTGCACAGGGTGTCAAACACAGTCTTTTTCTGAGGAATTGCTCTGCATGCTTAGCGTGGATTAGCTTTTTGTGAGGACTGCTCCACAGCTCAGCTTCTTCCAGACTGGACTTGGGGCTCCATGCCCTGTCTGTGCCATGATGCTCTAGTGGATCAGGTGAGATCTGACTGAAGTTGCTTTGGGAGGAGGGAGTAGACTGTGCCAACCAGCAGGGATTCACAAGAACTTGGTCACTGCAAGAATGACCCAGAAGCACTTGGGTCACAGTAAAGAGCAAACCTTAACTCAGAGCCCATGCAGACACTCTTCTGAGGTGTCCTGAGACTGCCTTAGTTTGAGTCTTTTTCTGGGCTGCCTGTGTCTTTGCAAGTCTCCCAGTGAGTTTGTAGTGTTGCAGCACTGTCATGTTGCATGTCCCTGGCTCCACGTCTCTGCCCATCTGATCTGTTCTTCCCAAGCTATACATGCCCATAGGCTAGAAGCAACCGGTTTTGTTTGGGTTTTTCTTTTTTTGCCTTGGTCCATTCTTCAGACCCCTCAAAAAGAACACTATAGTGTGACAAACTGAATCAAAGTGTTCACAAAAATATCAGTAATGCCTATGTTCTCCGGTTTCCTTTTTGTAAGAGAGCAATTACTTAAGGGTGTGTGTTCTTTTCTCTCAAAGGGTCGGGGATCATGAGGCAGAGCATCTCTCTGGTCTATGATGAGTGCTGCAGGTTTGAGAGGAGGGAGGTTTTTGGGCAGTGGGGGCTGGTACAAGTGTGCAGCCCTGTGTGCATTTCTCTTCCCATGCTGTTGTGTCCCTTGGCAGCAGTGCTGCCAGGTGGCTGCTCTGGTGCATCATTAGACACTGTTCCAAAAAGCATAGGCAGGAATGGCTCAGCACTCGGAGGAAAATGAGCTGTGATGGATAGCTCTGGTGATGCCAAAGCTGTTAAAATATGAACCTCTGAAGTGCAGCCAGGGTTCCAGCAAGGAACTCTCATCCTCTGTGTTCTCAGCTGCTAGTGCATGGGGACAGTGCTGGTCTATATCCCTTCCCTCTTCTGGTTTGGCCTGAGGTAGGCTGTTCTGTGTGAGTAATGGTAATTCTGAGTCCATAACTTGTGGAGGCCCAGAATCCTTGCCTGGAGAACAGGAGATAAGTGGTGACCAAAGGTCAGAGAGACATTCCCCCAGGAGCACACACATTGCTCTCTGAGGCTCTGTTATCCCTGATGCTGCCAGCGCTGAAATGGAACTAAGGGTCTGTCGTGTCCTTGGAGCTGTTCTCTGTGTTTTTCCCAGCAAGGATTGTTGCAAATAGTTTGTTTCCTTGTTTGTTCTCTTTCTTCATACTCTGTTTGCTCTGGAGTCCTGGATGTAGCCAACAATGATGATGTTTCCTTCCTCTCTTCTCCTCAGAATTGTGCAGTGGGAGTGGAGGAGGTATTTACAAGTTAATTAAGTGAAAGTCTTATTTGATATCTGTAATTTCTGGGGCCCTATATCAACAGAGGTCAGAAGGCATCCTTGTTCTAATGTCCTCTCCTTGTATAACCCTCTATTGCCTGCTGCCAGATGTGGGAGAGCCTGAAAGGCTTGCTGTCTCTGAGGTGCTTCCTGATTCCTGGAGCTGCAGCCAGGGACTGACCCACTCACTGGTTTCCTGGTATGGAGAAGCTTGGGACAGGGCAGAGTGCCTCTCTGGGGCCTGAGGACATAAATGGGATGCGGACAAAAAGTGTGTTCTCACCTAAGCAATATATATTGGTCTGGGCTTAGGACAGTTACCTGGTGGTACCCTGCAAGGTCTCCATGTGGGAGGACAATGCTTCCATGTGGCCCCATGCAGGGTATAGGGCTGGAGAAGAGGATGACATGGGCAGAGTGGCCCCATGAGGAATGGCTGCTGCAGGCCACACGCCGTTTTCCCATTAGCGAGTGTTTAGTTCAGCGTTTTAAATAATTGTGTCCTCGGAATGATATTTAAAATCCATTTGGGAGGCAATGAGGCGGGAAAGTGCCTGTGCCATTGTGATGACGCTGCGCAGGCCGTGCCACACATGCATATTACAAACTCGTTACAGGCTCGTTTACACACACGCTGCTCACTCCCCACACAACCTCTTTCTGATGCTCCTAATGTTTCTTCCTCACCATGGCTGCTTCTCCTTGGCACAAGGGAGAAATTTTCTTGATAAGGCAGGCCTGGTGTCATCTGCAGCAATATGAGCAAGGAGCATGGCAATGGCAGTTGGGTGCTGGCCTTTGGGATGGGGATGTGCCCGTGACCCCAGTGCTGCAAGCTGCTCATGGGCTGGGAGTCTCTGTGCAGGGGCAATGGAGAGTGTGTCTGGCAGCTCGGGAAAGCAGCCAGCAGGCCTGGGACTGGTGCATGGTCCTCTTTGGGCTTCCCAGTTCTTGCATCGTTCTTCTCTGCACTGGAAACAGCCACTAGAAGGAACACAAGCGAAGCCAAGCTCCCTGTCTGATCAGCACCTGCGGGGACACCAGAAAGAACTCTATCACAGCTTGGAACCAAGTTGACAGGGTAAATACTAAATGAACTTCAGATTTAACAAAATCCAAACAACTCCCACCAAGCAAAGAAACCAAAAAAACCCCCGAAACAAACCCAAACCACAAGCAACCAAACAACAACCCCTCCCTCAAAAAAAGCAGCCCCAAAACCAAAGGAAAAAACCCCACCCCAAAAACTTTCTAGTCACCTATATATTTGATATTAACAAATATCAACAAGTGCCACAACTTGCCTGTTTTGCAGGATAGGTGGTGCAGTCCAGGAGACAAGTCAGGTGGGCCAAGGTGATGGCTCTCAACAGAACCTCGTTGTCCAGTGGGACAGCATGGTCCAGGAGAAAGTCAGTGGGTCAGTGTAGCAGCTCTAGGTAGAGGTATGTTGTCTGGGCCACCCCCCTTAGTCACTCTTGCAGGTGTCTCCTGCATCACCCTAGTGACTCCAGACACTCTCAGTTACAGGACTGGGCAGAGAGTACTGGCTGAAATTCTCACAGCAGGTAATGAGTCTCTGTTGCTGACACTCACAGCCTGCCCAGCTGGAAGGTTCTCATGGTGGCAGGGACACAGCGATTACCAGGTTAGTTACAGGCGAGTGATTTGAAGGTACATGAAGTTTAACAGGTCCCAAACCTATGCCAAGCTAGCCCAACATCCTAGCTATTGGGATCCACTCTGTCCTCCAGAGTGAGCTGTGATAACTGGGGCAGGGCAGGGACCTTCATCGTCTTTCACTTCTCCAGATGTGACCTGTGATAACTGGGGCAGGGCAGGGACCTTCATCGTCTTTCACTTCTCCAGATGTGACCTGTTGTGGCTGGAGGGGTGGATGGCACAGCTGGTGCCGTCAGAATGCATCCATACCTCAAGCTTGAAGATGCTTGCCAGCCTCTTGAGGTTTGTGTGGGAGAGTCTTCCTTACTGCCAGGAAACTTAGTTGGTGTCATACAAGCTGTTTTTCCCAGGGCTCACCCATATGCCCTTCTTTGTCCTGCTCAGCCTTGTCTGGGCAGCCCATCTTGCTGCCCCGCTGAAGATGCTGGTTCCCAAGAGCAGAGTGTGGGGCTTGAGGAGTGTTCTGGTCCCCGTGGAGGAGACCTCTGTACTCAGTCCCTTGTGACTTCTGACACCACCTCTGCTGCAGGCCTTTCCATAACCCTCCACTGTGATTTCCCCTACCTTGTTCTACTTCTTTCCGAGTGGGAGCACGGTGCAGGGCAGAGACTCTGCAGAGCAAACCAGCAAGCATGTGGAGAATGTTTCCAGGCTGCCTGCTACCCCTCTTCTGTGCCTAATCCATGCTGCGGATTGCATCCAGCAGCTGAAAATAAGCTCTTGGAAGGAAGGGAGGTGGTGAATGGGGGCTGCCAAGCAGGACTATTTATACTCAGTGAGTCAGGCCTGTGCCTGAATCCAGCCAGATGCTGGGGAGCTGGAACCCAGGAGCAATCTGCAAAGGACATAGCCTTTATGCTTGCCTGCAGCAGCTTGTTTATTGTAAGGTTCAGACTTGTCCTGTTTGTTCCCCGTGATGGACTGCGCCTTTCCCTTCAGCTCTGCCACACAACGCTTGCTGCAGCTGGATGAGGAGCAGCAGGATCGGTGGAAGTATGCTCGGCATAGGAGGTCCCGGTACCACTACAGTGAGCACAGGCTGAGCCCGATTGTCCAGGGATGCCAGAACAGCCGCTTAGAGCCACTGGAGTGCCGGGACCTGCTGGTCCAGAATGCGCTCTTCACTGGGGACCTGGAGATGGTGCAGAAGTACTTCACGAAGAGTGCAGCCATCAATCTCATCATTGAGACCAGGGGTGATGAGCTACGCTGGACTAGCAGGAAATTTGGTGGGTGTTCAAGGCTGGGACATGGCAGGATGGGAAGTTCCCAGAGTGGGGACCAGAAAAAGAGCATAGACACCTGAGAAAAGTGTTGAGAGGAATCCCCAGTGGTGGGTACAGGGTAGTGGAAGAGGGACTTGGGGGGGGGGCGGAAAGGCTTTGGGATGAGGAAAGAGGACTCCAGGGCTGTAGACCAAATGGTAGGAGGCTTGTTGAAGGTGGCCAGAGACGGATCTACTGGGAAATGGTGAGAATAGGCCCTTGGAAGGGCTGCTGGAAAGGAACAATGTCTGGACTGTCCTGTTAGAGGTTGCTGGGTTAGATGTGAAATATGTGTGAGGAGGAGGTGAGGCTTGGATGAGAAGGCATGAGGTAGCATAAGGATGGTTTTCCTGCCTTACGTCTTAAGCAGGGTCTCTTGCTTCATTTCATTAGAAGCCGTGTCATGCTTTGGGAAGAGCAGAGAGGTCTTGCTGGTGCCCCTTGTGCAGAGCTTAGCCTGTGTCCTGAGGAAGAGGCACTTGTAGGCAGCTACTTGGGGACCAAGCCACACTTACTCTGTGCCCACCTAATCCTTCTGCTGTGGTGAAATTCAGGTGTGAAATGAAGCCATTGTGATCTCTGCTGCAGACACTGACTTGGAGAAGCCACAGGAGGCTGGTGTGGGAGGGTTAACAGTGATCAGCTGGAGAGAGGGGCTTTGCTCCAGAATAAAAGCATTTGCTGTTTTGCATTTTCACATGTGGGGTTTGCACCCTGCAAGCTGTCCTACTCTGTAAGATGGATTGGGCAAGGGGACCAGAAATCTAGTCTACCGGAGAGATGGTGGAAGCAAGGTTGTCCTGAGTGACAAGGACACTCAGCTGCTCATCCTTGTTGTTTCCTCCCATCTGTGCACCTCGCTGTACCTTGCCTGGATACATCTTGTGGCTACCACAGATGCTCCCACGCTCTATGGTCCCTTTTGCTTACCTTCTTGCCCGTGTCACCTATGAACTCTTCAGTAAGCAGCATGGCTGGTGTGTTAAAGGGAGAGGTGTCCTTAGCTGTCTGGAAGTGCACATGTCCTCAGCGCTGCCTGGTGGTGGTGTGATGCAGGCAGACTCCCAGAACTTAGGACAGATTTGGGGGGGCCATAATTGCACCGCCCTTTTCCAGAGAAGGTTGGTGGCAAAAGCTCCCCTGTGCCAGAATGGAAGAGCTGTTGATGAAGGCTGCTTTCCCAGAGGTGTAGGTTCTTTTCGAGTGTCCTGGCACAGAGCTAGGGAGCACACCAATAAAACTTGACCATAGCTGAGCGTTTTGTGGGGATCTATGCCAGCAAGGGACACAGATAGAATGGGCTTGCAGATTCAAGTGTTGCTGCTTGTGGGTGGTGAAGTTTATTTCCTGAGGTCTAAGATTTATGCGACTCGGGTTTTGAATTGTTACAGTCCACTTAGGAATAAAAATACAAAAGGTATTATCCTTTGTGTAACTGAGACTACTTGTCAGAAAATATTAATTGCACATTTTAACTCCTGTCTTACACTGGACTGGCAGACACTTGAACAGCAAGTCAGTCTGCTTGTAAAGATGAGTGCCCCAAAGAAAACAGAACTGCTGATTCAAAGTAACTTCATGCAGAAATTGCTCTTATCACCAAAGTTTCAGGATGTGAAAAAAAACAGAACAACTAAGATCATTCATCAAGCATGGACCAAAAAATGTACTGCAATATTTATCATATAAAGATATGGAACAAAAACAAAAAGCAAACTTTTGTGCTAACTTATGCTTTGGTTACATATCTCACTGGCCTGCAGCAACAGTTTTTTACAACATTCACAGCCAGCAACCTTAAAAGTAGACTCTAGTGACCTGGTCTTTCCCAGGTCATCCCTGTTGATATTTGAAGAAGCCCAGAGGAAGTGTAAATTGTACGGTGTTACTGATACTGTCTCACACAGCCTTTTGCCTCCCTGGCGATGCTTTTGTGATGGGGGAACCCCAGGCTCTCCTGGGATACCTGCACATACCTTTGGGGAAACAGAGGATTGCATTAGGTGAGAAAGTCTGACGGGTGCTTCCCTCTCTTTACCCTTTCATGCACTACATTTTTAGCTAGACAAGGTGGTAGAGTCTGCGCAGACAGAGGATGCTGGATACTGTCAGTACAGAACTTGGTCATTTATTTTCATTACTGAGAAGGGTAAAGTTCCCTATCTTACACTCTTCTCTGGTACCCCAGGTAATTGTGGCTTGTTATTCTATTGAGGTCACTTAACTTGTTTTCAGATGCATGATCTGAATAGCTTCACAATATGCAACTAAACACTACTAGTCTTCCATGCAGTTTGATGTGATGTTTAGAACAAAAGGTCTGAACAAAACGCACATAATGCTGGTGAGCTCAGGGTGCTGTTCTGTAACCAAAGTAGGGGCAGGGTGGGTTTACACAACTAAGCCCGGACAGGGGAAAATGTCATCTCAGGTGACAGGACAGCGGTGAGGAACCCCCCATGAGGGGACTCTCAGAGGGTGGAAGGGCAGTACTAGAACCATGCAGGAGCTCCCGGCGAGGCTGAATTTCAAGGAACAGTAGGAAGGGGTCTAAAGGATAATTAACTTTCCATGTTTTTACTTTGTAATGCGCTGTTTCTGTCATGGTTTGGGCTGGACTGGCCACTGATACGAATCACAAATGCTCTCCCCTTCTACCTGCCTTTTAGCTTTAAGCTTTGATTAAAAAGAACTTTCTTGTGGCTTTTTAAAAACCTGTTTAGTGCCAAGGGCTCAGGTGGCACTAGCAAATGGAGATTCAGTGCTGGAGATGTGAAAGGAGATGAGGGTGGGACGAAGGTGTACAGAGGCAGCTGGGCTGTGCTGTGTTGGTCTGGGCAGCAGCTGGATGACAGCAGCAAGTTGGGCGTGAGACTACATCCTTCTCTATTCCTTAGTGGTGTCCTGTCTCCATTTCTACCCTTCAGGCTACTCCTCTGCCCTGTCTGGGGGCCTTCCCTTTGCAGTCAGTAACTGCAAAGATACTGCTGCCCGAGAGGACTGTCCTTTTCAGCCTCTTGGCCCAAACTCTTGGTCACAAGGTTTCCCAGAATAGAGCAGCTGAGACCCGAGCTGTGCCCAGCCTGGGCCAAGCAGCGATGTGACATGTCCTCCCTCCCTGCGGGCGGCTGGAGCACAGGGCACTGGCGAGGCTGCACCTGCAGGCTCGGACCCTGCCCGGTGGGGCAGCAGTGGGTCCTGCCCTGGCTTCAGCCGAGGGTCTGGGTGCTGTGCCATGGGTAGCATCGCAGGCAGAGGAGATGAGAGTCGGGAGCCCATTTGCACACGGAAGGTGGAGGGTCCTGCCCAGGTCTACTGGCAGGCCCTGCTGGCTGGGGATCACGGAGTTGTGGCCGAGATCCTCAGTGACCATCAGAACAACCTGAGTCCCAATGCTGTGTTTGACACAAGTGACCTGGAGGAGTGGAAAAACTACCGCTTCAACTTCCGCCGGCTAAGTATGCAGGGGGTGGCCTGCAGGCACCATGGCCTGCCTGAACAGGGGCTCAGAGCCTTTTGCTTGTGCCTCGGGGCACTGCTATTGCTGGAATTGTGTGCTGTAGGTGCTGCTTGGGTTAGAGGAGCATGAGTGGGAGCGAGAGCACTGGGATGTGGCTGGTTCTCCTGTGTGTGTGTTTCTGGGGACCTGAGGTGTGTCTGGGTACCTGGCACTTTGAGCAGGGGTTGTGCAAGTGCTTGGAAACTGCCCAGGTTCCCCCATGGAGCAGAGAAGAGTCAGCCTCCAGGTTATGCTCCCTCTGTCACAAGCCCTGCAGCCTGGCTCTGTGAGCCTGCTCTGGCTGTGTGGGGCTGCTGGTTCCTTCTGTGGCTTCTGCTGGGCAAGGAATTGCCACAGCCCTGCATTAGGTCCTTGAGAGGGTTCAGTTTGAACCTGGCCCTGGGAAACAGTTGGCTGCGTGCTGCTTCTGCAAGAAAGGGGTGAGAGGGATGGAGTATTGAATGCGTTGTGCAATCTGGGATGTGTTCCTCCAGCCCAGCCTGGACGGGCAGCAAGAATGATTTCAGGAGCCCTTACTCTGTTTGCCAGCAGACAGCACCAGCTCAGCAATGGTTCCTGCTGGGTCCACATCCTTGAGAGTTGACAGGTTTCAACCTCTTGCTCTCTCCTAGGCCCTACATGTCCATCTCTGCTGAAGATGCTTGCCTGCACCATGCTCAGGGCTTGTCTGAATCTACTGTGTGCACAGCAGCCTGCTCCAGCACCTCTTTGTTTTACTGTGGTGCTTTGTGCATGGTGCTCTTCCCAGCCACCTTGCTGCTGTCAGCCCTGCCTATGCCTGCGCCCCTCCATCTGCTGTCCTCCTGTCTACAGAAACCCTGTGCTGCATGGCTGAGCTGCAGAGGGTAAAACACAACTTCTGGGAACAGCCTCTTCCCCAAGGTTCCTGCTCCTCTGAGCTCCATGACAGCATGGCTATGCAGTCTGAGAGCAATCCCCAAAGCTTTGCCTTGGGCAGGCCAGTCTGAGCAGGGACTGGCAGGTAGAGGCAGTCCCCTGAGGGGACACCTGGGTCCCTCAAGGTGGGTGTACATCAGGTACCTGGGGGGAAGGGGAAGGACTGGATGCTTTTGTGCACCACGGCTGGATGTGGCTCCCTGACCTCTCTTTCCCTGCAGGGCTGTGGTCTCTGAGCTACGAGCAGGAGCTCACCACACCACTGCACATCACAGCCAGCCGGGGCTACACTGACTGCCTGCGGCTCCTGCTGCTCCGGGGGGCTGCCGTCGACTTTGCCCCGGGGGGCAAGACTGCCCTGCACGAGGCTTGTGTGGCTGCAAGTACGGACTGCGTGCGGCTGCTGCTCAGCTTTGGTGCCAACCCCGAGGCTGTCTCTGAGGATGGCTACAGGCCCCTGCATCTCTGCAAGAGCCTGGACTCCACTGAGTGAGTTGCAGCATGGGGGGCACAGTGGGCTTCCTCCCCATTGAGCCTTATCCAGTCCAGGAGGGGTCCCTGCTCATCCCTGCAGGTGGGCAGCTGTCTTGCAGGAACGGCTGCTGAGTGGGGTGGCCTTACTGCCTGCTCCTGGACCAGGGTAACCTCTGAAGCCCAAGGGTTGACTGTAAGCTTTAGTCCTCAGTTGATGTGGCCGAGTGTGGTGCTGTTGTCTCGCTGCCCACCAGCGGTGCCCAGCCCATAGTTCACACTGCGAAGCTCAAGGCATGCACAGTGTAGACAGGCCTCCATGGGGGTGTGGGAGCAGGTTCTGAGTGTGATGACACTTCATTAAGCATCTGTGGAGAATTAGCTGGAATTAGGATGACAGTATCTCTGCTCACTGGTCATCCCGGCTTAAGACCACTGCTCTGGGGTGTGAGGAGCAGGGATTTATGGACTCTGGGAAAAGTGAAAGCTGTGGGATGAGCAGACATGGGGTGTGGGAGGGTTGTATGCAGGATAGGAGCTGGAGAGCCTGTCACTGAGTCATCTTGCCCCACACAGGTGTGCCCAGCAGCTGCTGCAGCATGGTGCCAGTGTGAACAGTCGAACAGAGGAGGAAGACGACACAGCACTGCATGTAGCAGCACGCCATGGCCTGACAGACCACGTCCAGCTGCTGCTGCGCTATGGGGCAGAGCTGGAGGCAAGGAATAAGGAGGGGCAGACGCCACTGAATGCTGGCTGTGCTCAGCCCCATCAGCCCCAGGACATGGACCGCTACTACCGGGTCTGCCAGCTGCTGGTGGAGAGTGGTGCCAGTGTTGATGCTGCAGACAGGGACCGCCAACACCCACTTCACTTGGCCTGCAAGAACGCCAATGCTCAAATAGCAGAGTTACTGCTGGCCCGGGGTGCAAATGTCAATGTCATGAACTACAGCGGCAACACAGCGCTGCACAATATCCTGCAAGCAACTGCCTACAAGCTGGAGCACCACCCAGAGCTCGTGGTGCAAGCCCTGCTCAACCACGGTGCTGTCCGTGTCTGGCCTGGCTCCCTCCTCAAGGTGCGAGGCCCAGGGCTGTGCTGGCGATGTGGTGGGAAGGGAAGGCGGTGAACAACAGGGCCCCAGTGAGAGCGAGGGTGTTCCTGTCACAGCAGGGCTTGTTCCATGCCAGCCACTTGCTGTCCTGCCTGTCTCCTCCCAGGGCTGGGGAGAGGGAGCTGACATTACTGGTCAGGGAGTCCCTGAAGTCTTCTCCTGGGGTGTGTTCTCTGGTAGGACTCGCCTGCTTCTGTCTGCTAAGCTGTGGGGATGGTACTTGCCTAGTTTCCATAATTGCTTGCCCTGGAAAGTGTCGGCCCTTTTCCTCTCAGGGGATGTGTTTCCTCTTTGGGACATACCCTCCAGCTCATGCTGTCTCTGCAAGACACCAGCCAACAAAGGGTTAATTTCCTGTCTTAATTCCTGAGCAGTGCAATAATTACCCAGCCCGGAGATCAGCAGATTGCTCTCCCCTTTGGGAAAATACAGGAAAATCAACAATTAACACTAATTAATCTCCTATTAACGCCAGATAATGAGGATCACTCGTACAGCCGGAATAGGCTCTGACAGCTACTGCTGGCCTGGGCCATGGGGAGTGGGAGCCAAGAGCTGGGGGATCTGCCCCTGAGCAGCTCTGCGTGGTGGGGTGTGATCCAAAGGCCACGCTGGTGTGCGAGATACATGGCACCCCTGTGTCATGTGCACCTACGTGGGCATGGCACTCTCCAGAGATGTGTGGCATGAAATATATATGATGTCTTCCCAGGGAATGAATGCATGTATGTATTCCCAGGGAATGTATATGTATGGTGCCTTCCCTTGCCTAGGGAAGCAGTTGAGTCACTATCCCTTGGAGGTATTTAAAAGACGTTAGACGTGGTGCTGAGGGACATGGGTTAGTGGTGGACTTGGGTTAATGGTTGGACTTAATGATCTTACAGGTCTTTTTCAGCCTAAAGGATTCTATGATTGCTGGGGCTCTCTGTAGCAGCTAACATGGGCGCAGTACGCCCTAGGACACCCATCGCATACCGCTCAGATACCGGTGTCTCAGCCCCACGCCGAATGGGCATGATAAGTCGCTGGGATCCCTGCATGGCCCTCGGCAGAAGCCTGGTGTGCCTTAGCCTTGGTGCACACCAAATGGGTGTCAGTCCTTGCCCTACAACGACTCATGCTCTGCCTAGAAAAACATGAGGAAAAAGGAGGCTGGCATAAAGCAGTGTTGGTTGCTTATGAGTCTCTTGCAGCTGTGAGGCAGATGAAGGAGGTCTGCACCCCAGCCGTGTGAGTTAGTCCCTGTGTCTGATGAGGGACTGTGGAGACCTTGTTGTGCTGAACACAGCCCTGCTGTGTGTGTCACCCTCTGGCACTTCCCACCATCGCTGGGTTTGATCTCTGGGGACAGCAGGAGGGAAAGACGTTCATTTTCTAGATTTACCAGGGCTGGTTTTGAGCAGGTGCAGCTTCTCAGGAGGTGAAGGAGGGGCTTACAGGACCTTGCACAAAGCTCGTTGTCTCTCCTGGCGCAGGTGCTGCGGTATTGCCATCCCTGCCCGCGTGTCATCGAGGCCCTGATGAACAGCTATGATCACGTGCGGGTCTCCGAGGACTGGGTGGAGGCAGTTCCAGCGGAGGTTGTACAGGTGAGGGAATATGCACCGGTGGCTGGAGAACCTGCAGCCAGGCTAGCATGGCAGGGTGCCGGGGGAGGCTTGGGGCTGAGGGGGGTTTAGGGAAGGACTGGGGAGAGATTTGCGGGGCGTAGAGTGCTGTTGGGGGACAGGAAGGATGCACTGTAGTGACTCAAGTATAGGGTTGTCTGCTTCTGCCTCTGCTCCCAGGGTGATTTCTTCAGCTTTATCTGCCTCTTGTCCTCTCTTATCTCTGTAGAAATACCCACGTTTCTACCAGTCGCTCTTCTCCCTGGAGCAGAGACCTCGCTCCTTGCAGCACTTGGCCCGCTGCACGCTCAGGACCTTCCTGGAGGGCCGGTTGCTTCAGGTCCTGCCTCAGCTGCACCTGCCAAATGCCTTGCACCGTTTTCTGCTGCTCGGCTTTGAAGATGTTCTCTACTAAGGGCTGTGGTTCCACTCCTACAGTGCCTTTCTGTGGAGATGTTCCATCCCTGCTGGTGTGGTCTGTGCCTTCCCAGCTGACTCCCTCCCCTCACACACTCTCTCTTACAGATCACCTGATTTAACAGGGGGGAAAACCCAAAACCAAACCAAGAAAAAACACCAGAAAACTTTGGGGCACCTAAGCCCTTTTTCAGAACTGAAACAATTGGAAAAGTTCAAGCCAAGTGCAGGCTGAGAACAAAAGCTCTGGGCTTAACTCAGTTATTCTAATCAATTAGCGATTGATTTTAAAAAGCATTTACAAGAACAGAAATATAAAGGTGTGATGTTCCAGAGCACATTTTGGCAATATAACAAGTCTTGCTGCTTTTCCTCAGGTTTCTAAAAGGGAAATTTCTAATGCAGTGTTGAATGTACTTGCTGGGACAGGAGTTATACCAGGGAAGTTTAGCTGTCCTGACCATGCGGGTCTCAACTGAGGACAGCGAGCATGTGACAGTATTAGCACAGGGACACATGGTTCTGGTGTGTTTTTACCAACCGCAACAGGCACAGGCAGCTGCTGATTGTGTTCCAGGTTCACTGGGAATGTCTCTTGGGCACATGCCACTGTTCCTGCCTCAACATCCACCTTGTGTTTTTGGCACAGCAGTAGGCAGGAGACACCCTCCTGACTGGCTGAGTAATGCACGTCCACTGCCCCGCTCCCAGTGCGGCTGTGCAAGGGATGGGCTCGGGGAAAAAAATGTATCCCATTTCTAGACAGAAGTTTCCGTCCGAGCTGCAGGCACAGGGTCTTACTCTGACTCCCTCTGTAGTCAAAGCATTGCCTGTCCCTAGAATCCCCTTCCTTTAACTGAAAGATCAGCTGCATCGGTATCTCCCTTTAGGGCTGCCCAGCCTTGAGTGTCTGCTTGACTCTTACCTGATCTTTCCTGTTCCTCGGTAAAGAGCGTGACACATCATAATGGGTGGACCAGTAAACCATAATGGTACTTATAGAAGGGTACAAGGATAAAGTGAGTAGAGAAAAACCCTTCCCTAGGATGTCTGTCCCCACCCCAGAGCTCTGTACATTGCATTTCAGGTACTTTAGAGTCAAAAGGGCATCTTTGTATTTAGCAGTCAGAGATTTTTTTTTTTTTTCTTTCATAAATTTGATCGGTCACTTTTTGGACCCACGTATATTTGAGCATTCTGATACCCTTGTGGCAAGGATAACTTAATTGCACATTGTGCTGGTAATCTTCTTTTATTTGTCTTTACACTGTCACCTTCTGGTTTCATTTGATGCCCTTTAACTCTTGTATTCTAAGAATATGTGGGCAACTACAGTCTGTTCCTCTTCATCATGTTATTCAGAACAATATAGATACCTGTCACTTCTCTCCTTACTCAGGCTGTAATTCCATGGGACTGTGTCGCTCTCTGCATGGAAGCTGTCACCCAACCCTGAACCATAAGTGCAGGCTTTTCCTGTCTCTTTACTGTCCCCAGCGCATCACTTTGAGATGAAGGGATGAGAATTGTGCACAACATTCAAAATGTGCTATGATCACGTAAGAGTTATTCTTAGCCATGTGGATGTGAGATCTACACAAATGCCTCAGGAACCCTAGATTCATATTTGCCATTACCTGATTATTTACACAGTCCAGGAGGAGGATGGCCTTGGCAGTGATGCCTTCCCATTCAGCACATTTTGTGTTCAGATGGCACATGTCGCTACCTCTACATGTGTTCCAGACTCATCAGTGTCCAGGATGCCATCCCTGTTTTAAAATGAAGCCCACATTCTTCTTTCCTATATGTTGCACCTTATACTTAGATGTAACAAACCAGGTTTTTCATTAACCTGGTGTTTCAAGCAATCCAGATTAGGTTGTCTTGGGCAAGTGCCACCTGTTACTTCTACCATCGCAACAATTCATTTTTAACCACCTCAATAATTTTACCAGAAATTGTTTTTTTTTTTTATTTTCTCCTGCTTACTAATACCATATAGCATTGATACATGAACAGATTACAACTAGAAATATATCTATCAAATGGTTATATAGAATAAGTCTTCTCAGTTACCCAATTCTTTCAAATCTATTAATACTGATCACATTGATTGTAGCATAAAGCTAATTTTTCTTATTAGAATGTCATGCAGAACTAAGTCAAATGACTTACAGGAGTCTAAGCATGCCATATCTATCTAGTTAGCTCTATCAAACTTGTAGGCTTACAAAAAATTACATAAAATTATTTGAAAGTGCCTCTTTCAAATGACATTAATTTGAATTACATTAATTTGGGTTCTAGCTTTTAGTAATTTACTCAGGACATCCCTTGGCTGCTTGTTTGTGATTGCTGGGGATGTGTGTTTAACTAACTGCTCTGTAGTTTCTTGGATATCTGTGTGAACACACTTAAATACTGGTAAGCCATTGCATTTTGTGTCCCCTCCCCCCCCCAGGTTATTGTAAGTTTCCCAGTGTGCCATGATGTGTTATAAATAAAAAAAAAAAATCAATGGTTCAGTGAACTCATTAGCCAATTAAATACTCTTGGATGTAAGTTATCCTTCTGCAGATTACAAAAATTGTTACTTAAACAGTTTCTCTTTAGCATCTTCCTTAATTACTTATGCAATAGAAAGTATTTCATTACCACTGTAAAATATGAATATTATCCATTGTTGTTTCAAATATGGAGCAGAAATATTTATTATGCAGAATGTATCTTTACAGGCAGAAACCCGGGGCAGGCACCCAGTGACTACAGTTCTTTGGATTCTCTGCTGCTGGGGTGCCCTGCTCTGGGGTTGACATTGCAAAAAAACTGAGAAATTGGAGAGGGTTCAGAGGAGAGCCATAAATGAGCTATGGATTGCCTGTGATCCCTGGCAGTGGGAATGTTGGAGGGGTAGTTGGATAGACGTTGATCCTTGGAGTCCTGCAGTTGTAGGCGCCTGTTCTTTGGTCCCAGATTTACAGGGCAGGAAGGGTGACAGCACTCTTCTGTGGAGCACTGTGGGCACAGGAGCTACACGTACCCTCCCTCCCCACCCTGACACCCCTCGCTGGTCTGTGCCTCCCCGAGCTTTCTGAGGGGCGGGCTGCCGAGTTTATTCAGCATTGCCAGTTCTTCTGAGTGGTGCGTGGAGGCAAAACTAGATCCAGTGGCTGCAAATTGAATCTGGGCAAACACATATTAGAAATGAGATACATTTTTAATAGCAAGGGTAATTACTCTACTAATTAATTGCATCTTAGAATAGCTTATCATGGTGGATGTAGATTTCTCGTCTCTGGCTTTTTCAAAAATCAGTGGAAGATCTGCCCTGGTCCAGACCAGAATTCATCCTGCATGCCTAGCCCACGTCCCAGAGAGATTGCACTGCTTATTACAGATCTATGGTCCATAGTCTGTCACTCTTCTGCACTTGTCGCTACCACTGGCCTCTGTCACTGCTGGGACTATGTTTGGCCCCAGGGTAATGAAACAGCTTAATGTTTCCCTTAACAGTGCTGCTCACTTCATTGATGTCTCCGACTTCCCCTTGTTTCCTTCATTTTGGTGGAGATGAACCACCAGTAATGGTTTGTACTGGCTCTGACAGCTTCCTTGCTCTGAACTTGCTGGCTGCACTGGTTTCTGAAAAAGACATTCTGAAATAAATGGTGATGCTACTTTATAACTTAAATATTTGCTCTTATTCAATGTCTCTGACAAGCTTTAGCTTTGAGACTTCTGCCCTTTGGAAGCACCAAGCAGGTTTCGCCCTGCAGGATCAGGCAGTGTTTGTGGGTTGCCAAAGGACTTTGGGGCTGGATGTGACACATGAAGGCAAACTCCATCCTCTCACCATCCTGAGGTGAGGATTTTGGGCTGCCCTGAGACCCTTGCAGTGGTCCCACCTGAGGAGACCTCTGGCTGAAGGCAATAGAAGCCTCAGTGTTTGCTCCAACCTGCAGCCCCTTGCAGAGCTTGGCTGGACTCATGCCGTGGCTGGCTTGGCCCTGAAGCAGTTCTCCCGCTGCTGAACGTTTCTGGTACTTCATTGTTAGGAGCAGGGCTCTAAATGCTTCCTGCTCTCCTGTTTCCACCGAGAGGCTCTGACAGCGGATGCTGATGCTCCTGTGGTACGTGCTCTGCGGGTGAAAGGGTATGCGGGATCTCTCAGCCCCCTCCCTTCCTGCGGCTCATCACCAGATGTCAGCAACGCTGCTCACATCCCTTCCTCCCTCCCACCTCCACACTCCGAGGCTCTCCCTTGGGATTCTGGGCCACGTGGGCTTGGGCCAAATGCAAGCACATGTTTGATAGTAGCCCGAGACTTCTTAAATTTGGTGCTATGCCTGGCCAGCCTTACTTGCACTCCTGGAAAATACTAAAGCAAATAACTAAATAATTTGTAAGTGCCTGGACACATGCAAAGTTGGTCAGACTAATCCTGCTCCCTTCTGTATCAGGCCAAAGGGCCCATGGGAAAGGGACAGAAGGAGCAGATGTTGTGTGTTTTAAATGTCTTGATTTCATGCTCTTTCACCTAAGAATGAAATTAAGAAAAGATAACATAGAGTGAGCTACTATGAGGTGAGAGCATAACTAGTCACAAGACCTTATTCAGAGCCATTTATCAGTAATCAAAGAGCAGTGATACAGAGAGGGTGTTACCTGGAGGTCTGTCCTCCATCTGGCACTGCTCTAGAGCTGTTAAAGAATGGCACGAAGGAACAGTCTTTGCTTGTCAGTCCGGGAAAATGAGCAGTTTTCGGATCAGGAAAACCCAGTTTTGGGGCTGTTTCTAGGCTCTCTGCTGACCCACAGAGGTCACAAGGGTTGGTACACAGGACAGGCCACCAATGCTGCTGGTCTTGTGCAAGGCTTAGCAAAAATGTGGTGTTGCTCTAGAATGCCAGCTCTGCCCTTAGGTCCTAGGATGGACCACTCCAAGTTTTCCTCTCTTTAAGTTATAGTCTCTCCCAGTTTCGGAAACCCTGGCTTGGGACAGGTCCTTGGAAGTAGCCTTTTTCTGATCTGAGATCTTGTCAGCAGCAAAACTATGCACCCGGGAATGCTTTTTCTACTATTAATGAGGATCCTGGATTCTTACTGCTCCAGCTACAGCTTTGCTAGGGCTAGTTCTAAATTATGTTCCCCAGCCATGTGAGGGTGCCTCCTCAGCTGCTGCAGACAAGTTTTGCTGTAGGAAGCTGAAGACCAAATCACATGGGGCAACTCGAGACTGAGGTAAAAGCCTGTGAGACTGTATTTTCAGAGCCCAGCTGGAACCACCTGGGATCTCCTTGCACCCAGGGTACCTGCTGGGGCAGGACTTGCATATTGGCTGTCACCCCCCAGGCTGAGCGTGCCTGTGGAGCCCGGTGGCTCAAGCCAGGGTTGGTTCCCATTGGACCACTTGTGGTGTAGTCCAGTAGTAGAATCTGAGCCTGGCACCAGCCCAGCTTCCGTTAACACACCGTCACAGCCACAGCAGCCCATTCTCTAGACTTTCCAAACTTTGAGTAAATAATTTTGCAACATTACCCTTGCTTTTAATATGCTTAGTAGCTATAGTGCAGGAATGCCTAGAGGCCATGACTAGATTTAGTCCTGTTGTGCTAGATTCTGTGTAGAGATCGTAAGTGGAGCAGGTAGAGGCATAAAGTTAAGGTTGCATAGCAGTTTCCATTAGAAAGACCTGCTTTCATTTGCCAGTCAGTTATTAAACTTTAACTGTTGCAGTTGTGGTTTGCCATGCTGTGTGCCTGTCTCAGGCTGAACTTTTCTCATTACAGATACAGCAAAAATTAATTGGCCTCTACTTAACCAACAGCCTGTGTACCAGGAGTATACTCCAGACTCCCCACCTTGGAGGAGCAGGTCACAGTGAGGGAAGGAGAGCTGGCCTGAATGTTTCTTCTTCTGTCCAGTAGCACGGGATCAACTTTTCCTAAATTCCCACCTCTGAGGATCCTGTTTTGCATGTACCAAGCAAAGACATTTTTAGAGGCTGATAGTTTTCTCCCAGGAAGCCTCTGCCCATGCTGAGCTGTTTGAAGTTATGACAGATCCTCTGTGCTGACCAGACAGGTCATGTACCATCTTCAGCATAGACAGTGTGTCCCAAGTGTCAGGTGTTGGGCAGGACACTTTCCAGTCTTGCCCACTGGCTCCAGAAATGCAGGCAAACTGACTTTTCCATGCTCATATCTCCACAGTAAGGAACAGAGAAAAAGAGGAAGAAGGCGGCTCAGCAGTTCTAGTGTGGAAAACAGACAAGAAGAGGGGTGGGAAGCAAAGACAGACTGAGGAAGGTGGGACATCTCAGGCAGTGATGTGATGGAGGAGATGGGACAGGCTGGTCGGTAATTTCTTAAGGGCACTGCTTGCAGAGACTGGACTTGAATTCAGTACTCGTGGCCCAGCCTGGTGAGACTCGGGACCAAGTGCTGAGGCTGAACGTGGTGCTACGACCCAGCAAGTGCAAAACAGAAGGGAGAGAGCAGGTCTCCACCTGAGACTCTCTTTTTTAGCACAATGTCTGATAACGTATACAGCAAGGTCCTGAGATGTTTCTGGACCTGGATGGGGCTACGAGCAACCTGGTCTAGTGGGAGGTGTCCCTCCCCATGGCAGGGGGTGGAGCTGGATGATCTTTAAGGTCCCTTCCAACCCAAACCATTCTGTGATTCTATGATTCTGTCAACAGCTGAGAGTGCAGTGAGACCAGGAGCTTTACAAATTGCACATGTAATTAATATTTCTCATGTACCTGGTGTGTTGGACGACGTATCTTCAGGCATGTTAAGGGAACATACCAACTGCTTGTAAGTGGGGGATGGAGCTGGATAAAACGGAATAGAGTGGCTCCCTGTGGAGAAAGCGTGTGGGGAGGGAGAAACGCCTGGGGAGCAGCGTACTGAACAGTGGAGGTCTGAGCCTCAAGTGGAAGCCATGGAAACTGCATTTCCACTAGACAGTAAGAAACTGTGGAAGATCGGAGACAGGATGCAGAAACTGGGGAAGCCCCTGGAGGTCTAAGGGGTGGTAGAGTTATCATGTGCAGCCTGGACCCTCACCCTTCCATCAACAAGATGGACCCTCACCATCCTACAAGGATGGTGGACACAGGAGCTCTTAATCTGTGCCTTGTTAAATGTATGCACTAGGGTACAGTAGCACAATATTTGCTTTAATTTGCTTGCAACCTTTTTTTTTCCTCCAGTGCTTCAGGATTTCTTTTCTGGATCTTTGCTTTACAATTTGACAAATTAATTCTACCTTACTTTACTGTAAGGTCTCAGGAGACAAAGTAAAGCAGAGTGGAGTAAGTTGTCAGGGTCTGAGTACACTCTCCTCCTCTTGTGGGTTTGCTCTCTGGGGTCAGGGACAACTCAGATGATGCCACGGTCTGTCCTTGGGGAACCTCAGCAAGAGCTGCCCCTCTTTCGCTGAGGAGCTGCTTTTAAGCTCAGGCCCTTAGTCTCTGCCTGGCCTAAGCTGGAGGTACACCTGGTCTTGTATCTCCCCGCTGCTGACAACGATCCTGACCCACTGATTTGATTTTCTGGCTGGGCCTTGGACTTGCCTCACCACTTGGAGAGTGGGACTTGCTGGGTGATCACTGGACTATTGGTGACCCTGTTTACTGTCACCAGATCTGCCCTGCCCACCTTCCTTGAGTCTCGGGGGACTGCACCCTTGTCTGTGAAGCACCTTATCAATGCTTATAAGTATCTAAAGGGTGGGTTGAAGGAGGAGGGAGCCAGACTCTTTCCAGTGGTTGCCAGTGAGAGGACGAGGGGTAACGGGCATAAGTTGGAACATAAGAGGTTCCACTCGAACATGAGGAAAAACTTCTTCACAGTGAGGGTGACAGAGCCCTGGAACAGGCTGCCCAGGGAGGTCGTGGAGTCCCCTTCTTTGGAGATTTTCAAGACCCGCCTGGATGCAGTCCTGAGTAACATGCTCTAACATACAAGGCAGGCCTGCTTCAGCAGGGGAGTTGGACTAGATGATCTCTGTGGTCCCTTCCAACTCTAAAAATTCAGTGAAATTCAGTGAAATTGCCCTGCATGCCTTGCTGCAAGTCTTGCTTCCTGGCTTCCTTTCCCTGTTGGAAGTGTATGAGCAGGTAAGCAGAATCTCAATTTGGAGACATACGTAGGGACTTGCAGAGTGCAGGCTACTGATTTGTGGGGGATAGCATGGGAGCTTGTGTTACTGGCTTCAGGAAAGACCTGCTGCTCTGGGCACATGCATCCTCCCATGTGGGAGCTGTAGTTCTTTCCCCAGCTTTCTCAGTTTCCTCAGCAAGGTCACTGAAAATGCTTCCTATTGCTCTCAAGTATCCTGCTAACTTGTATGAGGGTGTGAGGTGTGGGTTGAAGGTTACATAGAACAGGTTCCTTGAACAAGTGATCAAATAGCAATTGCTCAGGAGTTAGGAAGTTGCTTGCATAGCCTTGATTTGGACTCTTTTGAGTATAAGTCTTGAGATCCAGTAGCTTATACATGGCTCTGCTTTCATTTTCTCCATGGTCTAACATGCTTTGGAAGCAGTGAAATGCACCCAAGCTGCGTGCATGAAGATGGCTCCAACCTGAAGGCTCCTTTCCCACAGGGAAAGGATATTTGGGGGATGAGACAGGAGAGCTGGGCCAAGGACAGATGGAACACAGATGCCACCTGCAGACCTTGAGCATGTCTCTTACCATGTTGCAACTGATTCCTCAGGTGGGATTCATCCAAATGCTAGTCCCTGCCAGCCTCCTTCCCAGCCTGAAATCCAGGTCCTCATCCTAGACTAGTGGCCGAATGGCCCGTGCCCTATGAACATGCACATCTCTTCCCCAGTGATCCGAGGGCCATCAGTTGGTGGGAGGTGTCCACATCAGAGCAGCAATAGGGATCCCTCTTGCCGAGCTTCCATTTTATGATTCAATATTTGAGTCTGGATGATTATTTTAACACTAACTTCTCCACACCTCCGTTTCCCTGGCTGGGGGTAGGGCAGCTCTTGCCTCAGAGGGATATTTCCTTGAAACTGCAAGGATGTGCCATAAGAGAAAGGCACAAAGATGGGAAAGAAGGAGGATGCTCTGTGCAGGCCCTTGGTACTGATGTCACAGCTGGACCCTGGGGATTCGGATCGTGCCTGTTCAGTGGAGGAAGGCTGTGTGCCACAGTGCCAGCCTGATGGGCCCATTTGGCCTCGTTTAGATGCTCCACACAGGATTCAAGTGCCCAGCTCTGTGGCTGGACTGTCATGTCCCACACAAAACATATGATTCAAGGCTGTAGCAGAGCAGTGCCCCAGACCTTCCTGGGGACAGAGCAGGAGAGAGTTGTGGTGTGTATTCACATCGATGTCTGTGCCACCAGGGAGGCAAGCAGCTGGGGGTGCATCCCTGGGCAAAGGGCGGGTGCAGGCAGGGAGGGGTCCTGAGAAGAGGACTGCCCCTGGGCGAGAGCTGGCACATAGCTGTGCCACTGAAAATGCAGTCAGAATCAATTTAGACACACCTTCAGCTCTGGCACTTCTCGGCTTCTGAGTGCTTTGCATGCTAATCCTGGTGCTCTCCTGAAACAGGGCTTGAGTTTCGGCATAGTACAGGCTCGGTGAGCATCTCCCCGTTGAGAGGAGCACAATGTAAGTGCCGAGCTGGGGGGGAGAAGTACTCCGTTCTAGCATGGGACTCCCCACACGGGGCCAAGCCACGCTCCCCGGACACGCAGCAGGGCCAGGCAGAGCTGTGGAACTCTCGCCGCGGCTCAGGAGCATTCGGCTCGCACCGGTCTCACCGGCCCCGTAGACTGACCGATGTGCAGAAGGGCCCATCGGCAGCGGGTCCGGGGTACGCGTCTGACGCACGACGAGCGGGCAGGCGGGAGGGACAGAGCCCCGGGGCTTTGTGCGGCTGCAGCGCAGCGCGGGCGGGCTACCGAACCGCGGCCACGGCCGGCCTCGGGGCACCCCGGTGCCGGACAGGTCCGGGCGGGCTGCAGCGGCTCGGGAGGCCGCTCCCCGGGGCTCCGCACCGCCTGCCCC
>VXAK01009969.1:0-28212 GCA_013399435.1 Arenaria interpres
GGACTTTAGCCTGTTCAGAACCCACACAGTATATTTGCTTTTGCAATTGAGAAGCAACTTGCCTCTCAGTAGGCCCTTTAAATAAACTGTATTTTTCTCATATGAAGCACAGATGACTAGGACAGACATGACTATACATACTCGAGTTCATCAAAATCCAGTGGGAAGGAAATCTGGCATATACAAAAAATCCTTAGATGGGTCCAGTATTCAAAAAAAGTTCTTCCTGGACAGCAACGTTGCTGACATGCTGACCACAAAACTGTATAAATGGGCTTAAGACTTTGACTTAAGGTAAACAATAGACAAACAGATTAACAAATTTTAATCTAATGAATAATTAAAATCTGTTCTAATATCTAAGACAAGTTAACTACCGGAGAAATTAACTTAGATACTGATATTCCCGATTCCAACGTTACCCAAGTTTCACCTTTATCTGTTAATTCTGTACTGCTATTAACAGAGTTAAGAAAGTACAGTCAGAAGCATCTTCTACATATAGGTACAGACTTAGTTATGATTTAATTTGCCTCTTAAGGGTTTGTTCAGATTTTTTGCTGTAAAGCATCCTTCCAGCTCATGGTGTTGTAATGTCTTCTCTGAATGATTTTTTAGTATTCGATTTTTAATGTTATTTTGGAAGCCTTTACATCCCTGCTATAGACAGTAACAATGGACTGATTTTTATGCCGCATATAGAGCAATACCCCCACACTACTCCTAGCCACAATCTTCCTGCCTTGACCTGCAGAGACTGCAGTTGTTAAGGCATCAACCATGAGGCTGTGTTCAGCATAGCGTTCAGTGGCATTGCTGGTAGTCCTTTCAGAGTCACTGCCTGCCAAAGGAAAGTCACTCCCCCAGATTGTGCAAGATTCTTTGTTCCTAATACACAAGTTAGCAATATTGTTATTTTTAACACTGCTTCTCAGCGGACTCTATTAACACATTAAGCGCCCATGGGATCTCACCAGAAACTCTTCCAGGAACTGTTGCATGAATATTTTCCATTTAAAATAACATTTAAAAAGGATTAAAATTGGTTTTATTTATTCATTTTGTATAGTGACAATTTACATGAGAAACAGCCTGAATTACCATTAGGAAAGTTCACAATTCTGGTACTTTAACTTCTACACAGTCAGGAACCAGAATGAGAGGAAGGTGTAAGGTGTCCCTGCCCATGGCAGGGGTGTTGGAACTACATGACCTTTAAGGTCCCTTCCAACTCTAACCATTCTATGATTCCATGAAAAAAATTAAAATGTTTCTGCCAGTTTCAATTACAACTAAGTCAGATCTATATTGCCAGTACGGGTGAACACACCCCTCAAACATCTTAGCCATCTTTCAAGATAAGATGACAGCCCTAAAAATAGAATTTTAGAATTAAGTTTCTAAAATAAAGAGACAAATATTTCAACAGTATTACAGTGCAACTGTTTTTCTGTAAGACGGATAATAGTAATTTCTATCAGTGTAAAGGACAGTTCATAGTGTGCTTCCCTGTTCTACTGTTCAGCTGCACTTAACGGATTTTAACTTATCTGACAAACTCACCGCTGTATCCGTTTATATTATGGACCATACAATTTTCAGAAACAAAAATCCAATTAATAAAAAGCTTGCAATTTTCTTTTCCACTTGAAATTTGAACAGCAGCAAAAATACGGCTTTTTCTTGGGTTTCATTTTTTAGTATCAGGTATGTAGCTACATGTATTTTTTCATTTTTGTTAGAGAAGTAGCAGATTTGTTTCCACCTCCCTCAATCTCTTTCAGGAATGCTTTGCTTCCTCTAGACAAACGCATGCTCTTGAGGCACATGTACATTCAGCACAAGTGCAGATAAGGCTGAAAACAGAAAAAAGGGATTCTCTAGCAAGTTACTTAACACTGCTCCAACACAATTGCAAGTTTCCTTTTACTACTTTGTTAGCCTCCGCTGTATTTATCAGAGCTCAGTTGGACATTGCTGTGTTTGGCACAATATTTTTTCTGTCTTTCACAAGCAGAATAATGTTGATTCCTGTAATCTAATAGAAACCATTTCTGAAATATTGACTATGATATTAAACCTTGGTGCTAAAGTTACATAAAGCAGTTATGTTCTGTAAGGACAGTAAGCTTATTGGATATCAAGTGATTTTAAAAGGATGACTCAATGTTGGCACAGCTCCCCAGCTCATATACATAATTTCCTTTTCCTCCCCTCCCTTGAGTCAGGAAGTCTCCTAGATGCATTTTTACTTCCCCTACTTGTTACAAATGTAGGACGAATTTTCAGTATTACCTGAAGAAATAAAACCCATATGAGCTATGCTTTTTGAAGTAAGAGAGTGCCAACAAAATTGAAAACCAATTACTTTTACTTTTTGTATTAGGGCTTATGTAAATCTTTATTAAGTTAAAAACAGGAGTTAAAAATGTGAGGAGTGCACCAGTCTAGGTATTTTCTAAAAAAATCTCAAACACAATTTATACTAATCATATTCCTATCTTTAAATTCAAAATTGCCTTTAAAAAAAATAATTCAATGTCCGACACATATTTCATGGTCTCCCCTTACTTCAGTAAGGAATGTTAATGAGCTAAACCAGGGAATAAAAAAACCCCATTTCTTATAATTGTGACTAATATTCAGTTTGAGCCATTAACAGAACTAATGATTACTTAAATGCTTGTACATAAACAACTGTTCTAAAAGGCTGATTAAAAATGCTGCTTCTGAAGTGGTAATTATTCTAATACAAAAAAAAAAAAAAATCAAAGCACTGCCATGCATAAAATTAAGTCAAGCTGACTTAAGGATATTCTGTGTATGTTGACTGTTTTACACTAGTACCAAAGAAAAACATGACTAGAGCAAAAGTTCATTCTAATTAACATGGACATTTGAAGTCAGAAATACAGGTTTTCACAATTTATGTCCATTTCTTTGTAAAAGATGGAAAAACACTTTCAACTGACATCAAATTACCCGTTGCAGATGGCATTTATTGTTTCACCTGAGAAAATAACATTTCCTAGAAATCTCTTTGCAAATATTTAGTTTCAGGGTTGTTTTTTTTTATTATTCCTTAGTTGTTAAGTCTCGAAGAGAAAAACAATGCAGAGAGATCATAAAGAAGCAGCTCTGTATTTATACATGTATTCCTTACTCTCTATACCTTCTATTCTCTTCCATTCTTGGCTTTCTACTACAACAGTTTTGAGACGTAGAAGGGTATCTATGTCCATATTTGTTCCAGGTAGTCAACTCATATAATGAAGACTGCAGACCTGGTTACTGCTCCCGGTCTTTTGGTGTTACAGATGAAGCAAGATAGGAGTGTGAAGAATGAGTCCTGTCACAGAGCAACAAGTCAAAGGAGAGATGAGGCCCTTTGGATAAATATGGCTGGCCAGGCCGGAAGGATAATTCCGAATTCTCCCCCCTCAGAATGAAAACACAAAGGCCAGGACAGAAGTAGGAGTCTACTCCTTCCTTCCCAAAAGAACTGTGAGCACTAGTTTGTTTAACAGGTAAAGCTGATGAATTCCTGTAAACAATTTAAAAACTCAACGTTGGTCACCAAAATCAGTTTTGTAATGAAATTCTCTTTTGATCAAACATCACAAAATTATCTCATGAACTAGACTGTGCATGGCAGCATTGGAAAAAAACACTCACTGGGTGGAACTTTCATTTCCCTGTAACTTTGATGTAAGTTTTGTTCCTACTTTGTAAGCACTAACATTTCAGAGCATTACAATTAAAAAAAAATAGTTCCAAGCTAAAAAAAAAAAAAGGGTATCAATGATTTAAAAAAATCCACCAGCATATTCATAACTCGTCTACTAAAGCTATATTTTTGTTTTGTTAAAATAACATCCCAAACATACTCTGGAATTTACATGGGCTGGAAACCCTTAGTTTCGTCTGCGCTGTCTAGCATTTTAAAATCACCAGAATATTAAAGACAATATAATCAACCTGCCATAAGTAGATCAAATAATGTGGTGGTTGTTTTTTTTTTAATCAGAGAATTCTAAGAAACACTTTTCACACCGTTGGTGGAAAAGAACTATAATTCAGGACTATGGGTTAATAAATGTTTATTTTACAAGATTTAAGTTTAAAAAAAATCTGTATATAATACAGCCTATATACTATTGCATGTCTTGTTTAGTGTTTCAGTTATAGCAAGCAAATTCAATTTCAGCTTCTAACACACATTGCAAAGTTTAAACCAGTACATAGGCTAGTAGGTGTTATATTATTTTCTCTTTTATTTACAAATTAGTAGACCTGCTTCACTTAAGATGTTAAGACACTACACAAGAAGGGTGTTGGGTTCCCTGCCCTGCTCCCCCCCCTCCCCCCCCGGGAAAAGTATTTGCAAATTTACAGGAGAAACATAAAAAGTGATCTGATTTTCAATGATAAAATGCTCTGTCACGCTGCATGTTTACATGTATTGTTAAATAGTTTGGAAACAGTCCTCAGGATAATACAGCTCTCCACTAGAGACTTTTCTCAACTTAAAAAAAAACCCCAATTTTTCTGTTCCAATATATGCCCAACAAGAATATAAACTACACAAAAATACGTCTGCTATGACTAGTTTATCATTTAAAAGTTGAAATAACCATAACATTCACTATAAAGCATGCAAAAGTGTTACTATTCTTAAGACCATTTTCAGAAGTAAATTTAAGATATTAATAAGCCTGAGTTATTTTAACTGTTACTCCAAACATAAGCATATTTTACAGTTTAAAGAACGACATGAAAATGTAGCTAATAAAAGCTATTAATTTTAAAAATACATACATTTTAAATAAAACTAGACTCTCGGTGAGAAAACTTAACATACAGCTAAGTTTATCCATTATTGGAGGAAAATAAAAAAGTAAGTTTTGCAGTATTTACATACAGATCAACAGGTACCTTAGAAACTCCCACAAAGTATGAGCATGCCACAAACTTCTTTTTTTAAAGAGAAAACACAAAAGGTTTTGTATACAAATAGCACTTATCCCAAAGCAGTGAAAGACTAAAATTGCTTTGAAATTAGAAGTTTGATTAAAATAAAATTTCCTCTTTTCTCTCTTATTCTTTTAAATAAGAAACTAAGCTCACCCGAACAGAACGAACACGTAGAGCGAGAAACTTAAACATGACTAAGAAACCATGATGTTTAGATTTTCTGACTGAGCGACCATAAGTCTAGCAGGGAAGACCAACCCTTGGTGTTTTTGCTGTGACCAGCTGTTCCGGCAATTAGAAAATTTCCTGTCAGGCAAGTCAGACACAGTTGGGGGGTGGAGAGAGAGAAGGCGGGGGGGCAAGGAGGGAGGGAAGGAAAAGGAAAAAAAAAATTATTTTTTTTCTTCCCCCCTCTAATTCCCCTTGCCCACCCCTTGGTAAAGAAAAACCGGGTAGCAGCGGTACTTGTGTTGCTGATGCTATAGAGATCAACACAGGAAACTTAAACAGATTCCTGATAGCAACATGCTGTTGCAGATGTCATTTATTCTTGGTTCCCAGAAAAGAACAAAAAAAATATCAACACCTATTTCAGAAATCATGCTATAATGCAACATTTCACTAGTTAAGCAGAGTAGCAACTATTTTAAGTCCTACATGCGACAACTGTATTTTTATGAATTTTAACTTAATTTTACAAAATATTTTAAGATATCACTACTTTTTAGATTTGAATGCAGAGAATGTGGTATGTTTAATGACTATTTTTATTTACTAGAGTTGTTAGATGACCAAACGGACCTTGCATATAGTCTTTTGAAATCCTGCACATAGAAAATGCTATACAGATGTTATAGAGGTTAGGCCAAGACAGACTCCTAGAATTATTTGAATTGGATCACCCAGCTCGAATGTCTGACTTATGCACCAATATTATATTCCTCTGTAGAGAGTGAAAAATTTATTAAAGTAATAAAAATACGTAAAGATTCTTTCAATATTTAAAAAACCCACTTGAAATGTTTCTAAGAATTAGAATTCAATCTAATTACTTCATACAGCTAGAGATGAAGTTTTTAATTTGATCTGTCTCTAGACTTGGTACAGAAGTTATTATTCTGAATATTGACAGTACTTTTAGCTTTTCTGATATTTATTAAAAACCCTGAATTACACAGTGCATGCTCCATTAGAATATGGAGCAAGACTGCTTTTCCTCAAGCAATAAATAAATAAATAAAGGCAAGTACTAACATTTAGTCAAAGGCATATAAGTACTCAGCTATAAACAGATCCAGGTGATTCAATTTAGTGACTGTATCAAAGGAAATGTACAGCAAAATACTGTAATTCTTCCTGCACAAGACATTAATGCAAACAAACCCTCCAAACTACCTCCCTTGATTGGGTTCTAAAAGATATCTGGATTACTGCAGGGTTTTTTAGATTTTAATTCCTCTTCAGAAGATGAAGCCAGTAATTTATTTATTTTAAGTGACAGAGCATGCTGCTTCTATCTCTATACCACATCCTGGCTGTCTACAGTTTCTAATTTTGTCTTTAAAATCTGGATTATGTGTCTCCCCAGGGTGAGTAAAGACCCTCCTGCCCAAATGCAGAGATGAAATAAAGAGCCCTCATTGCTGGCTTTATCAGGACCCCCACAAGGAAAAAGATGCCTATTTTGGATTCTCTTGTACTCCTCCAGGTCTTTATATATGTCACATCCACAGGGATAGATCTTTCAAATTCTATGTACTGAATATATACAATTATTATTATAGATTTCCCAGGCATTCAGTAACTACTACTCCAACTTAAGTCCTCAGTTACATGGTACTTTTTACAGTCTCAAGTGTTACAGCCGTTTTGGAAGAAACAGCCTCTGCTACTCTATCAGTAACACAGCATAAAACATGATACAGTATTCGTTTCAGGTTAAACAAAGCTTCTTGAACATAAGGAGGTTACTACAACACAAAGATTTCATAAATGGTACAAAAATTACTTGAAGCTTTCCTCTCTTCAAATGTTTTAAACTTCCAACTACTTTCTCCTCAAAACCGAGATCTCTCAAGAATTGCAGTTTAGCACCAATACAGTTGCTTACACTTCAAAGATTTAAAATTATTTTTAACTAAACAAATGGGAGACCACTCAAGCTCTCTGCCGTACCTTGGCAAGAACATGTATGAATGCATTAAAAGCAGAATCACCAGGAATCTCCAAATCACTAAATTAAACTCTATGGTAGCAAGGAGAGCTAAAAGCAGAAATGGGAAGTAAGACTACACTAACTATAATGTTCCTTAAAGCTGAAAAGAAAATGTGGGTAAATAACCAAGCTCTTCACTTTTTCTTGTAAGGGTATGAGTGTATTCTGTTGCAGATAAGCTGTATCTGCTAAGGGTGACAAGAATAAGGCATTTCAACCACAGCATTGGTACAATTACTGACTAGTGCTCTCCCAAACCTTTTATGTGACCTCCCAGCAGAGCACAAAGCAGAGTGCTCAGGGGTCAGTGGGGTTACTACACAACAATAGTTCTCCTATAACTGGCATGGGGCTGCAGCAGGTGGAAGAAATTTCTTGTGTTCTGGGAGAATAAAGCCTGCATGGTTCCCAAAGAGCACTACCAGCCAACCAGAAACATTAAGATATACGCTACATAATTCATTTTGAGAATCTCTGAGAAGTAAGCTTGCCCTTCTAAATATTCCTTCGTATGAGAAGGAGACAGGTTAGAGGGCAGCAGTCCCCAACAGGGAAGTCTGTGATAACAAGGACAAATTGCTCCAGCAAATTGCTCCCCTTACCTTGAAGTCTTTGAGAAGGATTTGTATTATACATGTTTATCATGAAACACAACCGTCTCCAAAACAAAAGGAATTTGCCATGCCCATCAGCGACAGTTCTGTCAACTGCAGAACTCCACTTGCACAACACAATGTTTCGTCCTCCAGTACAGAAACAGAGTGAGTTCATCCCTCATCTTCCTCTCCTCTTGTTTTAAATATGATGCTCTAAATTTACCAAAAATTAAGGGTAAATGTGATGAGACTTGCTGTCCAGATGTTCCAGAGAATGGGGCTCACAGACTCCACAGAGAGCATAACTGAAAGATGCTGGTGGAACTCTTAAAGTAGTACAGAATATGTGGGAATCTGCAAGTTTTACTGAATAAAACGTGCATGCCACAGCAGGATGCTCACTTTTACACATAACCAGAAAAAGTTGAAGCATTTCATCTAAGTACAGTCCATTAGATAGACTGACAATCTTCCTATACCCTCAGTCTGTGAAGTGTAAAAATGTAAATTAAGTCTTTATGCTGCTAGACAAGCAAGGCTCTGCGGTACAGATTGTCTTCAATTATCTGGAAAAACCAAAGATGGAGTATACATAAGGAATGAAAAGCCCTCATTTGATAAAGGCCAACAGTTGAGGAACAGAGAGCTACTTTTTGGAGTTTTCAGAAGCCAAATACCATACTTTTCTTCATTATAAATATGTTTGTATAGCCAAAGCAGCAATATTCTATTAATCAGGGGGTGTGGCAGTTTCCATCTGCTAGTTTACAGGCTTTTCAGGGCTACCATCTGTTTTCTCTCCATGTAACAAGTAAGCAGCTTGACTTCCAATGTTGCTTACACTCTCAAATTATTCAATTTTCTGACCGAGATCCAGAAAGTATGCTGCACCTAGGACACTAAGTGCAAAATAAGCCACTCAGAAAATCCATTAGAAGATATTAAGGAAAGAGTTTTGCTGTAATCTCTCCTGAACACCTGATGACATACTGGGGGAAACAAATATTTCAGGGTTTGGCACCTCTATATGGGTTTGATATCTAACAGTTAGTATCTCAGACTAAAAGCTTTGCACTGTCTACAAGGATGCTGTAACTTTGTACACAAATACCACTAAGTCCATTCTTACACAGGTAAGATGTATGCACCTCACTATAAGATTCTACCAAAATTCATCTGAGTTGCAGCACAGCACAGTGCTTTGGAAGATGATGAACTTCCGATTTCATTACGTTAGAAGAAGAAAAAGAAGGTATTCTCCCTTTTACAAAGGAAAATCTAAGAATTAACAGAGAATTTAGTAAAATACATTAGAAGGAATGTAAGAATTATGGACCACTTTAAAGTCCAAGTTTAGTATTTGTAATCCAGATTGTTTCCTTCACTGCATCACACAGTGGACACAAGTGTATTAATATTACCCAGCCACCTCCACCGGGGAGAGAGGTTTACTTTTTCACCCCAGTTGTTAGAGCCTGAATAGGTTCCACTCCTGCCTGTACTGAAAAAAAGTAATAGTCCTTGCAGGTTACCCAAAAGAAATATACATGAGTTTTCCTGAAACTTACAAAGCATTACAGAAAACAACTTTCAAAAATATTAGGTTCCAAGCATTTGTGGAATGTTTAATAATTATGCTTAAGCTAGTACAATGCAATGGCAATACATCAGTTGTAGTAAGTGTTTTACGAGCTAAATTGAATCCAGATAATGGAACAAAGAACACAGCACACACAGGATATGCTCTTCACATATATACGAAACTGAAAGCTACTTGCTGGACCAGCTGTAGCTTCTGGCTAGCTTCAGCTAGTAGGAAAGCACGAATCATGACTGTAAGAGCTCAAAACAATTAATTTGCTCAGTTAATTGACTCAATCTCTAAGGACACAGAGATACAGAAAGCAATGGTAGGCAACCATTGCTAGTGAGTGCAAGAGTGAGAAAGGTAGCAAATACAAGGCTTTAAATAGCTTCCCCTCTTTCAGCAACATTCACTTAAGCTTCCACATTAGGTCAAGCTTCAGCCACTTGTTTACTTGTTCTCACATTTATTTCCTGCCGGACTCGGATCTGATGAGATACATCAGATAAAAAGTGTTGACAGCAGGCTGTAAAGCCATATATAACCAGTATATTCATTGTAATAGAAGTAGAATACTGAACGATTCCTTGAACCATACAGCATATTGGACTTCTCAGAAGCACGTCTGTACTGTTATAGCTTGTGCTTTTCTTAAAAGAAATGTATCTTTTGATACACAGAATACTAGAGAGACTTCCTATGTAGATAAAACTGTTATGCCTTAATATTAATTTTAAATTTCTTATCTGATTTACATTATCAGCACACTATCCAAACACTTAAGACAGCAAAAGGATGCAGTGTTTTAAGTTTTCACCTTCATAGTCCTACACAGAACTATGGCAACTCAGTGTCTATCTTGAACTTGCATACCCTACACACATACCAAAATATTTTGTCTTCTTACCTGATGCACTGGTACACAATAGGCCTGTTCACTCTACTGTCCTCAGTTACAGCTGAGAAGTCTCATAAATTGTTAGTGACCATGTAAGTGCTCCAAGTCCATTTCAATGCAAAGTTGAATAGAATTGAAATGAGTTTCAGTGGTAATTTAAAATTAGTGTTTATCTTGCACTGAAACAGATATGAAGCACTGAAAGATCACACCACAGCTGAAGCAGCATTTTACTAGCTAACAGACAGCAAAGGCTACCTTCCAGCTATAACTGACTGAGCAATTTTTTTGCGTGTAAAAACCCCCAGATTATTTTACATCACTACTGGCAACCTTTTACTCACCACAATCCAGAAAAATGCAAAATTAATTCCAAAAATACTAGTACTAAAAAGCTAAAACAATCTTAACTAAGTAGCTCAAATATGGCAGAAAGAGCATTAGAGAAATGTTTTTGATGGTCACATCAGGCCCAGTCAGCATGGGTTTATGAAAGGTAGGTCCTGCTTGACTAACTTGATTTCCTTCTATGACAAGATGACCCTAGTAGTGGATGAGGAGGAGGCTGTGGATGTTGTTTACCTGGACCTTAGTAAAGCCTTTGACAGCATTTGCCACTGCATTCTCCTGGAGAAGCTGGCTGCTCATGGCTTGGACAGGCTGGCTCTTTGCTAGGTAAAATATGGGATGGATAGCCAGGCCCAAAGAGCTGTGGTGAAAGGAGTTAAATCCAGTTGGTGGCCGGTCACAAGTGGTATTCCCCAGGGCTCAGTTCTCTTTAATATCTTTCTCAATGATCTGGACAAGGGGATCGATTAAGTTTGCAGGTGACACCAAGCTGGGCAGGAGTGTTGATCTGCTTGAGATTAGGAAGGCTCTATAGAGGGATCCGGTCAGGCTGGATCGATGGGCTGAGGCCAACTGTATGAGGTTCAACAAGGCCAATAGTCAGGTCCCGCACTTGGATCACAACAACNAGTCAGGTCCCGCACTTGGATCACAACAACCTCATGCAACACTACAGGCTTGGGGAAGAGCAACTGGAAAGTTGCCAAGTGGAAAAGGACCTGAAAGCGTTGGTCATGGCCAAGAAGGTCAACAGAATCCTGGCCTGTATCAGAAATAGTGTGGCCATCTGAACTAGGGAAGTGATCATCCCCCCTGTACTCAGCACTGGTGAGGCCCCACCTGGAGTACTGTGTCCAGTTCTGGGCTCCTCACTACAAGACAGACATTGAGGTGCTGAAGCATGTCCAAAGAAGTGTAACAAAGCTGGGCAAGAGTCTCGAGCACAAGGAGGAGCAGCTGAGGGGACAGGGGTTATTTGGCATGGAGAAAAGGAGGCTGAGGGGAGACCTTACCGCTCTCTACGACTACCTGAAAGGACGCTGTAGCAAGGTCGGGGTCGGTCTCTTTTCCCAAGATAGGATGAGAGGAAATAACCTCAAGTTGTGCCAGGGGAGGTTTAGACTGGATATTAGGAAAAATTTCTTCACCAAAGGAGTTGTCAAACACCGGAACCAGCTGCCCAGGGAAGCAGTTAAGTCACCACACCTGGAGATATTTGAAAGACTTGTAGATGTGGCATTTAGGGACACGTTTTACTGGTGGAGTTGGCAGTGCTAGGCTTACAGTTGGTTTTGACCTTAAGGGTCTCTTCCAACCTAATGATTCTATGATAGTGTGTTAAAATCGATTGCTCCTCCAAAAAGCAGCAGTTTGGAAATGTCTGAAAGAAAGTACAGGAAACTACTTGTAAGTAATCCTGCAGTCATCAAATCTTGAAAGAGGAATTTCATAGTTGTGGTGAGTTAACCTTGGCTGGCTGCCAGACACCCACCCAGCCACTCTCTCATTGCCCCAGCTCGTTGAAGGGCTCTGCTTTGGCCAGCGGTGAGCTCATTTTTGAGCCAGCAAGAACTGTCTCTGTCCTACATGGTGGGGCAGCCCCCGATCTCTTCTCACACAGGACATCCACCATGCTACTGAAATCTTGTCATGTAAGCCCAAGACAGTAGATAAAGAGCATAATTTTAGCAGATAAACAAAACAAAAAAGCTCATAGGAAGAAGGTGAAGCTACAGACTCAAAACAAGGAAATTATCATCGAGCAATGGCACTAGTCAGAATAAATTAACAAACCCAGACAAAACGGAACACTTTCCCCAAAAACAAACGTTCTAGTTCAAATAAGAGTCTATATTACGCAGAGTATTAGAACAAATGACGTCCTTCTGGTGTTGCCGTCTAACCATACAAATACTGTTCCTTTCTTACCCTAACCCTGCACTACTTTAGGGCAATCTTTGAGCACTTGCCTCGTTCTTCGCTGTATGTTAAAGACAGCAAAGCCTTGCATGGTACGAGGAGGAATCAGAAGTAGTTATACAGTGCAGGCTTTTAATCTTCTAATTTTCATATCAGTTTATGAGCTACATCTATTACTAATATGTTTGAAGACAAGAATGGAAAAGGCAACTCCACTCATTATCTAAACTGACTCTGTCCACAAATTCAGCAGGGAGAGAAACTGCTATGGCATTGCAATTATATTCACACTGCATGGATGGAAACAGCTTTGACCATGTAATCACAAGCTAAAGTCGCACAATATACATCACCAGCATATGAACCCTGAAGTGCAACCAAGTGTCAAGTTATAAAAATTGTGTTTTATTGGTAAGGCCATTTATCGTTTAATGATATATGGTAAGGCCGTATATCATTTATTGGTAAGGCTTAACAGTCAGCTAGTACTCTCTAACACATAACTACAGGTAAAAACTAAAGTCGCCTTCATGTCTAAGAAAAAGTCACAGGCTTTGCAATATGAAATTGGAACTCACTGATATCTTCATAGAATCATAAAATGGTTAGAGCTGGAAGAGACCTTAAAGATCCTTGACTTCCAACCCCCCTGCCATGGGCAGGGACACCTCCCACTAGAGCAGGTTGCTCAAAGCCCCATCCAGCCTGACCTTGAACACTTCCAGGGATGAGGCATCCACAGCGTCTCTGGGCAACCTGTTTCAGTGTCTCACCACCCTCACAGTAAAGAATTTCTTCCTGATATCTAGTCTAAATCTCCCCTCTTTCAGTTTAAAACTGCTACCCCTCGTTCTATCACTACACTCCCTGATAAAGAGTCCTTTCCCAACTCTCCTGTAAGGGCCCCTTCAGGTACTGGAAGGCTGTTACAAGGTCTCCCCCAAGCCTTTTCTTCTCCAGGCTGAACAACCCCAACTCTCTCAGCCTGTCCTCACAGGAGAGGCACTTCAGCCCTCTGACCATTTTTGTGGCCCTCCACTGGACCCGTTCCAACAGGTTCATGTCCTTCCTGTGCTGAGGACTCCAGAGCTGGACACAGTACTCCAGGTGGGTTCATCTGCACATTACAAAATTTTGTAAACCACAAGTCTGATGTGAAGATAAGAAACTTAAATTATTAATGAGCCTTCCTGGCTGTGATCTTCTCTTTAGCAGTAACCTCTATTTTCGAGAAGCCTGGGTTAACAATTCCTTTGTTCTCAGTTACAAAAGCAATGGAAACTACAGCTTTACAGTCCTGCCTCGCCCTTGATCTTCCCCTGAAAGACTACTGAAAGCAGAAAGAAATATGAGGCATGGGCTTTTAGAATTTAGAGAAGGAAAAAAAAAGAAAGGGTTAGATACCTGTTTTTTTGTGTTCACTTGTTAGTTCAAGCTCACAGTGACCACTCTACATCTGTATGTGCTTTACAATGCATTAATTCAGAGCTCTCTAATACTTACTGTCCAGATCTGATTTACAGCAAACGCTCAAGATCCACATAAATAGTTCAGCCTCTGCCTTTGGCAATTCTATCACTACGAAAATTTCACTAAGCACATTTCAGCATTTAGCATCTTATCTGAGGCAGGGAAGGGGTCTTGCCATCTAGATTGATACCTAAATCTATCATCTTTGAGTACGTCCATGCAAACGTTTCTGGAGCCCTTAGCTTTGTTGGCTTTGAACCAATAAACAGAAGTTCTCTTCCACTCCACTTTAGCGAAATTAGCAGCACAAGAGGAAAGTTGGAATCCACACCAACAGAGAGAAGACTTAGGAAAACCCTGAGCCTCAATGAACTACCTTTGCTATTCTTGAATGCACTCTAATGTGATAATTCCAAACTTTTCAACTGAAGGCCCAGGAAGAAGACATAAAACTTTGTATCCTGGTTCTATGGAAAAAGGAAATAGAAAGAATCTTCCAAGCTAATGAAGATTTATTATGCAAATGATCTAGTTTTACACAGGTCAATAAGGAAAATATGAAATAACTAATGCTAACAACAAAAGGGCGCCAAGAAATCTTACAACAGTATGGGAAAAAAGAGGTGATATAGCTGCTGTTACACCGTGCATATCAAACTAGAAGGGGAAAAGCTACGGTGTACACTGCCACTCTGAAAGAATCACAGTTCATACAGTAAGCACACGTGTCTGCAATGGAACCTGTGTGGAATTTAACCATGAGAGAATCCTTTCCTGTGACATGACCACAACCTTAACTATTAATAAAGCATAATCTGGAACACATAGATATAAAATATTTTCACCTATGCACCAATGAGATGAACAGAAGCCAATGGAAGTGCTTTGCTTGCTGGCGCTAGGAAAAGTGGACAGTAAAAAAGACCTGCAAGTTTTTAAGATTTGCTAAGATAAGAAAGAAAGGAGCTCAACCTCTCTTCCTATTCAGGAATGTTCTAACTAGCCCCATCTTACTATCAAACCTTCTCACTCTCCAACCCAATTATAATTTCTACTATATTCAGCTTTGTACTTTCCATAAGAAAGCTTATCTCATATTAAAAACACTAGGGAGAGCTTATATCATACAAAAATACTAGTGAAAGCATAGAAGTTCATCAGTGCAAACAGAAGAATACCAAACCAGACTACAGACAGTGAACAAGAAACTCTCAAAAATATCAGGATCTTAGATTGCACATCATGTAAAGTAAACCTTAACAACAAAACACTAATGGCAAAATGCCTGTAAATTAAGTGATATTAGTGTGCTACAATATTGTACTCTCTTTATTAGAACCATCTTTTACTCACAGTTTGTGGGTTGATGTCATCTTCTCCCATAGGTTCATCCACAATTTGCTGTCCATTCTGTAAAAAAAACATGCACAGTAAGTTACTAGAAATGCTGAATCCAAGTACAGAAATAAATATGTTGCAGATATGCTTTTATAGAATGCTACTCTACAGGATCAAGTGTTCTCCATATTCTATTAAAAAAAATAAAATCATTGAAAGTAAACACAGAAGACTGCATATTGCTGTCACGCATTGCCACTCTCACTTTGATCTTCATGTATTATCAAACTGGATGAAGTCACAGTAAGAAATACATAAAACAATCTGACATTTGAAGCCTTACTACTACACAGCTAGATATTATCTCCACAACTGCAGCTTCTGTAGAAGAGTTAAACCTGATGAAGGCTGAATAGCAAAAAGCCACAACAAAGAACAGATAAACAAGTTCTTTTTAAGAGCAAGACCTTACGTAGCAACAATCAATCCTTACTCTACCACGACTACTTCAAGAACATTTATAACCACAGCATAGCCTTATAAAAAATTATAAACGCAATGCTGATTTTATTATCCAACGTTTCCTTCTTTCTGTACTTTTCTAAGGATCATTCTAAAAAGTCATACAGGAATAGGCTTTTGAATTGAAATGTAGCTATACAGATTGAAAAAAGCTTAAATATCTTGTTGGTCAACAAATGCTTTCTTTTTCTTATTAGTGACACTATACTTGAAGAATCTTTGAGAGGTGTTTTTCCCAGAAAGACTTAGAATGACCTTGCTTACAACAACAAGCATGAGTATTAGCAAGTTGCAAGGAAAAGTATATATTTCCTAAGTTATAGTACAGGATATCACCCGAGGCATTAATTCTTAGTTTGCTCCTAAAATTTAACAGCAATTCAATATGATTTTAGAAACAAATGAAAAACTATTAAAAATGGTTACATTTTCCATTACCACTGGAAGCAGAATTTAAGTTCATTTGTGCATTGTCTCCCTAGAGAACACAAGGCTTAATTAATCTAATTTTTATGCATTTAATGTACTTAAAGTTACATGCATGTTTGGATACATACTTTCTAGGTGTTGGAAAGGTAATAAAAGCCGCTCAGAGATTTTAGCTTCATCCTACACCTTCCAACAGCTCAGTTTTTCAATGGACTTCTGTGTGGAACCTTCCTAGCATTTTTCTGTAGCAACTTCTGATGAATATAGTCTCCCAGCTTGCACATGACCGGAGGAGAATCTTTTATATTAAGTCATTAAAGGAATCTAACAATTTATGAACTCTAGTTTTCACGTATAGCAAAAACATTGAATGTTCCACCTCAGACGATTACCAGCTCTCTACCAAGCTTTGTACTGCGCTTTTTTTTTAACTAAAAGATGCTGCTGAATAAAGTTCAAGTATGAGAATTATGGATTGCCCAAATATGACACAGGTTTTTTTTTCTTTTTTTTTTAAAGGAGACAGGGAGGGGAAGAAGGATTGTGGCTCCAGCGTGGAGTTCTGGCACGTGGTAACACTGCCTTTTTCTCATCTTAACTGGCTTCAGGATGATACCACAGACTTCTCCTGCGACTCTAGTCTACTCTAGAAACCATCTTTCCATGAGGGAGGACTAGTAAGAGATCAGCTTCACATCTTATAGTTTACTACAAAGGTGAATATAATCTTTATAAGCAATCTCAGCTAAGGGCAGTCAGCATTATGCCTTTGGTAATTCAATAAGATGATGCTCCAAACTGCCTAAATTCCCCTCACTGTACCATCTTTTACTTATAGTACAAGCAGTGAATATTGTAATATCCTTCCTTATGATACACAAAAAGTTGAAATTATCAATTAGAAGGCCATAAAAATACCAGCTTAGCTAAGTAACAGAAATGAGTGTTTTTAATAAAGCCTGTTTACAAGGAAGCATATTGTGTATACATATATCATTACCATCAAGGCCACAAGTTACATACTTTCCGTTTCCCCAAATCTATGGCATACATTTAAATTAAATTAACAGTTGTGTTTTAGGTACACATCTCTATTCTGTTCATGCTACAAAATAGCTTCCAAAGTATCTCATCAATAGTAAAAAAGTGCGACAAAAACCAGTGGAACAAATAAGAAAATTGACTTTAGCTGGAAAGGAGGAGTCTATAATGTCCTAATAACTAATGACTGGCTAAACTCTGAGGCCTGAAAAAGGGAAATTTGTGTATCAAAGCCATGTGCTCTAAACTGACTCCACATGCAGATTTTCAGAAATAATGATTCCTACTACAACAATCATCCCACTGAATAATAATGCACATTAACTGCAGGTTAAGTAAGATTTTCCTACACAGTAAGCTTTAAGATTTCATGCTTACTATTTTAAGGCAACTGAAACACTGTTGAAGGTGGAACACATTATCAGAAGCCTCTCTTTGAGGACAAAAGGCAAGATCAACCTCCATTTTTAAAAACAATCTGGTCTTTAACCTCAGTGACTTTTTAACATTTTTATCAGTCTACCAGAAAAAAACCACAGCAAACTTTTGCAACACAAATGAACATTTTGTAGAATCTGGTTTTCCTGTTTAATCCTGAATTGCTTTCAGTTACTTTTCAGTTGAATTCAAGCACTGCATTCCAAACACACTTATTGGAACAAGGAACAAACTCACCAAATCAGCATGTGCTATGCGGTCATGTCTGAGCCAGATCACTGGATTAGCAGGATCTTTTTAAATAGGTCTACCCAAGCAATGATTATGCTAAAGGAATCACTGGATGGTAGAACCAGTTTTTCTCAGAACAGTCTGAACCATGTAAGGTAAAGAAGAATATGTATATATGATTTCTGTCTTGCTGGTATATGATACTATTAAACGGAAAGCAGCTGTGTATTCAGAAAGCCTACAAAATGTACTGCCTTCCTTACAAGTTAAAAATGTAAAGCCAACAGGTTCCTATTGGAAGTAGAAATATTTTAACCACTGTGGAGCAAGGAGGTCAGCAGCACACTTAAGAGGTGAACGAATGAAATTGGTTCCATTTTGCTGGGCGTAGACTCGCTCTAGTATTTAACTAGAACCAAGGACATGTCTCAATGACAACAGATTGGGACTAGATATAACATTCTGATTAATACAGAATAAGAGAAGGCTGAATGTATCTTTCACATGTACAGATCGGTCTAATTCAAAAGACAGAGACTTTGATTATTCTTCATCTGCACTCCTCTTGTTGGGACACTAAGCAAGCAGAATAGACCAAAGATTTGGTTATTTCCAGTACTCTGGCTCCAAAAGTAGAACATATTTCACAGGAGATCACCAAAAGAACTATAAGAAAAATAACACTAAACATCAACAGAAAGGTTCTATTTACACCTAAAAACATCAGCAATCAATATACACCATGAAAGGAGGGTACACGTTCCTTATAAAGGTAACCTCCAAAATGTTTTCCCAATCCACTCACATTCCATTTCCTATTCTGTTTTCCAGTGGAAGCAGTCATGCTAAGTTAGCTAAAAATTTCACTGCCAAAAGTTTTTAAACCTGTTGCCACATTTCACCAAATTGGTAGAAATTAATACCTAAACACAGTTGGGTTTCAGCAGTTTTCCTGAAGGCACGTGGACAGGAAGGCAAAAAGAGATCCTACAGGTTCCCTAACTGAGCATAAAGCAGACAAACATCAGGGAATCTGCATCAGGCAGCTGATACATGAGTGACCCCCACATGAACTGACAAACCTCTGACACAAAAGTCAATCAACTACAAAACAGTAAATCAACCATCAATATTTCTAGCAATCAAAAATTACAGGTTTAAACAAACTGAACTCTTAGGATATGATCAAGTACTTGATTTTCCTGGTAAAAATACAGTTTAAATAAGGCTTTTTTTTAAAAAAAAAAATGCAGATAATATTTAACTTCTTGACCAGTAATGCACACCACTAAATAACTGCACTGGAAGGGATGATGAGGTAATAAGTAGTGGTGTATGTCAGGGTATTGCTATGAGAAAATATAATCATACTAAATCCTTTGTAAGAAAGGAGTACATCAAGCAATGTAGCCTACATCCCACCCACAATCAATTAACCACTTTTCGTGAAGCAGGGAATATCCTGCACTCTACACACTACAATTACATATTGATCTACAGTTTAACGTCACTTTAATTTTTTTTTTAAATGTGGTTTGAATATTTACTGCAAGAGATCCAGAAAAGTGATTTTTTTTTTTTTACAAGTATCTAAATCATATTAATTGAAATATTATGTGGACAAATAATTGTGTTTCCTGTAGCACTCATTTTTTCCTATTTCTCCCCATTAGTTTCATAGAATGGTTAGAGTTGGAAGGGACCTTAAAGATCATCTTGGTCCAACCCCCTTGGCATAGACAGGGACACCTTGCACTAGATCAGGCTGCTTAAAGTCCCATCTAACCTGATTGTGTTTCACCAATAATATTACAGATTGTATACACCTGAAGTTTTTAGATTTAGTTTAGTCTCTGCATTCTCACATTAATTGCAAAGTTGTGCTAATTTAGACATACCTTGCTGAACTTTATGTCCTTTCCTACAGTTTAACAGATATTTTTTTTCTGAAGTACATAAGTTTGTCCCCAAAGCTTCTTCAACATTAGACATGACCAAATATCTTCTTCCACACCCAAAACATCTCTGTTTTGCATTTAGACTATTGCTAGACTATTTGGGGATGCTTAAGTAGCCTCTCTGCCAAATATTTTAACTTTTTTACCCAACTATGTTTGTCAGTTATTTTAAAACCCCTTATGAAATTGACACCAGTTATAGCTTTTGGTATAATTCCTCCTCCACTAACCTTCAGATTTCCTGATTATTAATATTGGGCTTCAGCATATAAGTTAGTAACCAGTCTTTATACTATTAACAGACTTCAGTATATTATATAACTATTGACTTTTCCATGTAATTGGTGCCTTCTGGCAGAACGATACCCCTCAATTAAGATACCATTTTAAAAAGTATTAAGTACTTAGACTTAACAACTGGAGAAATCAAGAATTTCTCCAATACACACAAACTGTGTATCATTGCAGAAGAATGTTTGAGTACACAAATAAGCATATAAGATAAGACATCTGAATCACACCATTTAAAAATCATTATCCAGAAGTTTTAACATGCCAATAAATAACACAGGCGATGATTTAGCTATGCTTTGGAATGATAATTTAAATAATTTACCTGGATAAGTCTGAAGTTTCTCCCAGGTAGTTCCTAGCTTTTGGCTACCAAAACTTCCAGACTTACCCAACAACTTTAAAACACAGTTATAGCGTTCAATAAAAAACTTGTTTTCCCCCTCTAAGCCTTCTGAAATAAAGTTTAGGATACCAAAAATAAATATTTCAAAACACACGAGACCTTTCAGTATTTTCTAATATTTAGACATTAAAACACTGGCCATACATAGATCTGAGCACTTACACTACTCAAGAAACTCTCAACTGACAGATAAAGCTTAATAACTGTGAGATCCTTGCAAGTGAATAAAGCTGTAACAATGCTTCTGGCTTGTTTCAGAGCAGCACAGAATACAGTATTACCACTGAAACATTCATAACAAAATTGCTGTTAGCAACACAAGGCACGGCGCGGAACTATGTTCAGCAAGAGCCTTTCAAACTAGTACACGCTCAAACTTGCTATTCTAAGCAGCAATGAGCTACCCTGAGAAAAAATTTGTAGGTCCTCAGAAAAATAGTTGAAAATAGACTGAGAGGACCTTGAGAGGTCATCCAATCTATCTCAGTGAACCAAGGCATGATCAGCTATTCCCACACTGCTCACAAAACGTTTATGTCTAACCCCTTCTTAAATCTTCAGAAATGGAGATTTCACAATCTATTCCAGTGCTTAACTAAAATATAAGGCTTTAATAGGATCTGAATTAATGACTTGTGCCCTAACTCCTGAGCTTTGAAGCCACACAGATCCAAAGCCCTTCCCTAAATCCTGACCTGATTAAAACTTATTATATGTAAGTAGCAGAAGTGAGCTATCATCTTATACCTCTTTAGCTGTTCTCTCATAGCATATATTCAGTACATTTTTGTATGTATTATGTTAAAAATAGCACATGCAAGTTTTAAAAACTCCTTTTTTATTAAAAAAAACCCTAAAGATATGAGTTTTTATTTTGATGAAACATAGAATTACTGCTAGTATTTCTTTTATATAAAACGTCTTACTTCAAGTTCCATTAATTCCACATAATTTACTCTAAACTGTATTGATTAAGGTGACTGACTACTTCCTTTGCTGAATATTAAAATAAACAGCAGGACATTGAGACTTGCCTCTCTGTAGACAATCAACCTCAGATATAAGCCATTAACATGCAGATCATTTAGGTATAAAGCCAAACTTCCTTAAGTTGGGATACTTGGCAACTTTAACTATGAGATTTTGTAAATCCTATCTACTTTACTACCTTCTTCTTATCTACTATGACTCAAGAGTATAGTTTAACAATACAGAAAAGCAGTCCCCTTTCCTGCACTGCGATGCTTCCTTGGCACTGGTATTTGTCCAGCCCTGGGCCAGGTCAGGTGAGAAAAGAAAACTAAAAAAGAAAGAAAAAAAAAACCAACTTACAGATCTCAGTGAGTTTAATTCTCTGAATTAACTCAGCTTGAAGTCAGGCAAGTGCCACAGCATTATCCAAGATGCTGGACATACAGTATTATAAAATCTTTGTCCGTGTCAACCACTTTCTGTAGCTAAACAAGCTCTATATCATGTATGCTAATTTGTTCAGGGGAAAAAAAAAACCAAACCCAAAACAAACAGGGAAGTGAAATTTTCATTTAGTTGCCTTCCTGTATGGGTGGTAAATTATTACACTTAGCACATCAATTCAGCAGCCTTACTTAAAGAAAAACCAAAAAACAAAACGGAACAAAAACCACACCACCTATTCTTTGTTCATCTGCTCCAAAGAGGAAGAAGAAATACACGTCAAAGTCACTTACTTCAATATATCCAACCATTGCTGCACATATGAAAAGAAAAGAAATTCCTTCTCTGCTCACACACATTATACTAAGAGCGACTCTAGCACCTGACAGTATACAAGTCATCACCAGGACTCTATTCGCACAAGAAGGCAGATATGCTTCATGTTCACTGTCTCCTGCAATCCCAGGCCCTCTGAAATGCCCTGCGCCTGCCTGGGCTCCTTCCAAAGGGGCCTGGGAAACACACGGGAGCACATGCCAGATCCTTACCCCATGAGTCAGGGGGCAGCCAAGGGGAACAGCAAAGCTACGTGCTGCAATTCCTTACAAAGCAGACACAGGTTTCTTAGAATCTCTTTCCATGATAGATGGCAAATGTTCAAATTTAATACTGAAGTCAACTAAAACTTATGCTCATTTTGTCATTTAGCTATTGTAATAAATTCTACTAAGAAGAGAGACTGAGCTATGGAGCAACTTCACTATTTTCTAAAATTAAGGATTTGCAAGGTGACTATACAACAAATGTCAACTGCTGGAAGACAGAAAGAGAAAGACTCCCCATTAATTGAAAAAAAATATAATATTGTTTAATATGCAAATCTAAGTTCTAACAGTAAGTATTTTTCGCACTTATGTTATATAAGGAATAATACAAATAATATTCATTATGGTCTGTTTACATCCTGAAACCACCACTTTTTGAACCTGCAGGACAAAGATAATTTTATTTTTCAAAGCTATGTTTTGCTATGACATTAAAAACCACAAAAAATCCCCACATTTCTTGATATCTTCTGTATATACTTAAACATGAACTGTTCCGATAAATTAAAGATTGAAATTAAATGTTAAATGGAAAGTTAATTAATTAACGGAACCTTAGAAATTGTGTCAGAAAACAGACCTAGACAACAATAATGTATTTAGAAGACACATGCTACTTTTTACACAATTGAATTGCTTCATTCAATCAATAAATAATAACAATTAAAAAAGCAGCACTTTTTTAGTGCTGCAGCAGTCTTTTCCTCCAAAAAAAGACTTAAGTAGAGCATTAAGCATACCACAGGGGGTTCCTTGCATCAAAGGCAACATATGGTAACTGTTACTGATAAGAATGAGCTAGCAGTAACTTTGTGGTTGAGCCACTGTAGTAGGTCCCGGGAAATCAGAGTTCATCTCTTAGCTCTAGAACAGACCCCATGAATTATGCTAGACGGAGTCACTAAAGGGTTGAGCCTCATTTCCCCATCTGTTACACAGGATTTCCCCCCCGCCTCATTTCCAATGGGCGAAGCATTTAATCTTATTTCAGAATATAAGGAGAGAATAGGTAATACAGTATCATGCACGTAAGCGTATAGCACAACACTTGCAGTAAAATTCTCTGAAGAGATTCAAACTTCTCCAGTTTTACTGATTAAATTATCCCCCTCTTGGAAGTCACCAAGATTGAGAAAAAGATTGCATTATTTTAGTCTTGCCTAAAAAGCTGCTTAAAATCTTCATTATTGGAACATTGCTATGATTTGTAAAAACAAAACAAAAAAAAGCCAATACCAAAAAACAAACCCCAAACCAAACACCACAAAAAACCACAACCCCAAAACTAATACCTTGAATGAGTTCTTCAAGTGGATAAACCTGCCAACTGCCAAGATCAGTCAACTCATAAAGCTAGTATTTTTGATGTGCAGAAATAATTGAACGCCCACCTTAGTCTACGTAATCATTGTGAATCTAAGCCGAGCCTTTCAAATGCCAAACAACTACAGTTACTGTGACAGATCACAATCAATTCAAAGACAACAGACATGCCTTTAAACATGTCAGTCTGCTTACATCTACTTTGTGTTAGATGTCCCAGCTGTGGCGAGAAGTATTACATACACTGTAACAAACAAAACAATTACAAGCTAAGAACTGTCAATAACATAAAAACCCCTAATGGAACAACCCAAACAGCCAAACTCAACACCCTCTATGAGGAAACCAAGAGCTGTGGAGTGCACACAATAGTGCAGGAAGGTCCTGAATTCAGCAGAGTAAAGCACCTGCCCCCTCCTACCCCACCCAGCTGAGAGCAGAACATCAGTACCATGTCACATAGTAGGAATGCGTTAACTAAAAACCAGTACAGGTAAAATTGTCCATTAAGAATCTGAAAAAGGTGAAGAAGAAAAAAAAACTCCACACACTTAAACATCTTTCATGCAGATGATATGTTTCTCAAGATGGTATTTACATATATATAACATCTGCTATCTGTCTCCCTATCACAGTAGTTTGGGGAATACAGGGTATACTACTTATTTAGATGAGAATTAGATTGCCAATTGCCACTTTGAAGTGTAAGAAAATGTCACTCCACAAATCTGCAAGAAAATCCCAGACTTCAGAACGCACTGTACTGACTGCAGGTATGTACGAGAAGGGATAGCAGAGCGCCACAGAGAATTCTGCCTATAATGGATAGATGATAGGTAGTCTTCAAAATCCACATAGACAAGTCCATTTAGGTGATTCCACTTTGGCTTTGAATTCCTTACCTGCATTGGCTATACAATAAATGACCATAAATATAGCCTTTGTTCCTGTGGAGCATAAGTACAACACTGATTACACAGACTAGTACAGAATGTAAAGAGACACAGCTATTGGCTTCAGGCAGCAAGATATCTGATAAATTTCAAATTCCACACTAGAAGTATACATTGACACAGAGAATGTCACATCGACATCAGAATGGAATTACAAAGCAAAAATTACATTATACCAGATTCCTTAAAGCATCAGTACGACCATTAAATGCTAGCACCCCTTGTCTCATGCGAGCATCCAATAATTCTGGATATAGAAGATAAAAAAAGGAATTCTGAGAAAGGGGATTCACACCATCCATTTAGATACCTAAATAGGTGATCATAAATCTCCTGGGAAGAGCAGCAGAAAAAACTGAACTGTCTCCACAGCCCATTTAGATCACCTAAACTAAAACTCCTAATGATAGATGGCACAAATGCTCCCCAGAAAGTCTAGCAAACAGCATCTTCTTATGATGGCCAGCTCTTTCAACATACTGGTGGCCAAAATTTGGCTGCCATAACTATATTTGTTCTCCTTCATTCGATATTAATATGCATAGCTGGGTGTACAGATCAAAGGATCAGGCAGTTATTCAGGTATTCAAATACAAACTCAAACCATCAATACTTAATTTGCTTGAAAGCAGCTGACTTGAAATAACAGGCACATTCTCACCATGAAAAACAAACCTATTTTTGTTATAAATCTTGAGTAGACCGTGAGTCAATAGAAGACAGCATCATTCCACAGGCTTTAAAGGTGTTGTGATTTAAAACATGAAACTTTAAAAATAAAACAAAACCCACACATTATATTAAATACACTATTTTTAATATAATTTGTCTAACAACTTTACACATTGAAAAAGCTGTCAGAGACGCAATGTGGATCACTGACCTATTTGTACGTGCAGAAACAGAAGTCCTGCAACTGATCTCTGAAAACTATAAATCCTTATTTTACATTAAAAAAAATGTTTACATTGTTTCTTAAGAAGGACCATGTTCTACAGATCTGCTGTCCTGTTACAGCAGCTGTTGATGGTTAACTATACTGTCTTCCAAAGTAAAGCTACTTAAAGGCATTCTATTCTTCCTACTGAATTTGCTCACATATCACAGCAAATCACCTCTGCAGTGGTACCAATAGAAAGCCAAATACAGGACTGCACTGGGAAATAAAGACAAAACACACAAACCCCAACAAAACCTCACAGAGTTATTAAGACAAGGAAAATGTCTGAGCTGAGTTCTAAAGCTCAAGAATTTATAATTCCATGCAGATAACACAATGTTACAAGAACTGTGTCAGCAAATCTGAGAGGTTAGCGGGAACTCTACCTCACTCAGTATTACAGCTAAAGATATCATTGCTATCAAACTATGACCGAAATCACAATGAATTTCCAGGTGGATGTAAAAAATATTTTTGCCCAAGGATAATCTTGCAGGATAGGGTCTGTAATTAAGATATTGCTATGCTACAGATAAACACAACTCATGCAAATTGAAGACATAAGTTATGTATTTAGGTCATTTGTTTATGTATTTGACTAAACTTATCTATTTTCAGTAAAACATCTTTTCTTAAAGACTCATTTCAGGTAAGCAATCTTTCTAAGTCTGCCTTTCTCCTTTTGAGGGCCATCTGAGAAGCTTTTACAGGTGCAGTCTAGTCTTTTCAAGAACTGAGTGTTTATTCTAGACCAGGGCCCTTAGAGTGCAAGCCTGTCAGTTCATTGCTGTTGCATGTTTTGTTAGCTGTCCTAGAAAAATTTTTGGTGATAAAATGCTGTGGACTTGTGTCAGTGTAAGTGTTTAACTATTTTTTTCAGGAAGAGGTAAAATACACTTGTTTCAACAAGTTCATGACAGCAGTTTAAAAACAAGTCATGTCTGAAATACACTAAAGCAAGTAGCAAGATTATGCACATACACACATTTCAAATAACTTTTTTGCTGCTTTTCCAGCATACATACCATTATTGAAGTTACACAGACTACACGCAGTGAGCACAGAAGACTAAAATAACAGTTAAGATCTTTTCTCTAAATCATTAGCCTAAGTGGTCTTGCAGAAACATCTCCCCTACCACCTTCTCCCCTGCCCCCAAGCATCACACTACTATTGTAGTTACTCCTCATTAAGAAAAATAACACATAAATCACCTAAGAGCACCACTTCAGAAGTCAGTGAATAACTGGCAGGAATTTAAAAGTAACTAAAGTAACTGGCAAGAATTTAAAAGACAGGTCTGCCTGTCTTAAATCAGATCAGAACTGCAGATCCTTTTGACCCCCAGAGACGCAGTCACTTCAAGCAGAAGGAAGACAAGGCAAACATCAAAAGGACAAATACTTCTGATACTGCAGAAACTTTGCATTGGTTTCTCTCTCTTTGGTCCGCTCACTGAGGACTAAGTCCTAACCTTGCGACTAATTGTTGTGAGCTGGCCCAAGTCCATACCGTTCAAGATCAGCATCACTTGAAGCAGCCTGGCTGCATATCAGCTGGAGCAGATTCAGGTAGAAGCTGCACTGTCAGAGGAAGCTATTTCTTTTCAGATGGGAGTCTGGGCGCAAACTAGCACATGCACGGTGGGCTACTAGGGATTCACGGAGCAAGCACCGACTGACTGCGTAGGTGTTGTGTTTACATAGACCCAAACCAACAAAGTAGTACACTGTAGGGAAATGAAAAAAAAGGGAAAGGGAAGGACTGAAGCCACCTACGGCCTCACTGAATCTAATTTCCAGCCGCTCTCATTATCTCAGCCTAGGAAAGCGGACACGCGTCCTGCCTGCCAAGGACAGGAGCACAAGGCGAACTCCCCGCTATCGACAGCAGGAAACCACACTGCGCGGCACCTCGGGGATGTTCCCATCAGCGCCGCCAAGCACAGAGCTTCACCCATGCGAAACGTCCCTGCGGTTTCCCAAACGCTTGCGAAACTGCGGAGACAACCCCATCCTGCTTAGATAAGGGGGCAGCGGCACCCGGGCGGGCGGGGACGGCCCTCGGCCGCTGCAGGGGGAGCAGCGGCAAGGCGAGGGCACCGGACAAGGTGAGGGAAGGCCCCGGCACCCCCTCCCCGGGCCGCGGTAGCGGAGGCGGCGGGGCCGCCCCGGGAAGGGAAACTCTCCGTGACAGTAACCAGACACCGCGCTGGAACAAAAGCGCCCGAGTCGGCCGCCGCCGCAGAAGCAGGTTACTCCCTCCCGGGGAAAAGGGGGGCGGAAGGGGAGGGAGCCAACCGGGAGCAGCCCGGT
>VXAK01009970.1:0-27228 GCA_013399435.1 Arenaria interpres
ACCATAAAACCATCATTAATCCAACGGCACGTAGATCTGGGGAGGCCCAAATGCCCAACAGCAGCATCAATTCCTAAAAATTTTCATCAAGTGACCAACCGCGGCGACTCGTAGAGAGGAGAAACACCCACTGGTGCTCATCCATGAGCAAGAAGCCAGGGCAGAGGATGAGCCAAGCGGTCTCACTGGATTTACCGATTTTGGTTCAACGCTGGAGTTGATGGAGATGCAAAGATGGAGCAGAAATAGTCTGGAGGACCTGCTATACAGCACCGAGAGGGGAGACAACATCTCCAGAGCCAACAGGGAACTCAAGGAGAGGGCAGAATAACAGGCTGGGTACCCATGATGGAGACCCTCTGCCATGGTTTCCCAAGGCAGGACCAATGAAACATAGAATTGTTGAGGTTGGAAGGGACCTTGCAGATCATCGAGTCCAACCACCAACTCAACACTGACAAAACCCACCACTGACCCATGTCCCTCAGCACCACATCCGCCTGGCTTTTAAATACCCCCAGGGATGGTGACTCCACCACTGCCCTGGGCAGCCTCTGCCAACACTGGACAGCCTTTTCTGTGTAAAAAATTTTCCCAATAACCATCCTAAACCTTCCCTGGCGCAACTTGAGGCCATTTCTCTTGTCCTATCGCCTGTTCCTTGGGAGAAGAAGGGTTTTGGAAGAAGGTCTCCAAGGTGCATCTCCCACCACAGCATCTTCACCCCCTGAAGACCAGGGCAGGTCAGCGATGGGGAGAGCACCCCATCTTTCTTGTCTAAGGACCCCCTTGCCTTGGAGCTGCAGACACCGGGCGTTTGCAAACATGACGAAGAACGACCAGCACGTCTCTGTTTAGAGTTACGCTGTTTACTAGACCACAGATTCAGCTTAAAAACTAATAAAGTGTGGATGGATTTTTTTAATTCTTTTTTTTTTTTTTTTTAAGAATAGGAATTTTCATCCCGAGAGGCAGAGCAGCTGGAGGGATTTTTCCAAGGAGTTAAAGAAGTGGGGAGGGGCAGGGGGGGAAGCCCAAGGACTTTGATCAGACCTCAACCATGGAAAATTTCAGATCAAAGGTGGATATTTTGAGAAGTTATGAGTGTGGTAAAACAGGGATTACAAGCAAAAAATGCTTTGCAGCCCTAATGTAATGGATTCTACAAAGCGTCCAGTATATTTTCTATATACTCACTTCATGTTCGTGCGTTCCGTTTACATATCAAAAGCACATTGCTACCAACAGACACGCTTTAAGATGTTCCCTCGCGTTCCCGGAGGAGCTGCAAGGATCTGTTAATGCAAACCTTATTGCCAGGACGAGTTCAATTTCCATAATTAAAGTCTTTCCTGGCCCTGCCTGGAGAGTTTACACGAGAGGCAGCCGGCGTGAAGGGCCGGGCAGGAGAACAGCGAGGGTTTAGGGCAGAGCGATGCTCTTTTATTTACACTGCTCCTCTCTCCACCTCTTTTATTATTTTGTCTTGTTAAATCTTTCATATCATAAATAAAAAGGGGGAGAGTCAGAGCAGGGAGAGCGTCCCCGGAGAAGGAGAAGCACCGCTCACCGACGTGCGGGATAAAAGAGCCAGAGCAGGCGAATCCTCACTCACAGAAGTTTGTTCTATTTAAAATAACACCAAAAACACACTATTTATTCCATTCTTCTTCGTATCTCTCCACACACCACCCCGTTACTCGGCTCTGCTTCCGCCCCCAGACCTTGGGAGATGTTTCCATCTTCCAAATGGCTAATTACAGTAGTATAGGTTTACATTACAGTATTACAGATTTACGTCTTATTTTTTTTAATCCAGATGTTTTGAAGTTTCCCAGCACAGCTCAATCTGAGGACCAAAGTTTCCTCGTCTGGCTGACTCACCACCAATTGTTCCCTAATTACTAAGCGGCTTTAGATCCTATTTAAGAGGGACAAGAGAAAACTGACTTCTTTAAAGGAAATTCCTCGGTATTTTTACTGCCTTTAGCATGATCTGAAGTCTCCCTGAAATGCAGGGCGTGTAATATTTTCCCTCCCTTAATTAAGAAGCAACTTTCGAGGGAGGAAGGCGGATATCAAGAAGTCTACGCTTCAGTTGTGTAGCCTTTATCTGTACTCTTCTAAACGCCCGTCCCACCAGACCTGGTGAGCAGAACCGTTTCACGTGGAAAGGCTCAACTCACACTAGAGCAACACAAAGTGGTTGTTTTTATTTTCTACTTCATCTTCCGCATCTGCACACGCTGAAATTTGAAGCATTTTTAGATTTTCACTGGAGCTTATGCGCTTCGTGCCTTATTTCCTTACAGAATCTACGTTCAAAAGCCCTTATTTTTTAATAAGATACCACCATTCCCTGGGGAAGGCAGGAGATATGGCTCCAGCTTGGTGGGGTCATAGCTACCTGGACCACTTTCCTTGCGCTCAACAGTTTTGGGGGATATTCTCTTGGTCAAGGAGTTTGCTTTGATTTAGAAACCCTGTTTCGCTTGGGTACCGCTTGCTCTTGCACAGGGACGGGCTTCCTCGAATTTAAGTTTAGAATAATCCCCAAAAGCATTGTGGAGAAGAAGAAGGGTATAGGTTTTGAAGGACGCAGAAGACCTCTTTGTTTTAGGAGGGCTACATCCCTAATTTCTGTGCAAGAGCTGGACAGAGCTTCCTTCATCACCCATCTCACTCCTAAAAAGTGCCTGAAGATGAAGGTGTGGATTATCTGAAGATGAAGATGTACGTTATCTGAGAGGCCACCTAAAGCCACCCAACCCCCATCAGGGAATGCATCTCACCACGCACAGGGGATTCCTCCAAGAGGAAACTTCCTTCCCCACCCCTGGGTATTTTTAAAGACCACCAGGACCATTTTTCCCAGCGTTTTTATCCAGGACTATTGCGGATCCAAGGCTCCCGGCCCAGTGGTCGGAGCCTCAGCCCTGTCACCGTTGCTGCCAGACCACTTGCCTGTCCTCCGGCCTCTTCGTCCCTCGCTCGTAGGCTGAGGATGGAGGGGACAATGAGTCCCTCCGTCTCTTCTTCTCTTTACTCTGGCTCTGCCTCTCGGGGTCCCGCTCCCTGCTCAGGATGGGGTTCTTCGGGGTGGGAGTCTGATCCTTGTGGCCGGCTGCCTCTCTCCCACGGTCGGCTGTTGGGGAAAAACGGGTAAAAAGGGAGGGAATTTTATAATTCCGAGTATTTCTGGCTCTTCCCTCCTGCAGTTTCAGTAGCTTGTCTAAGTCGAGAGAGCCTTCGCTCAAAGAAATTATAGGTTGCACCATAAATTCCCCATCACCCGCTGCTTAGCTGAAGTCCCCTATTTACAGGAGTTGTTTACAAGGAGAAGAAACGGAGAGCTTTGAAGGCAGAACATCTCCTGACATCCCAGACTGGGAAAATGAAGTGGTTTCACAGGAACGAGGTGAAACGTGGGGAAAAACGTGGGTACGTACCGCTGTTCTCCCTTTCCGCTTGACTCTTCTTGGGGATCCGGTACACCTCCTGCCAAGCAAAACACAAGCTGGGTCAGAGTTTCAGCTCCTCACAAGAACCACCCCAATACCCAGGGGGCTGCAAAGAGCATGACATGGCGCTAATAATTTAACAATCCAATCATAATTTTACAATAAATTAAAAAAAACGTGTCTTGAAGCAAAGTTCTGCTTTTGGGTATATTATTGTGGTGCTTTCTATATAGATCCTCTGATCAACATTTCGTGTTTGATGGCTTCAGGTGGCTTTTTCCCTGCCCCAGCAAACAGAGCTGAACATGGGCATCTGACCTGTCCTCTGATGACACCGCGGTGACGTGCCTGTCATCACCAACGCCTGAAGACCCCCCCATTGTACCCATCCTGGTCCCCAGGGTAGTTTTAGGTAGACCAACAAGCAGATCTGATGATTCTCATGGGTCCCTTCCAACTGGAGATATTCTATGAGTCTATGACAGCTACAGTTTGACCACGTTGGAGAAACACAGACCTTGCTGGTGGCCACCATCTGCTCACCCATCTTGTGGGCTCCCATGTGTCATCCCTGGGCTTCTCCCAGCACCCACCAGCCTCATGGGTGTCCCTGCCCAGGGCAGGGGGTGGGACTGGATGGGCTTCAACATCCCTTCCAACCCAAATTATTCTATGATTCTTTTTTACATCAAGCCATATCACCCGGCTGAGCATCAGGCACGGGGACAGCCCCTGGAAGAAGCATCATGTCCCAGAGAACCTGCCACTACCAAAGAAACTCACTTTTCCCATGCATTACGCAACCCCCCCTGTACCCATCAGCTTTTAGTATCAACATCTCAGCTAAGAAGCATATATTTTTCAGCTAAGAAAATATATTTCCCTTTGGTGAAATGAATAAAGTATAAGAAATCCCACTGTGGTTTGTTCGTATCGTGCAAGTACTTCAAAAGTGCTGCTGAAGGTTTAAAAAAAAAAAGAGTGATTTTTGCCAAGATTTCAAGGATTTTTTAAAAATATTTTTGCTTTTCCATGGAGGTTGAAGCTGAACGTGCACTTTGAAGCATCTGTCAATATGCTACCATGTGTGCTGTAACCTCTAAGAGGCTCTAGGAATCTGTAAATATGCCCTTTTTTAATTGTTCTTATTTATTTATAAATTTGCCATGGAACAAACGAGGCTGGAGCAAGAAAACCAGACCAGGAGAGTCCAGAGCAGGGAGGCAGGATGCAGAAGCATTGCCAGTGCTCCCATTTCGCTGCAAACCACCTTCTTCTGGAGACCAGGAGTGCCCTCCCAGCTCAACCCAAGCCATGCCAAGCTGGAGAACCTCCCCAGTCATGGGGCAGGAGGTCCACAGGGACGAGGACCTGTTGAGACCACAACCACCACACAGCACACTTTTAATTCCAGGTGGGCACCGAGGGCTGGAAGCAAAGCACTTTCTGATGCACGCCCAACACACTTCTGCATCTCAAAGACCCCCAAGCTCATCACTCATAGCATTTTTGACCTTCTGCTACCTGAATGCAAGCACAATTCTTGCTACTAAGTCATGTATGTTCAAACAAACCCACATTTCTTCTGTCCATATTTGAAAGCAAATCAGGAAAAGTGTGACCAGCAGGTGGAGGGAGGTCATCCTGCCCCTCTGCTCTGCCCTGGAGAGGCCCCAGCTGGAGCTTTGGGACCAGTTCTGGACTCTCCAGTTCCAGAAGGACAGGGAACTGCTGGAGAGGGGACAGCAAAGGGCTACAAAGATGATGAGGGGCCTGGAGCATCTCTCTGATGAGGAAAGGCTGAGGGACTTGGGTCTTTTTAGTCTGGAAAAGAGAAGACTGAGGGGGGATCTGATCAACGCCTATAAATACTTCAAGGGTGGGTGTCAGGAGGATGGGGCCAGTCTGTTTTCAGTGGTGCCCAGGGACAGGACAAGAGGGAATGGGCACAAACTGGAACATGAGAAGTTCCATCTAAACATGAGGAGGAACTTGTTTGCTGTGAGAGTGGCAGAGCCCTGGCAGAGGCTGGTGGTGGAGTCTCCTTCTCTGGAGACATTCAAACCCAACCCAGACAAGTTCCTGTGGGACCTGCTCTGGGTGACCCTGCTCTGGCAGGGGGTTGGAGGAGATGATCTCCAGAGGTCCCTTCCAACCTTGGGATTCTGTGACAGGACTTGGGAATGAAGGTTAAAACTTCCCTTGGGTCCTGGTCTTGCAAATGCTGGGACTGGGATCACCACCGCTCAGCCCAGCGTCCCTGTTAAACGCCACTGGATAACGCAGCGACGATTATTTCCATGTTAAAAGTCCCGTTAAACAACTCCCTACCACTGCAGAACAGAAAGCGAGTTTTACTAATCCCACCGTGCTTTCCATCATATTTTTAATTGCAATATTCTACTGCTCAGAGTCTAAATGAAACTACCTCATTAGCAATGCTAATGATCCTACGGCATGGAAAACGTACAGAGAGTTTTTACAGCCTTAATGACCGTCCAAGTTCTGGTAGTTTGGGGGGGAAAAAGTTCATTTTCTTTTAATTCTGGCTTGTAGCAAGCCCTCGCTCTGCCCCTCCCTGAAGGAACAGAGTAGGTCAAAAGAACACCCAGTTATTTGAAGCAAAATGTGGGGAACCAGCTCTTTTCTGGTTGAATGCTAACGATATGGTAAGGAGAAAGGAAATAAAACCAAAGAACCCAACTAGGGAAAATTAGAAAAATCCCTGATGGAGGCTGCAGCCTCATCCCCCCCAAAAAAGACCATTAATTCATAAAATATATATGAAAAAAAACCCAAACAAACAACCCAGGCAGAGCCACATCCATGACCCTCAGAGCCTCCAGACGGCGTTAGTTCTTCATACTCGATGTGATGCCACATGCACCCATTGATGCCTCGGGGGGAAAAACACTAGGGAAAAACATCCTCTAATTTATTATAAATATTAGCCCTAAAATATCCTTTAATTTAGGCAGAAAAGACGAAAAGATGCATAGAACCGTTAACTGGGGGAGTGAAGGTGGCTTCTGGTTGGGCATTTCTCTTTCCCTACACTCAGAAATACGAAACTTTAGCTCAATTTGACCCTCAACCTTATAGAATGTTCATTTTCTAAATAAAAATCCCACCTGATTTTTTTATTTATTTATTTTTTTAAAGCTGGTTGGAATTTAATTAATTGCCGTCTGCCCCGGTTGCACCAAATTGCATCTCCCGTTAGCAACGTACCCACCTCCGGCACCGGATTTAACGAGAGCCCAGGGTTGAAAGTCCCACTTTTATTGTCTTAGAAAAACAAAAAAAAACCAAACCAAAACCCAAAACACGTGCCCCATGGGCAAAAAAAAAAAAAATAAAAAATATGTATTTTCCTTTGGTGAAATAAATGAAAGTCTAAGAAACCCTGCTGTGGTCTGTTCACAAAGACAAAACCACTTCAAAAGTGCTGCTGAAGGTTTAAAAAAAATATGTGTTTTTTTAGCCAAGATTTGTGTTTTCTTTTAATACCTATCTTGTTTTTCTGTGGAGCCTGAACACAACGCAGCAAACACGTGCAGTTTGAAGTATCTGAAAATCCGTATGCCGTGATGAGAGGCATTAGAAGTCTGTAAATAGGCCATTTTTTAAATAGTTCTTATTTATTTACACGTTTGCTGAGGATCAAAAGACCTCAAATCTAACCTGTTTTTAACTAAATGCAAAAAAAAAAAACCAAAGCAGGAGCTCACTGTTTGGGGTGGGGAAGGATCCATCTGGGATAATTAAGCCTATATATAATGCTAATTACTCGCCGTCCAGCAGCAGGGATGATTTTGCCTCTTATTGTCCCACGCGAGAAGGAAGGGACCATGCGGGCAGCTTCTGCAGGCCCAAAAGCACCCACCAGAGATGGGTTTTCTCTATATGTTTCTCTTTTTCTCCTGCTTCACTCCCAAAAAAACCCTCATTCTCAGACACACCACGGAGCAACACATTGAAAAAATTGCCCCACGCCTGGCCCAAGCGGTGTCTCCATCAGCAGAAGAGAAGGTGTAATGAGGAGCCACCAAGCCATGAGATGATGGATGAACCAACCAGGACACCTCAAGGACAACAGCAGGGAAGAAGGGAAGATCTAAGCTAGACCAGCCTCCCCAGCTCCTAAAAAGGCCAATCCCACCAAATAGCAAGACGTGCCATGGGAAACTACTGGGAAAAAAAGGGTTGACGGGACTAGGAGGACAACAAGGGCCACCTTGAGTAAGGGGACATGGCAAACATGGCACTGCCTGCTCCTACCACATGTTGCTTTAGGTTCACCATGACATTGAAAGTGCAGCTGCTGAAGAAATACAGTGATGTCAACTCAGAGACAATTAAGTCTTAGTTTCGAGGTCAAAGATGGTTGAACATCCAAGGGGCAAGAAAGCGTCTACACTCCCTGGGGAGGAGAAAGCATCTTCCTCTGTGACCACAGGGACAGGAGGCACCAGAGGGAGAAAATGGGTGAACCCACAGCAGGATCCATCCCATAAAGTCAGATTTCCCTAACAAAGGTCCAGGAGGCTCAAAAGACAAGATAATTAGGAACCAGGGAGCGACGTAGGTCCTGGTGGGGAACAGCTATGGATCTACCCAACGGGCTCGCGGAGCCTCCAGCGTGGGTCTGGTGAAGGGCGGAGGCAGTCGAGGCTTTGAAGCAACAACAAACGGAGGAGTATGTCAAAAATTGCTCCATGAAAACCAGATGGTGGTCAAACCAGACGCGAGCCAGGGGGAAACTCCGCAGAAAAGCCTTATTTTATTTTTGGAAACGGAAGCTGCTGGCTCCGAGCGCGCATAACTGCTTAAATCAATGCAACCGCCGCTAACGGAGTCCAAATGGCTCCTCTACCTTCCAGAACCCGTTTTTAATGAGTTGCGCAGAAAATTAAATACAGAAAGAAAAGCGATACAAGTCTGTTACAAACAAAAGAAAAGGGGAAAAAAAAAAAAAACCCTGAGGATTTAGGGCGGTCCAGCTGCAGACACAAACCATCCTTGGCTTGGGAGAGGCAAATGAGCTGCAGAGCGGTCCCAAGACCTGAAGGATGCAGCAGTGGAAAGGAATATCAAGTCCTAATGGAGGTATCTCCAGAAATCTGTCCCTCAGCTGCCAATTATTTCTGATTTAATGGGACTAAACTGGAGAAGATGAATGGACACCAACAATGGGTGTAAGGAAAGAGCAGCACGACCAGGCCTTGTGTTGGTGCCCACACAAGCACAGGGAGCAAAGGGGTCACCACTCTTCTACGCCAAAAAGCGCCAACCTAGCTGCTCACCCAACCTCCATCACCCAACTGGGGACCTGGCACATTTCTTCTAGGGCTGAGGGAATGAATCCCATGCCTGGACGTAGAACTGCAAAGCCACCTGCTGCCCTCTGGACCTTATGGACTCCCCTCTGCCCCATCTCTGAAGATGTTCAAGGCCACATTGGATGGAGCTTTGAGCAACCTGGTCTGGTGGGAGGTGTCCCTGCCAGGGGCCGGGCGGTTGGAACTCAATGATCTTTAAGGTCCCTTCCAAGCCAACCCATTCTATGATTCTACAGTGTTTGGAAGGGCTTATGTCCTCCGAGCCAAGATGACCTGCAGACCATGTTGTCTCATCTAACTCTGGTCTGGAGTACCCCAAACTTATGTTGTTGATTTGTTGAAGAAACACCACTCCACCAGATCCATCCCATACCAGGTTGTCCACCCAATGCTCCACCAATCTCCTCTTCCTTGCCTTCCTCCCTCCTCTGATGCTCTTTTTCCTCTCTTCCCTCTGCAGCTCCCCAACCCCTGAAGCTCCACCATGATGCCAAGGCATAGAGAAGCCAGAGAAAGGACTAACGCCACAACATCCCTGCCCAAAGGCCAAAAAAAAACCCACTGCAAACAACAGCCTGGCCGCTCACCAGCGCCTATTGTCTTCACAAACTATTTCTTGCTCTAAGTTATAACAAATTATAAGCCTCCTAATTAAAGCATGCGATGTGCGTGCTGGAGCAAGAGCCAGTCACTCCAGGACGGCTTGTCTAGGAACGGGACAGGCAAGAGCAGCTTCCTGGGGTTGTCCTATCGAGACCTATCAGACGTGATTTGGAAAGACTATCTCGGAAGAAGACAGAAGCTCACTTTGCCTGGATCACCAGCTCTGCCATCCCTGTCCAGGCTGATAATTAAGCTCAGGGAATGAGTGTTTTCATTGCAGAAGAGAAAGTCCACCTTGGCCAAAGTTGGGATAACACCTCAGCCTGGAACTCCAACTCACTGCTAAATACTTGTGTGGCCAAAAGCGTCCCAACTCAAACCTTGTAAACCCAAGACCACTGGCTCTTTCAAAAGATTTTTCTTTAAAAAAGGACCTTTTCCAGCTCATAAGGGCAAGATCCTCACAGCTACAGCTCCTACCTGCCCTCTCCCCAGATGGTGAGAGCATCATCTGCCCACCCAAGGGTGGAGGAAGATGCCAGAAGCTTAGTCCCACCCGCAGCAGAGTGGTACCCAAACCACGCTAGCGTGGTGGAACGTTCTGCAGCAGCCAACGTTGCCGTGCTGGTCGCTTCGTGTGGCATTAGTCAGTCGGCAGAGATTTTAGACATGTAACGGGTCACCCCAAGAAGCCTATGGTTTGGGTAGTGGAGCTGCAGAACCTCAAGGCCCTGCTTTGGGGTAAACGGTGAGGGAACCCTGATGGTCAGAACACCCTGAGACACCAACGCTATTAAAGCACAAGCTACAGTTGAAGCCAAACACACTGTCCTGTCCCTCAGCCTCAGCTACTGCAACCTAAGCCACCAGAAGGATGTTGAGAAAAGCTTGCAATGCTTGGCGGTGCTGACCCTACCGCTTGTTCCTGAGATGCCAAGAGGGTAGAGCACCAAGTTTGACGGCCATCACGCTATGTGTCACCTCCATGATGGGTTTGACCCTACGGATCAGCCCACGGAGCCTTACCTGAGCGCAATCCTTCAACTGGAACAGGCTAAGGAGCTAGGAAGAACCATGTTGAACCACCACCTGCGCCCTTGCTGGGCGTCCACCAACCAACCTTTGGCACCCGGAGTGAGTTTTCAGCATGGGGAAAGGTACGCAGCGCTTCCTTGGAGAACGGGAACGGCGCGCACAAGCCCAGGCTGAAAACTTACCCCGCTGGGGAAGTGTGAGTGTGTGTTGCGATGAGTGTGTAGTGGTGGCCAACGCTCCTCGTGGCTTCAGGAGCCGGAGCGTACGAGCCCTGTAAGCCGAGGACTTACAAGTCCCGTGTATAAAGGTATAGAAAAAAATAGCTCACTTAATCCTTTCACGCCAGGAGTTGGGATTTTCCCGGAGCGACGTCCATTGCCGGCAATGGACGCAGCAAAATAACGTCGGCAGCACTGAGTTAACCACCTCTGTCCTCTTTTCACCTATTATATTGCTCATGCATCATCCAGCTTCCCAAACCATCTTCCCGGTTCTTCACCGTATCATTCACGCTATGGCCTCTCCCTTCTTCAGCCCGGAGTTGAAAATGGAGTTGAGAAAAGGAGACACATGGTCAGCTCCTTGCTGCCCTGAGAAGCTAGATGGAAATGGTTGAAATTACAAGGGGGTCATCAGCAAGACTGGAGAGGACATAGCTTAAGTTACGAGGTTTTAGACCCTCCCACCCCTCCCATCCACATTATCGCAGATGTTCCACCACTCAAAACCAGCTTGTAAAAAGCTTGGATGTGCTGGAAAAGGCACCTGGCTCTCTTGCCACCGGGTTTTTCAAGGTAGCCATCCATCCCCCTTCCATCTACAGCAGTGCCCTGCCAGTTTAGTCTTTTCTTTTAAACATTGGCCACCTCTGGGCTGGGCTATGGTGGCATCTCAACAGGTGAGGGTCAGACAGAAGCAGTTAACTCTTAGTGCCACGATAAAGTCCAGGAATCCCCAGGTCCCAGTTTCCCCACAAATGCTTTCCAGGAGCGAAATGAGTTTTCACAGACCCCTTTTTTGGAGGTTGGATTTGCAGGGATTACTACAAAGCTAAAGCTTGCAAGATGCATCCCCATCCCAACAACCACTGCATCAGGCTATTAACATCCTCGCAAAGACAGGAGGTTAATTAATTAAGTACACTATAACACAGGTTAAGATGTGAATCCACATCTTAAATAGCAACAGTGATGGGCCGTGACTCTGCAGCCTGACCAAGGGCTTCAGCAAAGGTCTGTAGATACCCAAGGCTGAGCTCCTCCAGGCTCAGAAGCAAGCACAAGCCTTAGGGATAAAATGACACTGTCAGATCAAATTTGGTCTGAAACCAAAGTTATGGAGAAGTTGCTCCTTTTTGTGAAACTTCACATTTCTCATCAGTGTTTTTCAACACTTTTTTTCTGGGCCATTTCAAGTTTAAACCCCGCAAAGTGAACAAATCTGGCTGCAAACAGAAAACTCAGCCTGGGGAACCCAAAGCAAGTCCATCTCTAAAGTCTCTCTCTGTAGGACTAAAGACCTGACTTCTGGTTTAAACCATTCCAGGTGTTAGCAATGGATGGAAAAGGACTTGGTTTCAATTCAACCATCAATTCAACCTGACAGTGTCGCTTCAGTAAAGAACATCGCGAGGCCCGCGCTAATTTTAAGAGTCTGCAAGTTAACATCTAATGATGTATCACAGATTCACTCGGTATAGAGGGAAGGGGGGGGAAGAGAAACAAAAGCTAATTTCTCTATAGAAACTTATTTTAGATAATTGTATGGTAAAGTCTCGCCTCTTCTCCCTTCAATATTTACGGCACAAACGATTATGAATAAATTCAAACAGTTCAAGAGTATCTGATCCTTCTGAAAAATTCAGAGATTAAGGTAGGATTTCTCTTGAGACTTATAAAATCCCTAGATAAATTTTAGAAATGTTAAGGTTTGTTGCTAAATGGTGGCACACGCAAAGGTTCACGGACCCAAAGCTTGCTGTGGCCTCCTCCATCTGCCAGTGGCACTGCAGTAGGAGTAACGCCCGTTATTTTTATTAGCCTCTTCTAAATCATTACTCCTTATCAAATTCATAGAATTATAGAATGGTTTGGGTGGGAAGGGACCTTAAAACCCACCCAGTGCCACCCCCTGCCCTGGGCAGGGACACCTCCCACCAGCCCAGGTTGCTCCAAGCCCCCTCCAACCTGGTCTTGAACCCCTCCAGGGATGGGGCAGCCACAGCTTCTCTGGGCAACCTGGGCCAGGCTCTCACCACCCTCACACCAAACAAGTTCTTCCCCACATCTCGGCTCCATCTCCCCTCTTTCAGTGTCAAACCCTTCCGCCTCCTCCTAGGGCTCCCCTCCCTGATCCAGAGTCCCTCCCCAGCTTTCCTGGAGCCCCTGGAGGGACTGGAAGGGGCTCTGAGGTCTCCCTGGAGCCTTCTCTTCTCCAGGCTGAAGCCCCCCAGCTCTCTCAGCCTGGAGGTTCAATGGGTAAATCAACTTTTTAGCTACATGATGCATCGTAAAACATAGATTTTTCTTAAAGATTACTTCCAATAATTAGAAGTGGGTGGACATTTGGGTAAGAAAAGGGTAGAATACCCTCCAGAATCTCTTCCACCAAGCCCACATCATGCCAGAAACACAGCAGTGCCTCCAATTCCTTTGCTGGATCCTCCTTTTACACCTATTAAAGTGTAAAAGCGACTTGAAGGCTTCCACCCCTCTTGCTCTTGAATATAAGGAATATAATATACGGAATATAATTCTACAGAAGCAACAGATGGGCGAGGAGTTTCCAAAGACCTAAAGAAACCCCAGGAAATGCCTGAAGCGTCAAGTGGCAAGTTACTGGAACGTCACCCTATATCCCATTAAGAAAAAGCTCTTGGCTGAAGATCAAGTGGCCAAGTTGGCCATCTATGCCATATGGGGACAGGGGCCTAGTTCTGGAGAACAGAAGACAGCCTGTGGCCACCAAGCCCTTCTCTTTAAGGAGTTTGTTTGCTTGAGGAAGACCTTGATGGGAGCGAAACCCTGAGCAGTTGCATACTCTAGGGTCAAGTAATACCCACAAATCCAAGAATTACCTGATCTAAACACCAACTGAAAACCCCCAGCAACTTCTACTATTGAGAGAACACGATACGGCCAAGAGACTGGTTTCTACACGTTGCAGACGAAAAGCAGATGTTACCGGGATCGGAAACACTGAGGAAGTTGTGATAATTGAATGTAAGAGTAGACGGTCCATCAATTTGTCTCAACCTTGACGGATAATGGGCCACTTCAACCAAAAATGTTTGTGGTGCTGTCGCCAGCCTCTTTTTCTGATCGGAAAAATCAATGTCTTAGAGCTGCCCTCCCCCTGAACAGCCTAAAAAAAAAATAACTGGATGACTAAAGTGTCTTTGAGGTGCTCAAACTGAATTGTCTGCAACGCACCACCACCTGGAAATCTACCATAAGTCACGTACGGGGCAGTTGGCAATGAAAGGAGATATATAGAAAGCACTTGGAGAAGGCTCTTTTGCATAGAAAAGGCAATTTTAGTTGTCAAACATTTACCAACAGGAAAACAACCGCCAACAGCTCGGCATTTTCCTTAGCAAGAGCAGAGCAGTGGAGCTGCAGGAAGTTGCCTCTTACCTTGAGCTCCTTCCAGCTGTCGAGCAGCCTGGTAGCCAAATCGCTCACATCCACAATTTTGTCCGTTTGTTCTTGGCTCCTCTCGCTCTCCACGTCGGATACGCCTTCCTCTTCGTCTTGAGATGGCGTCTCCATCGTAATGGGTTCTTCCAGCTTCGCACCATTGCTCTCTTTGACCTCGGCTTCAGGCTCGGCCTCCAGTTCCGCAGCTTGGGGTTTGCTGCTCTCCACCGGTGGCACATCAACGGCAGCTTTGATCTCCTGTTGCTGCTGCTGTTGCTCCTCCGACACCTCCATCGGGGCACCTTCCAGCTGGTCCAGGTCCTCTTTGCCCTCCTTCCCTTCCAGCTCACTGGTTGTATCCGAGATGGCACTGTCCATGCTGTTTTCACTTATAATTTTCAGCCTTCGAAACACCAGCTTCTTTGGGGTGTCCGTGTCACCTTCAGCGCTCTGCTTGGTGGAAAGGTCGGGCGTGTTGAGCGGCGTGTGGGCCCGCGAGGTGTTCTCGCTCGAGTAGCCATCCCCTTCGCTGAGCTGGGGGACGGCAGTCTTGGTCTGAGCCCAGCGTTGAATGATGGGCAGCACTTTGCTCTCCTCCAGCATGTTCTTGGTAGGTATCGGCAGGAGCTCCAGGGTCTTCATGATCTAAATGCAAAGAGAAAAATCACATTGTTAGAGCCAGCAGAATTTAAAGCCATCTCCAAACTGGAACAATCTCCTTTTCTCAACGAGAGGAAGCTCTAAAATATCAATATGCTGGTGACAGATCACGGGTCAGGGTCCCTTCTCAAGGCCAAACTGCAGCTGTAGACTTCTGCTGAGAGCAAATAAATCATGAGTGGGTGGAAAACAGTGAACACAAGTCTTTAGCAATTAAACTAACTTAGCAATTAGTGTAATTAAACTGATTTCAAAGAGCTCAGAGGCTTAGGGATGGCCATACTCATCCCCAATCAATACAACAACAGAGCAGTAGATATGTTACCTGAAAGAAAACCTCATCAGAAACCTCAAGATGTATCAGCAGTTAAAATAGAAGAGATCGACCCAAAAAATCTTGCAAACTGATACCAGCAAAGCTTTTTCCTCACTCAACAGAGGTGCCACATGCTACTGGTGTCAGTGGGAGGGAGACAAGTCTGCTCCCTTGGTGCTGGGAGATATGGTTTAGTGATGGTGTTGCTTTTTGTTTGATGTGTGGGTGTTTATTTTTGTCAAAACTAGGTTGATGGTTGGACAAGATGATCTTTAAGGTCCCTTCCAACCTAGAAGATTCCGTGATTCTGTGATTCCTCGTGGAGCTAAACCTTAAGGACAAAGAGATATAGACAACGGGGGAGCTCCAAACCATGAGATGTGGTGAGCATCCCTGACACCGATGGCACTTCCAACTGATTGAATCTCACCCAAAAACGAGGCTGCCGTGAGAGACCGCACTCCCGGTCCCACAACACACTTCCAGCGCCCAACAAGGCAGTCCCAGGAACAGGAATCCTCATTTAGACACTGGGAAACACCCAGAGGTACCAGGTGGTGAAACCAACACAGCGCCAGAGACCGTGGAAGAGTTCATTCTACAGCGCTTCCCACTGCGGACCAGCTAAAAAACCTGGCCTCAACCGGGTTGTGTCCAAAGTTTGAGGCGAGAAACAAGTTATTGAAAAGATCTTGAAAATCCTTGCATAAAACCCATCTGCGGGAACAGGGATCACGGGCACAGAAGAAGCAGCAGACGTTAAATGGGCACGACCTTCGCAGGATCCTGCAAAGTGACTTCAGCAACTTCTCACCCAAGGTCAGAGCCCAAATCCCTGGTTTTGAAGCAAGAAATAACCAGCCCTTCCACAGGACTTTTCAATTTGTTCACTTTCAAAACCAGGAGTGAGGGACAGAAGATGGTTTTGTGGTATTACCCTGATTCTGCCATGGCCATCCGATGGCCAAAAGCTCATTTCTCTTAAAACAATGACTTTTTTTTTTTCTTTTTTTTCAAAAAGGGGAAGGAAAAAAAAACAAAGCGTGGTCTGGCCCCTATCAAAACCCAGTAAAGAATTACCCGGCTTTTAAAAGAATATATTCAATATTCCTCCAGCTCTGGGTTTGAGATCAACGAGGTTGAGTGCCTGAATCAATTCCAGGGGAAAACCAGTCTAACCTTAACTGGACCATTGATTTCTCCAAAGCTGGAGGTCAAAGATGAGTTGGAGATGAGCTACCCAACAGCTCTGAAACACCACAGCACCTGAATGGCAGGTGGGAACAAGGAGGGTAGGCCCTACATGGACAAAAATCCAGATTTGAGACTCCCTCAGAGCAACGGCTTCAATAGGTATAAAGTGGGATGGATCCCACCTACCCTGAAGAACACAATGCTGCAGTCCCAAAGGGGAATTGCTCAGCTGCCTCCTAGGAGCAGCTACTGTGACAGATTAAATCGGTCCCTGTAGATTTGGTTTCAAAAGATCTTTCCGTCACCTCCCCACACAGCAATATGGGGGTGAGGCTCCACAGGAGAGGAACGTTGACTCAGCAGCTGTCAAGCACTTCTGCTTGGGCTCGAAGTACGGAATCAGAATCATCTGGGTTGAAAGGGACCTTTTTCAGATCATCAAGTCACCCATCAACCTCACACTGCCGAGCCCAGCACTGACCCATGTCCCTCAGCACCACATCTGCCCAGCTTTCACATACCTCCAGGGATGGTGACTCCACCACTGCCCTGGGCAGCCTCTTCCAACACTCGACAACCCTTTCCAGGAAGAAATTTTTCCCAATCTCCATCCTAAACCTCCCCTGGGGCAACTTGAGGCCGTTTCCTCTTGTCCCATCGCCTGTTCCTTAGGAGAGAAGACCAACACCCCCCTCCTTTCAGGGAGCTGTAGAGAGTGAGAAGGTCTCCCCTCAGCCTCCTGTTCTCCAGGCTGAACACCCCCAGCTCCCTCAGCTGCTCCTCACAAGTTCTCCAGACCCTTCTCCTTGGTCTCCAGGCCCAACATCAGCTCCATTGCCCTTCTCTGGACACGCTCCAGCCCCTCAATGTCTTTCTTGGTGTGAGGGGCCCAAAACTGGACCCAGCCCTTGAGGTGGGGCCTCACCAGTGCCCAGTTCAGGGGGACCATCACTGCCCCAGTCCAGCTGGCCACACTGGTCCTGATACAGGCCAGGATGATGGTGGCCAGGATGCTTGGTGGCCTTCCCATAGGACCTGCTGCAGAGGCGACAATTCCACTGTCCCTCTCACCACCAGCAGCACAGGGCTTTTGAGAGAAGCACAGAAGCCATCTTATTAGGCCTGATATCAAGCTGCCCTCCAAAAATCTTCAGGAATCCTCATCCCACCCCAAGACCTGAGGGTTCACAAAAGCACACGTAGGCAGCTCTTCATCTTCTGCCACCTACAGCGCCCGTATCTCAGAGGAAACACCTGAACCCACCGTGTTAAAGAGGAAAAAGGCACGAGTAGGACACGGCTCATTCAGAAACGCTTGGAGAAAAGGCTGTGCTGAGCTAAGGAAGCAGGATTTGTCACCACTCCTAAAAAACAAAGGAGAAGTCACCAGGAGAAGAGGTGCCCTGAGCTCTGGTGGCTTCTGCTTTCTTGCTGCAGGACCACGAGCATCTCTCTGAACGGCCCAGCAACCTTCTCGTAGAAGCCCCTTTAATAAAGGCACTTCCAGATGGTTTTTTTTGCGTGGAATGCCGCAGTTCGGACAGAAAACAGAAATATCCAAGTTCTACTTCAGACCGTCAATACCTCGCATTCCCTGCGCGGTTCAGGACGGAATAAACAGCGACGGCAACGATCTTTATTGAAGTCTGGCTCGTGTCACTAACTCAGGAAGCTGAGGCAAAACCCACAAGAGAAAATTCTTTCCATATAAAGGACTTCCCTTAAATCAGAAGTTTTAGGCTGTAGCTTTGAGGATACCTGCAGTTCGTTTTCGGGAAAAGTTGGCGTGTAACATCTATATTTAATTTTAAAAAAAAAAGAAAATCATCACGCTTCTAAGCAAGGAAAGCTTCAAACCCGAGGGAATTACTGACCTCCAGCTGCAACTTCAGGTTGTTGGCGGTGCTCCCTCTCCCGTCACCCAGCTCCGTCATCCAAATCCAGAGGAGAGACAAGCCGTGACACTCCAGGAAGGACTTCAGGCAGGACTGCGAGTGCGTGTTCTGCAGGGGCCAAAGTCAGAGAGAGTCCGTGGGAACGTTCAGAGACTTTCAGGCAAAAAGCTCCGATTTCCACAATCTAACGTGGCCAATGGCTCAATGGGGCTTGTGTTACCTGTCAAACCCACAGCAGAAGCCAGGAGAAGGCATCTGCAGGTTTAATGTCATTTACTGCCGGGTTTGGGGCAGTGACACACGCGGCAGAACCGTTATTACCATTACCTGGTGGACACCTCGTACTGGGGAATAAAACTTGACGATAAAGGATTGCACAGAAAATCAGACACAACTCATCTGCGCTGAGTCAGAGGTAAAAATGCAGGATGATCATGGAGATAATCAGCTATTTTAAGCCAACAAATCACTCGTTTATTCTCTAAACTCTTCCGTACGAAGAATTTATTTGCCTCTAGAAATGGGCATTTTGCGTCACCACCCAGCCCAAGTTCCACCAAATATGAAAGGAGCAAAGGGTGGAGATTACCCAGGGTTTATAAACCAAGAAGAACCACCACCCGGCTCACGCTTGGGATGGTGGCACAAGCACGAGACCTTTCTCCCACCTTCCCCCCCTCTTGCTCTAACAAGAGCTCCACAGATAGCGGTTTCCTCGCCTTCAGCTGGGTCCTCCTCACCTGGATGAGTTTGAGGCAGGTGAGCTTCTGCTCCAGCGTTTCGATCCGAACCATCAACCGGGATAAGCTGAGAACCTGGTTCTTATCGGAGAGACCTTCTCCGTTCTCCAGCAGCGCTTCCAGCTCCCCGTCCACCTACCGCGGCCAAAGGAAAAACAACTCTCAGGTCACGCCAGGCTCATGCCACCCAACGATAATCCATTCCCCAGCTTTTGAGAGCCAGGAGAAGGCTCTCCCGGGCAATTTGCCCAGACGGAGAAGCAGCCCAGCTTTGACACCACATGGTTGGGTTTCTTTTATCTGGCCTATTATAGAGGTTTTTTTAGACCTTAAATCACAGAATGATTGGGATTGGAAGGGACCTCTGGAGATCATCTAGTCCAACCTCCTGCCAGAACACTGTTACCCAGAGCAGGTTGGTCAGGAAGGTGTCCAGGTAGGGTTTGAATGTCTCCAGAGAAGGAGACTCCACATACGCCCTCGGCAGCCTCTTCCAGGGCTTTGCCACCCTCAAAGGAAAGAAGTTCCTCCTCACATTGAGATGGAATTCCCTGTGTTCCAGTTTGTGCCAGTTGCCCCTTGTCCTGTCCCTGGCCACCTCTGAGAAGAGTCTGGCCCCATCCTCTTGACACCCACCCTTTAGCTACTGCTCAGCATCGATGAGATCCCCTCTCAGTCTGCTCTTCTCCAGGCTGAACAGCCCCAGGTCCCTCAGCCTTTCCTCAGCAGAGAGATGTTCCAGGCCCTCATCATCCTCACAGCCCCTGGGGTACCCTCTCCAGCAGTTCCCTGTCCTTCTGGAATTGGAGAGTCCAGAACTGGTCCCAGTGCTCCAAATGGGGCCTCCCCAGGGCAGAGCAGAGGGGGAGGATGACCTCCCTCCACCTGCTGGCCGCACTCTTCTTGATGGCCCCCAGGAGACCATTTGCCTCCTTGGCCACCAGGGCACATTGCTGCCTCGTGGGCAACCTGTTGTCCACCAGGACTCCCAGATCCTTCTCTGCAGAGCTGCTTTCCAGCATGTCCCATACAAGAGCACACAGTTCCCACCGGTTTATACTGGGGACAGAGGGCAGCCAGTTGCACATGGACAACAGGCAGGAATCCCCCACCTCCAAACATCCACTTCTCCTCAAACAAGGGGCAGGTTTCAGACGTCTACATCTAAAGGAGGAAATTCCAGATGTGAGCACCTGGAATTGCGTGACACTCCCAGTCGCATGTTGAGCTTTTCACACGGGAAAACAGCTGTGCACGACGAGATTCTCTCTAACTGCTGACAGATTTCCTTCTTCCCCGGTATTTATAATCTTTACAACCAGCGGCGCATTCCACGTGGACACCGGAATAGCATCGTTCGTAATTCAGCCCACTGCTCGGTGCCACCAATTAGCATTTTAAAACCACTTATAAATGACTTATAAATAATTTCTTGGCCTCCTGACTCTCTGATAAAATAAATAAAAATGAAGGTGGCGTTTTCAATAGGCGGCTTCTCCCACAAGAGCAGGTAACAAATCTTATCTGTAGGAACAGGGGTTTTACATCTTCAAGGACAGAACAATTACATCTTGTAGGATTTAAGTTCCATATTTCATTCTCGTCTGTCTCCGAACACAACCCTCACTGAAGTCAGCGCAAATAACGACGCGTGTTCATACAGGTTCCTCCTGGAAGCTGAGTTCCCCTCTAGGCCAAAGCAATTAAGAGATTCAAATTTCACATTCTGGCCGGGAGATGGCAAACATCTGCGCTTTTCCAGCTGTCAAACTGTAGGCAACAGGCTGAATGGTGAAGCCAGTATAGCTCATCTTTCACCGACATTTAAAAATCAAGCAGCAAAACCCTAATTTTTAAAGCCAGGTAGAATTTTGTATCCCCCCTCTGGTGGGGAGTTACCCAGAGAAAGGAAATATATGTTTAACAGAAGTTCCAAAAAATGAGTAATGGTTTGACACTGAAAGAGGAGAGATGGAGATGAGACGTGGGGAAGAACTTGTTTGGTGTGAGGGTGGTGAGAGCCTGGCCCAGGTTGCCCAGAGAAGCTGTGGCTGCCCCATCCCTGGAGGGGTTCAAGGCCAGGTTGGAGGGGGCTTGGAGCAACCTGGTCTGGTGGGAGGTGTCCCTGCCATTGGCGGGGGGTGGAATTAGATGATCATGATTGTATGATACTCTTAGAAATAAAGAAAAACCACAGATACAAGGGAGGGAGAATCAGACTCACCGAGTCCTTCTTACGGGAACGCTCCTTTTTCATCTTCCCCCCGGCGGCTCGGATGCTGACCCGGTTCTCTCCGCCCAGGTAACCCCGGCAGTTGGCCGAGCCGCAGAAACATTTCTGAGCCTCTTTGCTGTTGGTGGACACAAGCAACAGAACGGTTTAATAACAGACCTGCCGCACCCACGGCAAGTTATTTAACCTTACTCTTAAGTAAGGTAAGAAATAAGGTCCTTCTGCATCCTCAGAAGAAAAGAACAGGAACTTCTCCAGATGGCAAAAGTCTTTCTGGCCACTGAAAATTCAAATAAAATCTTTATTTCTTACACAGCTACTGTGATCCCATGTTGTCTCAGCTGGAAAGCAAAGCCTGCTTCATCTCCTTGTCCTTTGTATGTCAGGAACCAAGAACCAGAAAGGAAAACATGGGGCTGTTGGGTCTCCTACCTTCTTACCACACACTGCAATCCCTATATTCATTTTCCTAATGAATATATCAGGATTACACATCATCAGGAAAAAGGCCTGCATTTTATAGCTCCAAACAGAACAAAGATTGGGCTGAGGATTGGTGTCAGTGCTAAGATTCAGGTGGAAGATTATTTTTTTTCACAGATATAGAGCCACAGAGAGAAGGGATTTAAATTGTATTATATTCAAGCAATACTTCTACAGAGCCTCTGTATTTTCTACTTGACCACAGATTTTAAACTACATCCCAAAATTGCTTGGGAAACCAGTGGGTTTGGGGGGAAATGTGCATAATCCACTGGAGGAACGTGTGGCTCTGCAGTGCCAGCAGTAAAAACCAGGGAAGCTCCAGTGCAGGACCTTCTGGGGAGGAGAACCTGGGCCCAGGAAGGAGGCCCAAGGGATCAGAGCTGGAAATCTCCAACGAAAAGACACCAGATATAAACTGAACATAAAGATAGGCTGAACATAAATAAATATGTGAGACATCAAAATGAACCAATATAGCAAAACAATTCTCCATCAGAGGCCTGAAGAGAGCCATAATATGAAACCCTAATAATTTTGGCTAGGCCATATACAGAGAAAAATAAAATTATGGGTGCACAGACTCCATATTATGTGACATTCCCCAGCTTTAGAGAGATTCCCACGTCCCTAAACCAACCAGGCCCTGCTGCAGGAGCAAGCAGACGGGCTGAGGCTCAGTTTGCCTTCCCTTCCTGCAAGTTTCCACCAGAAACAGAAAACTTCGTGACAGAACCTCCCACTTCAGCAGAAACAATTTTATAATGCAATTACAAATTCGTTTCTGATTCTCCTGCTTACAGGAAGAGCCATAGCAAGGCAGGATCCAGAAGGAAAAGAAAGAAACGCTCCTTAAACTGTGTTTAGTAAAAAAAACTAGCAATTATAAAATGGATCTACAATTAATCTCGTAATTATATGTCGCTTCAATCCTGTCAGGTGCCATTTTGTGCTTGTCACAATGAAAGAGAGAGAAATACTTCGCCGTTCACCTAGAGAAGCTGTAATATGTAAATATTAGGCTCGGGTTTAGAGCAGGGAGCCAAAGCCCATGCTGGAGCTCAGACACCTGCACTTCTGGAGTCAGGCAGGAAGAGGGAAGATGCTGTTTGCTGGGCTTTTACAGCCCTACAAGCATTTGCAAAGCTGTAAAACTGGGAGGGAATGGGGGAGAAGAGGCATTATTTAAGGGTATTGCAAAGTCTGGAGCTCGGGTAATTAATAATTAGACAGAGGAAAGGCAGAGTTGAGATAATGATCTGGGAAATTTCCGCTGGGGAGAGATGGTACCAAGTGGAACAAAAAGGCAATAAAGCGACACGGGAAAAGACACATTAAATCAACAGGAAATTCCTCTCCCAATTTCTGTGTTAGAAATGGAAGAAACTTTATCCTGGGAACTTTTTATACACCAGAATCCCAGTTCATTTACAACCGCCCTGTTAAGATGAGGCTTTGCAAGTGTTTGTTCCGGAGCAGGAGTTTTTTCATTGCACCAACACTCCCAAAAACCCCATTTCCAGCAGCTCAAGCAGAGAGAGCCCAAACGTACCCATATCTCTGGAACTGGTAATCAAACGTCAGCTCCGAGCCCGACGGGACCAGTTTGGTGGTGAAAAATCCAACTCTGAGCTGCCCATTCACAGTCCACTACAGCAAGGAGAGAAAAACCAAGACGGTAAGTTATTACAAAAGCCAGGCTTGACTCTGGTTTTGCTTTAAATTAACAAGATTAATCCTTCAAACGGCATCACCGATAAATTTAAGATTTGCTAACTGCCTCGTTTCGAAGGGAGCTGTTTCCATTTCACGAAGTTACAATAAAAATAATAATAATTAAAAAAAATCCCCAAACAAAGAGACATAAAGATAAAGGAGAAACACTTTCCACTCCAAGCTCACGAAGTCGCCAGGCGGTGGAAGCAAGAAGCCAACAGCTTTGCTTCAGCACTTTACCTTTTGTGTCTCGCAGTTGGGTTCGCAGCTGTGGTTCATGAACCGAGAGCAGTTTCCTTTCTGGGTGGCATCGATTATCTGAAAAGAAAAGAAAGCAGTAAGTCGAGAGAAATGGCTTCCCCTCCTCCTCTCTGCACCAGGCAAAAATACGAAGGGGTTTAGCTACGACCACGGTGCGTTGCAACACAACCCCAGGTAGAAGTCGTCACCCTTTTCCTGCCCCAAATATTGACTTTTATTTGGTTTGGAGAACGGGTTTTATCACGAGATTAAGTGCCCCCCAAAAAGAAGAGCACTAACCAAGTGGCACATGGTTCTCAGTTTTAATTGCAGGTTAATAGTTATTGGGTTGGGTGGGGATCCTGAATTTTTAATATCGGGTTTTTGACCCTCTGGTACATGGGGCGATGGCGGTGAGGGCTGGGGAAGAACATCACCGCCACACGCAGCGTGTTCGAAGAGAAAGGTCGTCTCCTGGATCGCCAGAGTCCTCCCCCTTAGATCTGGAAACACTCCCCTGTGCCCCCTTGTGATCACATCACAATCCCACGGCAGCTACAAAAATTGCTTACTTTGAGAGAAAAATGAAAAAAAGAGGGGGAAAAAAAAAAAAGCACTCGGAGTATTTTGTATTTTTAGCTCGTTTACTGTAAAGCTACCCAGACCCAAAAAGTCTTGACAGAAGAGACAAGCGGAATAAAGCATCAGATTTCTATTTATACACTTTGTTCTCAACAAGGGAGGGCCCATCGCCCAAGGTAACGCTGCGCTCTCTGCGTCGCAGCTGCACGGTCCCATAGGGCTGAAGCAAAGGCAAATAAATAAGAATTTCTGGTATTTCAATGGCAGGGATCCTGCATTTAGGGGCTCCACCAGCTCTAAGTGGCCCAATTTATTGACGATGGAGTGAGAAAACATGATTTATTGGGACATTTTCTAGGCTGGGCATGCAAGAACCTTGAGTTTGGCTTGAAAAATCTCCTGGAGCTGGGACACGGAGGTGGTTTCTCTCCCACCAAGGTTTGCTCATGTGGAAGGGACGGGCCATATTGCATCCTTTCCTTTGGGAAGCCAATTTCTCCTCTCCAAGGACACTGGGATAATGTTAAGCTTCTGTTAAACCAGGTTGAAACTGAGCAATGGGTTAAGAAAAAAATACATAAAGCACGAAAAACACAAAGCCAATCAAAGTTTCCTTTCCTTAGGAATCACACTGCTCACCTCGTCGTTCTTCAGGGCCATGAAATAATAGTGAATGTTCTTGTTCCGGGCATATTCCTTCACGCGAGCCTTGAATTCTTTGTGATCCAGCACTTCTCCGCAGTACTCCAAGACAAAAGTGTTGCTGCAAACAACAGGGGGGGGGGAGGAAAAAAAAGCCCCACTCCGCATTGCCACAAACAAGAAACACCAAGGAAAGGAAAACAACTGCTGCTGGGATGGGCTCTCCCAATACAACCCCCATCCTGGTCATCCTGGTGGTGTAGATGCAATTATTAGACCCCTTAATCTGAGTTAATTCTGATTAATTTGGTTTTTTTATGTTATCACATGGATATATATATATCCCAAAGAAAAGCCCAGACACAAGAAGAAAGAAGGTTCTGTAGAAGAACCAAGACCTTCTTGGTCTGGTGGGTGAAATGAGGGAGCAATAAAATATCCTTTTTATCCATAGGAAAGGTGAATTTAAGCAGAAATGGAAGAAGACAACTAGTGAACCCTACACTCGGAAACAAACCTCACATTCGGCAACTTTAAACCCTAAGACAAATCATGGAACAGCTTTCTTGGTGTCTCTCCAAAGTCTTCTCTTGCTCAACATCACCCTGAACCCTTCAATTGTTTCCTTGTGCTTAACTGAGAGCACCAGGAAACCAAAAAGCTCCTGCCCAGCTCCACCTGGACTGAGATTGAGTGTTTTGGGCAGGTACCGCTCACCCCATTTCCTTCCCATCATTAATCCCTCACACAGTTCCACGGTGGCCTTCCTGTGAGAGCCTGGCCCAGGTTGCCCAGAGAAGCTGGGGCTGCCCCATCCCTGGAGGAGTTCAAGGCCAGGTTGGAGGAGGCTTGGAGCGACCTGGGCTGGTGGGAGGTGTCCCTGCCCCCAGGGCAGGGGGTGGCACTGGGTGGGCTTTAAGGTCCCTTCCCACCCAAACCATTCTGTGATTCTATGAAATCTGGGAACCAGAAAACGGCAGGATGCTCCCACTCTTCTTCAACACAGTTGCTGCGCAACAGGCCAGGGATGGAGAGCACTCCCTCGTTTTAACAACCACTTAACGCCGTTATCTTTTACATAAACACAGTGTGAAGACCCTCTGGGTTGAACATCTTGGGTTGACAGCGCAGATTTGTTTTCACTGCGTTTTAGATCACTTGGCATCCCCCTCTGAAGCAATCAAAACTCCCCCCTGCAACGGCCTGTGAATTAGTCTCAAATATTCATTACAGCAGTAAAAAAAACCTCTGCCATAAGAACTAAGGCTTTCTAAAGTGTCAGAAACATTCCTGGATTCCTCAGAACTCTTTGGTTTCAACAGAAGGAACGAAAAATAAATCAAGAGTTTCCACGGAAACTCACTAGAACATCCAGAGTTACAGAAAATCTTTCAACAGCTAAGTTCTAGGCAGATTGTCTTGAAGCCCTGTCTCTGGTGGGTTTGAGGCTGATGAGACTCACCATCCCCATCCCACAGCCCCACAAGAAGTCTTGTAGAGGTGGGAAGAGAAGAAGAGGAGACACAGCCCAGAGCGTGTGCTCCTCTGATGCCCTTTAGTGGGGAGAGAAAAGGAGGGAGATTAAACACGAGATGAAACTACGGCAAAACTGTCAGAAACCCTCCTGAGAAGAGAGGAAAACCAGAGCTGGAGATCTCACATGTAATTACTGGATACGCACGTACCCAGGGACACCTGAGGGAGGACAAGGACAATAAATAAAGCTGGGAGAACTTCAGCACGTCTCCTAATGTCAGTGGAACTAAGGAAACACAAGCAACTGATCTTCCTTTCACGAGGGAATAAAAGAGCATGAGGACGTTATTCCAAGAGCAAAGGCTTACGATGGCAGATCTTTGGCAGCTCTCAGCCCCCAGCCTTTCTTCTCGGTGAGGATCACCTCCACATCTGCATGTTGTTTCTTCTGGAAGCGCCTGTTGGAGCAGTAGTCGCCGTTGGGGCACCGGGAAGAGCTAAAGGAAGGAAAAGGGAACAAATCAATTCCCAGCAGGACAACAGCGACAACAGAAAGGGCTCAGATTGGAAATAAGATTCCGCGGAACCGTAACAAATTCAGTGTAAAAACCTTCAAACGTGTTTTGCTATAAAAAGCATTACCATCTGACTGTCAACATGCAAATGCAGAAGATTTATTTCTGGAAGGAAGACAAAAACATTTGGAATGCAAATCTCGCTCTACTTCAATGTCGTACCATCAAAAAGGGATGGTCTGGCCTCTTCTCTCCACGTTTTTTATGGGTTCTTGCCCCAAGATCTCTCCTTCCCCTGCATCTACCGCCGGCACTAGGAAATCAAAACCAAAGGGCAGGGCTTCTGCCAGAGGAGGCCCCAGAGATGCTGGGAGGGCTGGAGCCCCTCTGCTGGGAGGGGGGGCTGAGAGAGTTGGGGGCGTTCAGCCCGGAGAAGAGAAGGCTCCGGGGAGACCTT
>VXAK01009970.1:27243-50927 GCA_013399435.1 Arenaria interpres
GGGTGGCACTGGGGGGGCTTTAAGGTCCCTTTAAGGTCCTAAGGCTCTGAAGAACACTTCCACACCAGTCTCTTGTCACTGCTCAGGAAAGTCCGAACTCCTTTAGGGGTTTCTCAAGTCATCTCATGGACACCACCACCCAACTCTGGCAACTCGTGAAACCCCACTTACCACTCTATCATGAGCAGGCGATTGAGACAGTCTTCTCCACACGCAACCTCCCCCTGAGCTCGCTCTTCTTTGGAGAGAGGGGGGCACTCACACAGCATTCGCTTAATGTCCCGGTGAGATTTGTTCTTCTTCCTGTCAAAGACAAGTCATCAAAATACAGGTTAGACAGAATCTGGGCAGAGAAATTACTCCTCGAGCTCTCCCAGTTGTTACTGGAGGAAATTAGTTTATTCTCTAGGAACTGGGTACATGGATTGATTACCTTTGGACAACCACCAGAAGGTAACCAAGGATGCTGGTTTGAGCGGGAAGTGATGACTTTCTGATCACAAAAGATGATTTCTCAGAAAGACACCCCATATTTAACCCTTTTTTTTTTTTTTAATCTTCTCCTCAATGTCCACAACCCAACTGTATTTCCGATGTAGACGGGCGCACGCACAGGCACCTACGCCCAGAGGAAGGACCAAAGCTCCTTCATTTTGTCATATAAAAAGCCAATCTAGAGAAAATTCAACTCCTGGTTTATCTACACAGAGGCTTCCTCACTACATAGTACAAGTTCTAAGGTTTAAATTAAAAGGATAAACTCCAATTAGCCTCTCGTGAAATGCTCTGTCCTCTAATCCTATGTAATACCACGGAGACAATCTCCAGAGATCCCTTCCAACCCCAGCTATTCCGCAACATCCACTCGCTTTCGCTCATCCAAAAGGGCCAGGAGAAAACCTATATTCAAAAATATTAACATATAAACCATCAATGGAGCGCACATGCCGTCTCAAAGCAGCTTCCTTTTAATAAAGCCAATTGGAGGGTTCAGCTGCTTAAACCTCCACTTTGCTGGCAAATAAGACGACGAAAAAGCAAACAAGAGTCTCAGAAAAAGGTATCAAAGGCATCTACTGATATTTTAGTTGCCAGGAGATGATTAGGGAGATGCTTTGGGGGGTGGATCTCAGAAAGACAAAAAAAAGGCCTAAGAAAAAAAAAAAAAAGCTTGGATTGAAATAAATAGCAGGTTTTATCTGCAGGTAATTGGTTGGTTTGCAGACTCTGAATTGAGAATATCTTTCAAAACACATTTTTATTACAAAAAGAAAAAAAAGGCAGGCATTTTAGTGAACAGCGTTACTCAACCACCCTTTCGTCTCTCTCGGGCTACGAGAAGAGGAACGACGAGAGGAAAAAGGACTCTGAAGTTAAATGAAATGGCAAAAATTATCAGAAGGCCTTGCCAGGAAAAAAAACTGGTCACCAGCTCATAAGGAGCTCTCACCTACACGGTGAAGCCCGGGCAAGTATTTTTTTGGCAAAACAATTACAAATCATCCCTAAAATTCACAAGTAGATGAGTTTTCTTTTCCAGGGATCACATCCATCTGCAACATTCCCAGGGAAAAGCATAATCTGCAGCCACCAGCCACCCTCTGATATTTCAAATTACACTCTGTTAGAGCTAAAACAGCTCACCTGAGATGACAGTTACAGGCAGGTAACCAAAACCTTTGGAAATACACGGTTTTGGTCCAAAAGCTGTGGCTGCCCCAGCCCTGGAGGGGTTCAAGGCCAAGTTGGAGGGGGCTTGGAGCAACCTGGGCTGGTGGGAGGTGTCCCTGCCCAGGGCAGGGGGATGGGACTGGATGGAACTTCCAACCCAAACCATTCTGTGATTCTATGATCCCTTCCCCTCCCTTCAAACTACACCAAATTGGCCATAAAAAAATGAAGCTATCACCGAACCAAATGGCAATTAAAATCTCAAATTGCTATAGGAAAGGGAAAAAAGAAGGGTAAAAATAAAAATCAGTTACCTTTCCGTCAAGTACACGTTCTCCTCGATAAGGTCAAAGTAACAGGGCATCTTCCCTTGCTTGGCGAACTCCTTCCAGCGCTGGGGGTCTCTGAAGTCATCCATGATACACAACCGACCCACCATGGAGGAGTCCTGCGGTGCTGCCTCCACTTGCTCTCCCTCCAGTTTCACCTTCTTCTTCTCCCTCGAGTCCACGTCGCTCTCAGAGTCGCTCTCCAACTCCGGGCGTCTTTTTTTTGGTGGACCTCGCTCTTTCGCATCGTTTTTTTCCAAAACCTTCGCCTCTTCCTTCTTCTCCCCGCCAGGCACCGGCTCCTTGGTGGAATTGCTGCTGATCTCGTGTGCCTGCACCGAACCTTTTTCCTTCTGCCCGGGCACCTGGCATTTACCGGAGGGGCTGGGAAAACGAGGTTTGCAGTCATCATCCCAACGGTCATCTTCTTCGTATTCCTCGTGATCCTCCGTTAGAGAATCCGGTACCTGCCCTTGTATTCGTTCGTAATTAACAGCGGAAGGTCTGCTAACGGATCTCGCGTCCCAATAACCGTTGCCTTGCCAGTAAGTCTGAGAGCCACCATAGGCTCCCGAGCCCGGTTGGTACACGTAGCCTGAGTAGACCCCGAAGCTGCTATCTGGCTGCTGGTAGGTGCTACTGGGCTTCTCTGACTGGGAAAAGTCCCAGCCCAAACCACCCAGATCCTCCGTCGTGTGGAAACCATCCAGCCTGGAGTATTCCCCGAGGCCGGACTGGTTGAGTCCACCCTTCCCTTGCCGACTGTCCGGTTTGGAAGAGCTCATCTGGTGTCGGGATTTATCCGCGCTTTCGAAACTCTCTGGTAGACAAAAGGGCTGCTCGTCTGGTCGGCCGATGGGTCTACCGATGGCCATCAGCTCCTTCAGCGTTATTCTCTCATCCGGGTTGGGTTTGCTGTGGGAATCTGCCATCAGGTCCGCCTGACTCGTGCTGTCAACGCCATCGCTCTGAGGCTGGCACGGATCCGGCCGCAGGTCCTCCATCTCCTTCCTGCTCAGCTCGGTAGAAGTTGCCGGACTCTTCTCCATCCCTCTAGGAGAACATCTGCTCTCTACTTGTGAGCCGCTCTTACTGGGCATATTCTCCATCCTCTCTTCATAATAGGGTCTACTGGACTCGGGTCGCTCATCGTCCCAGTGGTCAGAGAAGCGCCGGTTGCCCTGGCTGCTCCGTGAGGAGCCGGGGCTGCTCTCCTCCATCGCTATGGTCGAGTTTTTTGGTACGACAACAACCGACTGGAGGCGTTTTCGTGGTGTGCCGTCATCAGAATCCGAGTCCTCCGTGTCGCTGTCTTCACTGCCCCCCTCACTGTCGCTCTCCCCTGTGTCCGAGTAATCGTGGTGGCCAGCAGGAATGAATTCAGCAGCGTTGCCGCTGCTGTCACACGTCGGGGCTTGTGTAACCATCTCTGTTTCTTCTGCAGTGACAATGACATCACAAGTAGGAAACAAGGCATCTGGAAAAGCCGAAGCCACCAAGGGCTCGTTTCCTTCCTCCTTCTCCGCCAATTCACCGGGACACCCAACTCTCAAATCATCCAACCCACCTCCCTCGGTGGAAACGGCACTTTCTTCCACGACTTCTCTGCCACGGTGCTCCAGCGGCACTTCCGAATAGTAGGAATGTTCATCTTTGAATGAGGGCTTGCCTTTTGCCAAACCAAGATCAACGTGCTGAGCACCCAACTCCACCATCTCTTCAGCTTCCGAATGCCGCAGGGGCTCCTGGCACCCATCCGGTGGCGGTGGCACGTCCCATTTGGAAGAGACGCTTTCCTCCGGCACGGGATGGTCCGACCTGAGTCTCGGGGAACAACCATCCTGGGAGGGATCCTGGCTCGAGCTCTCCACTGCCAGGCTAATCTTCTGGGAAGGATGATCTTGCTCATTGTCACTAGTAGACTTGGAGTGGAGATCCTCCGTGCTCTCGTAATCGCACGTCACGGTCTGTGGCTCCACCTGTACGTCCAGGAACGTCTCGGATGTAACTTTTAAATCTGCCAGTTCCGCTTCGATTTCAACTTCCGAATGATACAGAGCAGGGGCGGCATCGTCGGAAACGTCGTAGCAAAAAATGGGTTCTTTGGTTTTGTCACACGGAGTCGCCTGATCATCCAGCTTCTTGAGCATGGATTGAGCATGATCTACATTCACGAGGGGCAAAGGGATGGCTTCCCCTTGCTGCTGAGGGACCGGAGCCTCCGCTGGCCTGAAGAGGCTGTTGCACTCGCTGGACTGGACCCGAGAATCATCTGGCTCTTGCTCTTGAGACACGTATGTGCCCTCAAACCCGTTAGACGGCAACGGATACGATGGACTCGTCTTCACAACAGGCGACGCTTCTGACCGACACAAGCTTTCGTCGGAAGAGGCGGCGACATCCTCTGTTTTGGAGGCACTGGAAGTTGCCAAACCATCAGCCCTACCCTCCGGGGACCCGTTTACACTCAGCTCCGTGGGGAAACACGTTCTTATGGGATCGGGCTTTATCTTTAATAAAGTTTCTTGTTCCTTAACACTGTCATGGCATTCGTTTCCCGTAAGCTCCTCAGACTTTGAGTTAGCAAAACCCACTGGCGATTCGTCTGCCTTTTTAAAAGCTGGCAAATCGTTTAACTGATTTAGTGGAGAAAGTGTCTTTTCCCTTTCAAACTTTTTCGCAATGGACACCCTGATCTCATTGCTTTTTAGACAAGAGGTCTCTAAATCTAGAGAATTAGACTGCTGTTTTATTTCTTCGCTCGATTCTGTACAACAGAAAGAACTCTTAAATTTATCAGGCTTTGGTGCGGGGGTCTTTGAAGGGGTGGACTTATAACGGGAGGAATTCACATTACTGTCGGGCTTAGAATGGGATGTCCCCTTTCGATAGCCAAGCTCATCAAGGGGAGAGCACCTTTTGGTTACTTCACTTTCTGAAGTCCTTTTTGAATCTCTATCTGCTTTCGAAGAAGACCTTCCTCTCCTCTCCACGTCGGCGTGAGACGACTCGGCTTTGCTGTCCCTGTCCGACTTGGAGTAAGAAGTCCTCGAGTCTCTGTAGGAGGATGAGGAGTGGGAGGAGGTACGTCTCGAGTCGCTCGACCTGGAATGTGTCCTCCTGTACTCGTCCTCCGAGTCCGAGCTCTCTCGCGCCCTGCTGTCCGCGTACGAACGGGAATACCTCGACCTTTCCCTGTACGGGGAGCTCCGATGGTATCGGCGGTCGGATTCGTAGTAATGCGAACGCTCCGACCTCGAGTAGGAAGAGCTGGTTCGGGAGCTCCGATCCGATCGGGAACGGGAATGAGATCGGCTTCGCCTCCTCTCTCTGTCTGATCGAGAGCGGGAGGACGCGTACCGCGAATCTCTTTCCGATTTTGAATAGCTCGAGTACTTCTCATCCCTGTCCGACTTGGAGCGGGAGGAAGACTTCCCCAGGTCGTCACTTCTGAGGGACGTGGAGCTTCTTCTGGGATCTCTCTCCTTTTCCGTACTGGATATCTTCAGTTCGTGCGACCGCTGGCTGGAGGAGGTCCTCACCGAATCCTCGTCGGACTCGGAGCCCAGCAACGTGCCGTCAGACTGGGAGAACTTCCTCTTCGACCCCTGCCTCCGGGAGCAGAGGGGAGCACCTTTTGAGCCGTCGGAAACCTCATCCTCTTTCCCAATATGGGAATCTTCCTTCTGCGGAGTTATTTCCGTCTGCTCGGGTGTGTTTTGAGTGACGTGTTCCTCTGAACCCCGCGAGACCGCATCCTGCTTGACGTCCAAAGGCTCCAAAGCCTCCTTAGGTACCGCGTGGGATGGCTCCTTCGGAACGGGGACTTCGGCTTCCATGGGAGGCGACAGCAACAGTGTCGACATCAGCGTTACCGGCAGCTGGGGTAAGGCGACCGCCGCGGGAACTGGCATGGACGCTGCCGGCGACACCGTGGGCGGAGGGGGAGGCGGGGGAGGCGGTGGCGTCGAGGGACAGTCTGTGGCCAACACCACCGGTTCCGTCACCGGTGTCACAGCCGGCGGCGGTGGCAGTAGTGTGGCTGCTGTAGCCGGCGGCGGTTTTGCCGTGACATTAAGTAAATGTTTTTTAAAATGGATCTTCCCTAATTCTACCTTGGGTTTGGGAGGTGAAGACTCCTCAGCTGAACCAGCGGCATCCCCCAGGTCCATTTTATTTTTGGGGTTAAAGTCCGTCTGAAGGGGTACTGCTGGGGAGTTCTGAGTTTCATTTTGTTTCTCGTTTCCGAGAGCAGTCAGAAATCTGTTGGGTAAGGTTTTCTTGGTTAAACTAAAGCTGAAAGACACTTTCTGTCTTCCTTGCTCCTCAAGGTTAACCTTTGTTTTGGTGCCTTTGGGCAAAAAGCGACTCGAAGCAACGCCTTTGAACACCGGGCCTTTGATAAAACCAGCTTTCTGCACAGCTTCAGGCTTGCCCTGCCAAAGAAAAAGAAGGTGCTGTTAGAAGAATTGGTTTTGGGGGGTTTTACCTCATTTCTACAGGCACATCCAACAATTTTTCTTTTACCAGGTGAATTTTTCAGGACAATAAAATAGAAATTGATACCCTGGGCTGGAGTCTGGGACGGCATAACGTGGCTCTCTCTTGAGCAGAATCAATTACTCAGTCATTTCCAGTTCGGAGCTAAGCCTCCTTTGGGGTTTGGGTTGAGGCTTTTTAATTGACTTATTAATGAGCAAACTGAAAGCCTTTATTTTTTTTTTTTTTTTTCCACTTAATTCTTATTTTTTGAAAAAGAAAGAGTCCAGCATGTAAAGTTAACTGAAGAGGTAGGATGACTTTATTTGGGCTGTTTCTGTGGTCCCAAGCCACAAAAAACCCTGCATTTTTAAGCTCTAAATGCGTTTGTTTTCACATCCCAGGACACTGCACCTGGATGCATTCGGTTTCAGAATCAGACCATCGAGAATTACAGCTGCAATTTTAAGCCCTGTCCTTTCCCACCTCCCACCTTATCTCAGTCATTAGTAATTCCTAACAAGTTTCCAGGCCTGGGCGTAGATCGGTATTAACATAATGACCTCCAAGGATTCCCACCAGGACTCGTGATGCGTGGTGGCTCTGTCACTCTTGTCACCTCCAGGCCATCTCCCCAGCAGCTCTCTGCCCTCTCCTGCCCAGGATCTCACTCCCCACCCCGCAAGGAGGACCGTGCTACAGCAAATCCCTTTGTTTTTGATGCTAACGAGCTGAAACTCATCTTCTCTAGGACACGAGAGCTGAGGATCTCCACCAGGAAAGCTGCTGTGACAGCGCTCACAACTGAACCCTGGCTTTGGAAACAGAGCAAGCCCAGAGCAACAAAGCTCCTTCAGCACCGGAACCTCTGACCTTACAGGATGCATTTATCCAAGCCCCAAATTAGCAATTTTCAGAGCATAAAACACAGTGTGTGTGTTTACCCGTCTTAGCATTTCTCCAACTATTTTAAAGCTCAGGGCCCGTCTGTGTCACAGCAGCACAATCCCTGAAGGTGAAGGTTGCCACACCATGGGAAAAAAAAAAATGCTGTTTTCAATAGTCCTTATCCTCACAAATCCAAATTGCTTCAGTGTCATCACGTTTTGGGTAAGAAGCACAACTCCAACGGAAACAGTCGTAGCAGCATAAAAACCACAGAGAGCCGGGCTTTACTCCCATAACCGTTGCCCAAACACATCTTTGGCAGCAGCAGCATTTTCCTGCAACCCCCTGTGAATTATTACATGTTTTGTTATCCTTTAACTTTGGTAAAACAACACGCAGCCGCTCTAAAGGCACCAGAGTAAATTATTAAATAAGACATCGGTGGAACGGAAACCCCGACCCATTCTATTCGCACCCTTGGATGTCATACATACAAAAATATCCTCATTTTTGATGGGGTTTTATTGTCATTGTGCAAATCATGTCACAGTCTCAACGTGACCCAGCACCAAGCACAGGTTTGATGTTCACCAGCAGATGATCAGCTGCTTTGTGGGGAAAAAAATATAGGTGCAAAAAAAATCCAAAGGACTCCTTTTAAATGGGTGTTATTTATAAATGGGTGTTATTTATAGGGGTGCTATTTCATGGATGCTTTTAAACGAGTGCCAAGCAGGGACCTTGAAAAAAAAAGACCTCTTCCCAGCTCTGAAACACGCTGCTCTCTCCCCAACTGTCTCAAAACCATCTCCAGAAATTCATTCTGAAAATACTATCCCTGTTTTCAAAAGAACCCACGCTTCAGAAGTGATCCACAAACCGATACACAAGTGTACATAAACTAATTAATGGAAAAATAAAGGACAAAATCAAGTGTTCAGCCTGTTTAGTAGGAGTTTCTACGCGCCTGAACACCACCCTCCTGTAGGGTGCTGGGCTCAGCCTCCCCAAGAGCAAGGGAACGTTAGTTTTGGGGTTTTCTCGGTCAATTATTATCCCTGCGCGACCAGAAATTCACAGCTTTTTACCCCAACCTGCGCATATGTCTTGGGACAATGGAAGAGTAAGAGAGGAGGTTCCTATTTTCGACCATGCCCTGACGTCTAACGGAAGGAAGTCTCCACAAACCTGAATCCAAATTCTTATCAGAGACTGGATTCACCTATTATACCAATTATATATAGTGCATCAGGATTCAAGAGGTTTCTTTCCTGCCAGAGCTTTTGTGAAATTCTTTTCTGTGCAATATTCACATTTATGGAAACGCACCGATGTTTTGCTCAAAACCTTTCCAACTCCAAGGGCAGCAGATCTGAAATCCAAGCTCCCACAAGAATATTGGGGTTTGGATACACCTAATCCCTCCCCTTTTCTCAGTCTGTTCAGCAGAGACGATATATTTCAGAACAAACCTTTCACCTTCAAGTGCTCACCCTACCAGGGATTTTTTTTTTTCTTAAATAACACCAAGTTTAAAAAAAAAAAACCTATGACTTACAGAATTTTAAACAGACTCCACAGGTAACTTTTGAAATTTAATAGGTAGTAATTACTGGGAAAAGCTCTGTAGCAGAGGAGTTCTCCTTCCTTTAATGATCCTACAGCATCACAAATTATTAGCAACAGGCGTTCGTGTGCTGGGATATTAAATTCCTCCAGTCCCTCCAAGTTTTCTCCTTTTCCCGTTTACTTACCTCATTTTCTTCTTCTCTATTGCAATCCAGCCGAGGAAACATGCAAAAGAAAACACAAAAAGAAGGTGTGAATATCAGGTGGAAAAAAGAAACGTAACATTAGATCTCTGGCGCTGCGAACGGGGGGTAACACCGACCCTACAAATAAACCTGCTGCAAGAGATGTCCCCACCAACGTCACCTGACGGCCAGGTAGACACTTTAACCTCCTCTGAAGGGGATCACGGTGGAGTTTTGGCACTCAACTATTTCCACACCAAAAATTCTGCACAAGCTTTGACAGAGCAACCCTTTTTTTGAGCAAACCACTGTCTCAGCGTTGTCTTCTGAGGGTCCGCAAACCAGCCGGAACCTTATTTCAACAACCACGCGGCCATGACGCAGATATAAGAGTTTGATAATGAGATGGAGGAGCTGCATTTGGTTTTCTTTGGATTTTAGGAGACGAGAAACAGTGAAAACATCTGCCTCTCCCATTGCCAGAAATTAAAGATACTTCAAAACGCCTTATTGCTGAAATTAAAGATGCTTAAAAACGCTTTATTGCTGTATGACCTGCTACAGACCTGCGGCTCTGGCTATTTACCATGATGCTTAGCATTAATTAATCAGTACTTTGGCAGTTAGAAGCTTGACAACCAACTAATGGAGAGCAGCACCTTGATCCCAACCCAACCTGCCAACGCTGAGCCAACGGGAAAGCCCAGTGTTCCTTTGCTTCCCTACGTTCCTTGCCCCAACACCACGAGCAAAGCAGCTTCTCCTAGGAGGAAGGAGAAGGAACAAGGACAGGACCACTCTCTCCCTGATTTTCTCCGAATCTGGAAGAGCTTCAACAAGTTCTTCGGACCGCAAAGGACAACTACAGAAGCAGATGTAGAAGTTTCAGCAGTTACCAAGAGGCTTATCACCAAAATATCAACAGCTCATCTGTCTTTATCCATTATTTCCTCTACTACAAGTCCAAAAAACACTGTCCACCGCTCCAACCTTGATGCTAACAGCCTTTCCCCCTTCTAACTTACAAAGAATTTTAGCTGGATTTTTGCTAAATTTTACAGCTTTTCAACCACGATTCGGCGCCGTCATGGCGAGACGGCGAAAGACTTCTCACAGAAAAGGTTCAGAGATTTCACTTCAAGCGTCGGCTAATCGAGAAGTATCGGTTTCTGGGGGGGAAAAAAAAAAAGCCAAAGCTCTCGGTTCCTGCGCAACCCGACGCGGTGACGGCACGGCAATAACCACCTACTTCCCCATTTAAACCATCAGCAACGGAGAATTAGGAGCAACCTGCTCGAACGACCAGCAGTAAGATAGTGCTGCTGCCTCTACCAGGGCTCGTGTCCAATTGATAAAGCTTATTAAAAGGCTATAAATTATTTTTACGGCAGCGTGAACAGGGTTTGTTTTCACTGAGGAAACAGGAGCCGCGAGTTTAAGCAGGTTGCGGAGCACACGAGGGCACATCCGTGATTTACCGGGGTTAAGCAAGCCACGAATTCAAAATACCACTAATGCAGAGGAGGTCAGGAGCTCTCCAAGAACAACATTTTGACATAAATTACTGCCTAAAAGGAGGTTTCATCTTCAGGCTGATGATACAGAACTGGGAGGGGTGGCTGTCACACCAGAAGGCTGGGCCACCACCCAGAGACACCTGGACAGGCTGGAGAGTTGGGCTGAGGAACCTGATGAACTTCAACAAGGGCAAGTTCAGGGTGCTGCACCTGGGGAGGAATAAGCCCCTGCACCAGGACAGGTTGGGGGTGACCTGCTGGAGAGCAGCTCTGAGGAAAAACACCTGGGAGACCAATGTGCCCTGGTGGCCAAGAAGGCCAAGGGCATCCTGAGAGGCAGCAGGAAGAGTGTGACCAGCAGGTGGAGGGAGGTCATCCTGCCCCTCTGCTCTGCCCTGGAGAGGCCCCAGCTGGAGCACTGGGACCAGTTCTGGGCTGCCCAGTTCAAGGACAGGGAACTGCTGGAGAGGATCCAGCAAAGGGCTACAAAGATGATGAGGGGCCTGGAGCATCTCTCTGATGAAGAAAGGCTGAGGGACTTGGGGCTGTTTAGTCTGGAGAAGGCTGAGGGGGGATCTGACCAACACCTATAAATACTTGAAGGGTGGGTGTCAGGAGGATGGGGCCAGTCTGTTTTCAGTGGTGCCCCGGGACAGGACAAGAGGGAACGGGCACAAACTTCAATATAAGAAGTTCCATCTCAACATGAGGAGGAACTTGTTTGCTGTGAGAGTGGCAGAGCCCTGGCAGAGGCTGCCCAGAGAGGTGGTGGAGTCTCCTCCTCTGGAGACATTCCAAACCCACCTGGACACGTTCCTGTGGGACGTGCTCTGGGTGGCCCTGCTCTGGCAGGGGGTTGGAGGAGATGATCTCCAGAGGTCCCTTCCAACCCCATAGCATTCTGGGATTCTGTGATCCCAAGAAGTGGAGTTTTAGACTTCCAGGACATCAACACTGTTGACAATCACATATTTTTGAGCATTAGACACAAGCGTTGATGAGGGCTGAGAACGGCACTGACGTCTCCAAGACCCAACGCGAACGCTGGACCTGATGGTCTCAAGGGTCTTTTCCAACCTCAATGATTCTACGAAGACTTTCCACACATCCATAACCAGACGTGTTGTGATATGGCACAGAATAACAGCCAGCAGATGAAAGCTGGTGGTCCTACACCAAAAAGAGAAGAATAACTGTCTCTTTATACATAAGAACATGGATTTAAGTAGCTACAAATTGGGAGGTGGGTAATGAAGAGGTATTTACAATAAATATCCTGCTGTAAGAGCGAAGTAACTAACTTCTCTTTAAAAAAAAAAAACAATTTGTTTTTGCTCTCATTGCCAAAACGTTGCACAAAACCAGTATTTAGCTAAAATGCTGGTGAGCACACAAAGCAGACGTCTCTAAAACCTGCAATGCACTGAAGGGGGAAAAAAAACCTCTTTGAGATCCTTCAAAAGCCAGAGAAAATCTTGCAGGAGAAATTGAGCTGCATTAGGAAATGGATGATCTTGTTGCTCTAAAGAGACTTGTCAACCCTCGGAGGGGGCAAAATTGCTAAAATTTGAGCCGCTTAAAGGGTGGCGAGAGAGAAATCAAAATATCAAAAAGGTAGAAAACAGTGAAGGGACAAAATAGATGTTGCATGAATTAAACTTGTTGTTTAACATAAAATAGGTAAAATGAAGCTGAAATTACATTACTGGTAATATAACTTGTATGGCCCTAGATGCCTATATGAGCGATTTAATTTCTACTGGACAGAATTCTACCGGAGAAGAATTCCAAAGAATTCTTTTCAGAGAGGGAACAGCAGTATTCCCTCTCTGCAGAGGGATTTCAGCCAGGTATAGGCCCGTCCCTCCTGAATTACCCCTCTGTCACCAGGTAAAGCAGAAGAAAATCGTCCCACCTCGCTCCGGGTGCTTAATATATTAATTATCCCTTAATAAAGGAGGTCGCTGCCTTGGGTTACGGATCCCGTTTCCATTTACAGCTTCTTCCTTTGCCCCAGATGAAAGAAAAAAATAAAAAAATAAATATACATATATAAAAATAGATTTCCAAAATTAGTGAACACGTCGCTGTTCACTCGAAAACCTATTGCCAAATTCCTCCCACGCTGGGTTTGAAGTTACATAAAATCATCCTCTCCCCCTCCCCGGTAAAAGCCTGAGGAAGGAGCTGGCACCAGCACAAGAAGAGCCTCCAGGAGCTGGGGATCCATCCAAAGGCACCACCTGGAGGTTTTTTTTTCCAGCAGGATTCCAGCCCCAGGAGTTTAGAGTAATCCCATTTGTTTCCCTCGGGCCAGCACCTCACTATCTGCAGGTACAGAAATGGAAGGCTGTTTTAATTAAAATTAGGATTGAATTACTGAATTCACACGCTTAGTGGCTCCTTTCTGCCAAGGTCAAGAGAAAGGGGCTTGTTAAAACTGAACGCAAAATTGAAGAGCTCTAGAAACAAGTGGTTACTAAATAAATTTTAAAAGAAATATTAAAAAAAAAACAGGGAACTGTGTAATCTTTTATTTACCTACGGCAGTCCTATATATTATTAAAAAAAAATATTTAGTATTTTGGAAAAAAACAACAGTCTTGCCCTGAAGTAAAATTTAAAAGAGCAATTTTGCCAGTCTGCGAGTCAGATCTAATTAACTAATGAGAAATATGGGGCAGGTAATGGGAGGATGCGCTCGCACACACCCCACAAACGCACAACTGCACCCAAAACCAACCCAAGGGGTGAAAATCCCAAACCCCCACAGGGTAGAGAGAAGTTTGTACTTGCAGAAAAGGCTTTTTTTTAAGGCTATGGACCCACATTTCTACCAAAATTCTTTCTATTTTGAATTTATCAACGGTCTGATAGAGCATTCTTTCTCCATGTTTTTATTCCTACTCACGGAACCGCCCCAGGTTTGACACGGGCACGTTAATTATTAAAAATGCATTTTAATTCTGAGGTTCTGCAGCTCCAGCATTTCTTAGATGCTTCAAGAGCTTGAGATGAATGAGACACCTCTCCTTTTTAAGGTAGAATCTGAAGTCTAGGCGGGCTTTGCTTATGCTAACAAAGCAAACAAACAAACAAAAAAAATAACACCTTCAGGCTTCTGAAGTCAAAAAAGGACAAAATTTAGACAAAACCTGAAGAGCCTCACCTGCCAGATGTCCTCTAACTTTTTTTTTTCTTCACTTCTTAAGAGTGAAAAAAAATCTGGAAGCCTAAAGCTCTTCTTATCTCAACATCTGGCCCATCATGGGGAGGCATCAGGACACCCCGCTTTGGCTGAGGATGGGCCATTGAGCAGGCATTAGCACAGGTCCATCTGAAAGCCAACCCCCACCCCGGTAATTAACTTTCTTTTCAAAGAATGGAAACAAAATGCCAAAACCTCAGCACACACACACCACCACCACCCCCCGAGGAAATCCCAACTTCCAAACTGTTTTCCCTTAGGCCAAGGTGAACCAGAGATGTCCCACCATCCTGGGGATTCTGGTGGACTTCCAGAGCTGTTCAAGGATCCACCACCACGACCATCATCCCCAACACCGGGGCTGAGCAAACCAGAAGGAAATACAAAGACTTGGGGTGGAAACTTCCAGTTTCAGCAAGATCTTGAAGCCAAAAAAGGGAATTCTGGGCTGATTTCGCTGCGGAGTTTGGCCTGGGGATGGAAGGTTGCACCTCCCGGCTTCTGCCACCACCGTGATGAAGATGTTCACTCTTTGCTGCTCTCATTCAGCTCCTGCCACCTTCAAAACCCAACAACTGGATGAAATCCTTACAGATCCACAGCGCTATCACCTTGCTGGGTTTATTAGTCTCTAATGTGGCGGGTGAGAGATAAAAATCGATGACAAACTCCCAAGGTTCCCTGGGAATTGACTGAATTGAGTTCATTAAATTGCTGCGAAATCTTTCGTACCCAAAGCCGTGCTTTTAACGCCCAAACGCGTCCCAAAAATACTGCACCACAATCGGGTAATGTACAACCAGGATAAAAAAAAAAAAAAGAAGGGAAGTTAATAGACAATCCTGCTCCTTCCCCCAAAACGCCACAGAGAAAAGGCTAAAGCACACGCAGGACGGGGGGGGAAAAAAACCCCCACTATCTATCACCTTCTTTAAACAGAAGCTTGAAAACAAGCCAAACTCGCCAGAAAATGAGGTCAAGGCAGCTGTAAGCACATACCTGGCCCTGCAGCACGTCCCCCAGCTCTCCCATTCCCCGCTTCCCGAAGTTCATACAACGTTTTCTGCGGGTTTGGGGCTGTGATTTTGGAGCAGGGAGAGAGACACCATTTCTCCCACGCCGGAAGAGGAAAGGACCGAACGCGCCGTGAAAACGAGGAGCTGAATACACTGAAAATAAATAATTCCTTTTTTTCATTTACAAAAATGGTAAGGGCCGAGAGACACCTTCTACGGTCACAACTATGTCAGAAATTGATTTTTAACACAGATTATGGGATACCAGAGCATGGAGCCACCTGTAACCATCAGTGAACGCTCTTCTCCTCATATGAGGGAGAGAACTTTATAAAGTTCCTTTCCCCTTGTGAAATGAACTTGATAAATCAAGAAAAACCCCAGACACGAGCCATTTTAACACTGCATGAAGATTTAAGAAATTCAACTCGTCGTACCTCCCACTTCAGACCAAACCAGAGTCCCATTTCTCATCTGGCTGGAGAAGAGCCACCAAGAGTAGATTCGAGAGGCACCACAGCAAAATATGGAAAACTTACAGCTCTGTAAATTTTTACTCCGAGCATTTACACTCCTTTCTCTGCAGCTGGGGAAAATATAGGCTAAAAAAAAAAAAAGCACAAAATATGGCACGAGCTAAAAATGCCTGTTCTTTGCCAGCTGGAAGAGCCAGCAAAGGGATTTCTGCCCAAGCTCTGGGTCCAGAGGAGCCCAGGGAGACCCTTCCTGGGGCAGATCCACCCGACAGGGACCAAACCCTAAAGAGAAGGAGAAGAAATAAAGGGGGAAAAGAATGGGTTTGGAAAAAAAAAAAAAAATTAGTTTTAGAGCTGCTCCTCTTGTGAAGGAAGGAGGGGCAGAGAAAAGAGACATTGGCAGGAGAATGTGGGAAGAAACAGATTGAGGGGTTAGGGTGGGGGTTTTTTTGGCCAAAAGTTCATTTCTTAACTATTTAGCTATTTATGTGTTAATTAAATTAGCGTTTATAATATAATAGTGTTATAATATAACAGTGTTATCAATATTACCATTTTAGAGAAGCGAGGATCTTTTGTTTCAGGGAAAAGACCCGGTTAAAAAGCAAACCATTTCCAGTGGTTTCCAGTTTTCTGCTCCAAGAAAAGCATCGCAGGACCCTGTTCCTTTCCCCCAAACTTCCCGTGAATTCCCAAACTCAGCACCAGGAACAACGGGGTCCCGCTCTTCCTTTTCTGCTCAGGGCTAAAGGAGAAATCAAGTTTGAAAGGGTGACAGCGGATCATGGGAAGCGAGGGATTTACCCCCAGAGGAAGGGGCAGAAAAGAGATGGTGCCAAAAAAAGAAAGAGAGGGGGCACAAACCCAGAGTTTAACTCCAAATCCCAGTTTCTGGGCTCAGCACCATGAGAGCATCAGTCCTCGGAAAGCTTCCTCCTCCTCTCGGAGCAGGGAAGGTGAGATTCCATCAGCAGCTTTAAGAGTCAGCATCTTCCCATTAACACAGTTTAAATGGGAATCACTTCCCGGGTAATCCCTACCTCCAAATCGCCCCCTTTCAAGGCAAACAGCAACAAAAGGGAACGTTTCACACCAACAAGGTGCTTTTAAACTGCATTTTCCCCACCTGATGCAATTAACGCCTAGAATACCTGCACCACCCCTCTCTGCCCTTGCCCCTGGGGAAGGATGAGGCTGGATTTAACACAAATGCCTTTTATCACCCCCAGAACCTCAAGCGAGGGAAGATGCAGGACCGTGGGATGGACAGACAAAGAAACCCCCCCAAAAACCACATTAAAACCCAGCAGTTTTAACCATTAAAACAGCTTTTCAAAGGCGAGCTCGTTATCTGGCTCATCACCACCACCTCATCGCACAATTTCTCACAATTCAGAATTAAAACCTCCTTCCTACAGCCAGGCTTAAATAAATAAATAAAAAAAAGACTCAGGGTTGGCTCCTACCTCTGTCTGAAACCCGAAAAAGTCGCTAAGGTGGGCTGTCCCCTTTCCAACCTTATTTTTACCTGCCCCCCCCACATCCCACCTCTATTTCTTTCCAGGGTTTTCAGGCCACGCACATTTTCCTACTCCGATATCCAGCGTCGGCAGCAGCGAGAGCTTGATGCTCGGAGACACTTCCATGGTCCAACCATAAAATAAGACATTTCACCCCTTTTTTTGGAGGGATTCAACTCATCTCACACACCCCGGCTGCCTTTGAGGAAGCCAAAATTGCTCGCCATCACCGAAAAGCAGCAAATATCTGCTACCCCTGCTGTAGATCTGTAGAAAATAGAAATTTGGTGATGAAAAAAAGAGAGAAGAAACGCGAGGGGCCAGCCTTCTGCAAAACGTAGGGCATCGCAGCCCGGTGGGGACGGTGACGTTTGGCACAGCATCTGGAGGCGCTGCCAGGTTTTTAACGCTTCTAGGCTCGGGAGGGAAAAGGAATTAGTGGAATTAGTAAGAAAAAAAAAAAAGAAAAACAAACAGCTCATTTTTTGATTTTCCTCAAATCCCCATCCCATGCAATCCCCCCATAAGGCAAAAGTTCGGCACGTGCTGAACGAAACTGCTCTAAATAAGCTAAAAGGTGTTTGACACCAGGAAAAATAATTTCAGTATTTAAAAGTTGTAAATATTTTAAAAAGCAAGTGGTTACACCCAGTTTCCCCGCAGTAAAAGGCTCGAGTTCTACCAACGCTTCTCTCTCTGCAGCGACGGGGGAAGCAGAAGGCGGCGAGGAAGCTGAAAGAACATGAAATTTTTTAAAAATAATAATAATAATGGGAAATATCTAAGCTGACTTACGATCATTGCCACCGGGGGCTTCGCTCTGGGCAGAGAAGTCACCACCCGGACAGGTAGAGGCTCTGAGGCTTCATCTGAGCGATGGCTCTGGGTTAATTAGGTTTTTGTGCTAAAAAAGAAGGGGAGGGGAACCCACCCCCACAGATCAGGACGGACACATCCCTCCCTCCAGGGCAGCTACAAAGAGCCGGGGGAGAAGGATTTGCTCCCCAGGGCTGAGCCCATCAGCTCCCATCTTTTCGGGGGAAAAACAAGGGTTTTTTTTTTTTACTCCTCCTTCACCATCAATGGGAGCAGAACTTCAGCCACTTTCATCCATCCTCCTTCACCTCCAGCATTTTCCTTCCACGGGCCAGCAAATTCCTAAACTGACATTTATCAAGGCATCACCCACCCTCCATGACAAATTCCACCCCCCTCCTTGGCACTGCAGGGCACCTTTGTCACCTAAAATACCTGTAAAATAGAGATTTCTCCCTGTTCTGGAGGGCAGGACGGACTTGCAGGAGTCTACCTGCTTCCGTGGCTTTACTGGTGGAGATGGGGAGGTCTCCAAAGTGCCGGGTGACGCTGGGGGAGGTGGAAACATCTGCACTGGCCAAGCTGGGACAATTTGCGTTCACAAAACACCCTTAAACTCCCCCAAATTTACCAAGAGGACGCTTTCCCAGGATCAAGGGTCCCTAAATTCTGATTTCCCGGGGTAGAAACGGCAACTCGTACCCTGCCCGTCCGTCCGTCCGTCCCCCAAAAAAACCTTGTTGTCTCGGTGTAAAGAAATTTAAATAAATTTTGCAACGTCCCAGCAGAGCTTAAGGTGGGTGCTCGAATATCAAATCCTCAACGTATTTATTTCTTACGTGATTATAGATGAAGTTTAATCTTCTCTTACAAAACCCGCCCGGCAGGTTAAGTCGGCGGAAGGAGACACCTTGGGAGCCGCTCTCAATTCAGGAAAAGAAAAATAAACCCAAGCTCCCTCTGACACCAACTCCCGGCAAATGGAGAACTTTATATCTAATTATTTTAGCGAGATTAAAGCCAGTTTAAAAGGGCAAGAAGAAATGAGGGGTAACGAGCGAAAACCTGCGCCCAACGCAACGTGGCGGCCGGTTGCTGCGGCAATTCTAAGCACATGGTGATCCCCGGCGGGGAAATTACTGCAGGAAATGATAAATTCAAGCCCCTTTCAGACTCCTTTATACCAGAAATTTGCAATAAAAGTGGAAGGTGAGAATGAGATGGTCAAGAAAACTCCAAGCTCTACACTCCAGAGCTTCTTCTGTTGGATGCGGTAAACGTTAAAAAAAGAATTGTTTTCTGCTAAAAAACAGCCCACTTTACAACCCCGGCCCCACGTGTCATCAAGATTTGGGGTCAAATCCCAACTCCTGGCCCACCTTTCTCTTGAATTTGGGTGAATTCCTGACTCCTGGCCCATCTTTCTCTTGAATTTGGAGTCAAATCCTGACTCCTGGCCCACCTTGCTCTTGAACGTAGGCTCAAATCCCAACTCCTGAGCCACCTTTCGCTTGAATTTGGGGTGAAATCCCAACTCCTGGCCCACCTTTCGCTTGAATTTCAGGTCCCGCTCCACGTCCCCAGGCTCTCAGGGAGATGCTCGGGGGGGTGGCAGCCTCTGGGATGGATCCTGAAAGGCTGTTGCAGGGATGGAGCATTTTTATGGAAGTAAATTAAAAAATAGAGAAAGTCAGGGAAAAAAGCGAAGAAAAAGAAAATACTCTTTTCCAGCAGATGTCCTGCCACACCTGCAAAAACCAGAGCTGAAATTTGACTTTCTCAAGACTTTTTCCCAATGAATCCTACCAGTTCCGACAAGGAAAAATGGAAAGGAAGCGTATCCCGGGATGCTGTAAAACGGGAAGGGCATCGCTGCTCCTGCTGGCCCTGCCTGAGGGGTTACGTGGCTGCAGAGACGCCGGCGTCGAACCCCCAACAACGATCTGGGCCTTGGCTCGGCGCGTTAATAAATCTAAATAATCATCTAAATAATCAAAACGCAGATAATCTATTAATTAGGACAAAGGTCAAAGACGGAGGGCAAACATTTTAATCTTTCTTCATGTTTCTGTGTCAATTAAAGATAGGTGTTTATAAATCCTCTCTCCCTCTCCGTCTAAATATACACGCCAACAAATTATATTTAGAATTACGTCACCAGGTCTCTAACGGAGGACGTCGAAGGAAGGCTGTCACCTCCCCGCTTTGAGCCACTGCAAGGCGAAGATTTAATCGCAGAGGGGAAAATGAGAAACAATTAAGACCCAAGTACCATCCAAAAGCCTTTTCCCTTTAAAAAAAAGCAGGGATTCCTCCACCTTTTTTTCCAAGTATTCCTAAATATCGCAGGATTCAGGAGACGCGAGGTTCTCTATTAGCCGCTCTCGCATATTAAGCGTGGAGTGTGTAATTATCCAGGCACGTGTCCGGGTGACTAAAGGTAGGTGGAATGACTCGGAACTCAAAATCTCTCACCTGGGTAGCCTCCAGCTGCTGAATATCCTCATTTTTGAGAAACCCAACTGCTGGAGCACACCCTCCCGGGGAGGCATCCCGAGGCCGTGACTTTCCCCGTCCACACACATCATTCCTTACTCACTCCACCGATCCACAGACCTAAAACCTTAAAAAAAACCAAAAGGGAAAAACCTATTCCCAGCGCACTCAGCCACAGCCAGCTCCTGGAAAACGGCACGGTTTTCCGATTTACAGGCATCTGGATCGGCAGAAACCACAAGGATCAACCGCTCGAAGTCAAAATGCGGACCTATATTCTCTTTTTCCTCCCATTTTTAATTTTCATGGAAGGAAAATTCAGCAGATCTCCCCTGTCGTTGCTGCACGAAGCATTTCTGGACCACAAACAGATGGAAAAGGAGCGGTGGGCGGAAGCTGCATGAGAATCCAGGGTAGAAGGACAAGCCAAGAGGTTCTTCTCCCTCAAAACCCAACAATGAAGACCCAAAGTCAGGTACCAAAAACCAGGGAGAAGCCAAATTCTCCGAGAGCAAAGCTACAAACCTCAAGCTTTGTTTTTAAGAGAACTGGGTAACAGTACCCAAAAAGGGCTGTGGATGGAGGAGGAAAAAAATGTGAGAGGGAAAGGGGCAGCGCTGCACGGAGTCCACGTCTCCTTCCCGGAGATCCCCAACCCGGAGATGAACGACCTCATTTAATTCAGCTCCACTGCAAGGAGCTGGCCTCAGAAAGTTCGAGTCCGGCTGGGAATCGCTTTAAGACGACGTGAAAAATAATAAACCCAAGTAAGAAGTTTGTGTGGTAACTTACTGGCCGGCCAGGCCAGCAGGGGAAGGTCTCCTCCCGCAGACAACAGAGATTTGGATGTATAAAGAGAATTTTCTTGAAATAAACTGACTTTTCAGAGCCTTTAAGGCTTAAGCGCGGAGCTGAAAATCCCTCAGGTACGCTCAGGCCAAGTTTCTCCCTTATTACTCTGGATTTCACACCCCATGGGACCATCGTTAGTCTCCTTAATAAAGGGGAGGAGCTTCCAGAGGGAAATGCAGGTGTAAAACCGAGCCTTTCCCTTCCACGGGCATCTCCCCGATGGATTATACTCAAGGACCCAAATTTGGGTATTTAACCACAGCAGCTTCTGATTTGTGCCAAGGACACCGGTGTTACCAACTGTCTTCCCAAGAGAAAAGTAGAAAATAGAATCCAGATGCCTACGAGAAGCAAAAGACACTCAAGTCCCAAGGTGGCACGACCGGCAAACGGCCCACGAGTGTCCACAGCTGCCACGCACGTTAAAAAAAAACCCCATTGTAACAGCCACAACCAAAAACTTGATGGTTTAGACTCTTGGAATCCATACGGAGTCACGTTAACAAATCATCAGGGTGCTCAAATGCACTGGGCCTAAACCCCGACCCCAGCAAACCATCCATAAGTGCCACCAAGCCACCAGCCTGTGGAGACCCGGGACGGCAGGAAGATTATCTTCCCCCAAAATGGAGCTAAATTCAAGTCGGGGAGGTCCACCTGCAGCAGAGCACAGGAGAAGCAACGGATAAATATATTCCAGCCACAGGGCGTGCAGGAGAACCTGCTGCAGCACCTTCAGTTTCCATCATAACCTGCAGATGCCACCTGAAGAACTCCTTGGGACTCTCAACCCGTGCCATGACCCCACCAACATGTCACCTCCACGCTCAGAATGCAGCTGCCAGGGACGATCTCGGTGTCTTCTCGAAGGAAGCGCTTGCTTGTCCCAGGTTCGGCTGAATCGGCTGCACCACTACAGCTCTGGTAACAGCACAAGAAGGTGAAGTTTCTTCTCAGTGGATCCATCCGGATGGATTTTCATAGACGGATCCACCCATGGACACAAACATCCACCAAGAAGGTCCAGGTCTGCGTCAGAAAGCTCCAAGGAGAAGCTGCAGATCTCATGTGGAGCTTGGCAGTGGCTCCGACCTCAGAAGCCCAGTTTGGGCACCCAAAGAGGTAAGGTGAACTGGTTTTACTGGACACTGAAGTTCTCAAGAACCTGAGCTCTGGTTGCCGAGTGGGACACGGAGAACGACTGACCAGGTGAAAGCTGGATGGAGTTTCTTTGCTAATAGAAAAACTCCAGCGAATACCATCAGCACGTACTCAAGTCGCCTGTAATCCAGTTCCTCGACTCAATATCCCACCTCCCACAGCCAGCGTGGAGCTGGCAACAATGTCCCATCCCTGGAGGTGTTCAAGGTCAGGCTGGATGGGGCTTTGAGCAACCTCATCTAGTGGAAGACATCCCTACTCACGGATTGAGGGCCCTTTAAAGGTCCCTTCCAACCCAAACCATTCTCTAAATAATTCCCATGGAAAATACGGCTGAGCCCAACAATTTTCCGGGCTCTGTTTGTGTCACTGGGCTGTGACCAGTGTCTTCCAAGCCCCCGTGTCTCACAGCAGTGCAACTCCAACGCCATGAGCCACCAAAAGCAACTCCTCCAATAAAACAAACAACACACCCCCCCTCCCTCTTCATCACACCCCCCAGCGGGTACAGGACCGGGGGAAGCCACTCTCTCCAGCAGCACCAAACGTTCCACAACCATCACAGTTTGTTTTCCCCCACCCTTTGGAAATACTGAACCGGCTCTTGTGGACGCGCCGTACAAGACATTTCTAATATCGCGATATCCGAGACGAGGGAAGGAGGTGATGAAGCCCGAGGAACCCCCACCTCTGCAGAAAACCATCGCCGAGCGACCGCAAATAATCCTTTTCTCAAGGCAAAAGCCCACACGCTGGGAAGAGCACGTCCCAAATAAGAAACGCCACCAACAAAGCAGCGAAAGGCGACTCAGGTGCGCGGCGAGACACCGGGCGTCGAGGCAGGCGTGGGGAAAGAAGGCTCCGAAAAACATCCAAGCGCCTCCCCACAGCTTCCAGAGTCCCAACCGGGAACACGCACCCCAAGAAAACTCCCAAAAATCAGACCAATAATTCAGTATTTCTTTTCAGAGAAACCACTCTGGCTTCTTTCAAGAGCCAGGGTTGGCGACGCTCGAGATCATTTTAGACAACAAGTGGCACTGTGATATAACCTGACCGCTTTTCACCGTCACGCTCGCTGCGACCCTTGGTTTGACACCAAATACCACCCCAGACCCCCGGGACAGGGCTAAAAACCAAAAAAGTGAAACGCCTCAATGAGGCTAAAACTTTCTGGAGGAGAGTCGTTTGAACCCAGAGAGCGGTTCAGGATGGGACCATCGCTCCCTGAGTGGTTAAACTCAGATAAATCAGGTGCAGGGCTCACTCCCAGCTCTCCCATCCGGGGGATAAAGGCAGGAGCCACGTTCAGCAAAAACACAACCTGGATTCAAAATGAAATCCTCCGTTTCTCACTAATTTTAGACAGCTAGGCCGCGGGCATCGTTTCAGCCGAAACAGATCCTCAGGTGGGCAGAGGCAGAACTCATCACCTTCCCTCAGATTACAAAAAAAAAAAAAAAAAAAAAGTATTGTCTCCCCGACTTGGGAAAAAACACAC
>VXAK01009970.1:60958-84308 GCA_013399435.1 Arenaria interpres
GCTCCAAGCCCCCTCCAACCTGCCCTTGAACCCCTCCAGGGATGGGGCAGCCACAGCTTCTCTGGGCAACCTGGGCCAGGCTCTCACCACCCTCAGGGGAAAGGAATCTGCAGCAATTCGGTGTTATGTCAAAAAAAGAAAATCACCAAAAAACCCAATAATCAATAAAAAACAAGCCTGGAAGGCAACAACAGAGGATGACGGGGCTTGGTTTATATGCACTATGTCTGTGGAGTGTTTCAGCTGCTCTCAAGGATCCCAGCCAAACTGGGGGCTCTCCAGAAACCACCCTGGTACCCAGTACCTGAGATGAGTTTGTTGCGGCACTGGTCCACCAGATGCTGGCAGTACTGGATTTCTGCCTTCAGGTCCTGCAGTTCGGCGTAACCAGACCTGTACTCCTCCTTCAGGTCCTTCAGCTTCATGATGAGTAAAAACTCCTCCTCGTCAATTATGATCTGCCCTTTGTCATCAACATACTCTCCTGGAGGGTAAGAAAAGGAAACGAAGGCTTCTTATGAGGGTGGAGAGGGACGAAGAACAGTCATTACGCTTCGAACCACACGGTAGTTACCCACTTATGCTGAGGTTAACCACACAGTTGACATTTCCTTAGACATGCTTTCTACAAATAAATATGGCGTTGGAGTGGTGTGGGGCAGAAATCACCGCTGAACTCTTGAACCCACTCAGATATCAGTCCTCCCGGAGCGGGGACACACGCTGATGAAGAGGAAGGACCAGGCTCTGCGGAAAGACGCCCACGTGGCAGCCTGCTGGAGGGTGTCACTTAGAGCTTTTATGGCTCCTGGGCGGCCATGGCAAGGGTTTCTGAGACAAAGGGAGGGCTGGTCAGTCCTTTGGGGACAGTTAAATCAGTGCTACTTCCCTACTATAAACATCTTCCTTGGTTTCCCTCAAATCAGTTTATTCTTGTGCTTTCCAGCATCCACAATAAACCACCAGTCGGTAAGCGTCATCATAAAAAGCAAAGGCCCAAGAGAAGCAGTGAGTCCATGAAAAGACAGACCCTCACGTGAATATGGATTCAAGGTGATTTGCTCATCATTTAACCAGAATAACTTTGGTTTTACAGGATCAGACCCTCTGGGAAGAGGCCTCTTGCAAAGCACGGTCATAAAAGTCTCTCTGGAGGAAGAGAAATGGAAGCCAGTAGAGCAGCATTCACGCTGGCTCTGATGCTCCAGCCCTCATTCACCGCTTGCTGGTGGCCATTTCTTTTCTCTCCCATTCCTTCTTATTTCCTGCTAATTGCCTGGCAATAATTAAGGCTGTCGTTTCACAGAACGGAGTCATTATGCTGTCCTCCCTGCACGTGAGGAGCACCACTGCTACTTCCTCACCATCCCAGGCAGAGCACTCTGCTATTAAAGCCATTTGTTTCAGATTTCTCTCCATGCCCGGAGGCATTTCTTCTCCGCTCCTCGGCAGAACTCAATAGCACCGACTCCTGGGAGTCTTGCTGCAGAAAACAGGAAACCTGACACACTTCCTAGTCTCATCCAGGCATATTCCACCTAATAAACATCTTGTCGCAGTGAAGGAGGAAGGCATTTAGCCCATTTGTTTCCCTCTAGTACCTTGAAGTTTGGTATTTTGACTTTCATAGACCCTAATCTAATCATAGACCCTACTAATGTAGTATCACACCAAGAAAGACATTGAGAGGCTGAAGCGTGTCCAGAGAAAGGCAACAGAGCTGGTGAGGGGTCTGGAGACCAAGGAGAAGGGTCTGGAGAACTAGTGAGGAACAGCTGAGGGAACTTGGGGAGTTCAGCCTGGATAAAAGGAGGCTGAGGGGAGATGTTCTCGCTCTCTGCAGCTCCCTGAAAGGAGGGTGTAGCCAGGGGGGGTCGGTCTCTTCTCCCAAGGAACAGGCGATGGGACAAGAGGAAACGGCCTCAAGTTGCACCAGGGGAGGTTTAGGATGGAGATTGGGGAAAATTCCTTCCCGGAAAGGGTTGAAAGCTTTGGAGGAGGCTGCCCAGGGCAGTGGTGGGGTCACCATCCCTGGAGGGATTTAAAAGCCAGGCAGATGTAGTGCTGAGGGACATGGGTCAGTGGTGGGCTTTGTCAGTGTTGGGTTGATGATTGGACTCGGTGGTCTAAAAGTTCCCTCCCAACCTGGACAATTCCATGATTCTATGATTCTAAGGCCAACTGCGGAGCTGGGGCCTAAAGCCCGGCCTGTCCCGTTGCCCCAGTAGGCAGCAGGGGTGGTCTGCTTCTCTCACCACCAGAATTGCTTTGAAACCAGTGGTTCCTGTCTTCTGTCACATTCTCACTGGCTGGTCTCTGCACAGCAACTTACCCTGCTGCCACCTCTCCTGCTTCTGAGCCTCCAGAGTCTTTCTGATGCTCTCTATCTCACGCTTGATGAAGTTGATCCTCTGCGCTACCGCGCTGCTTCTCCTCTTCCTGGCAAGGAGGATGCTTTTGTTCTCTTTGAAGATCCGGTTGATCTCACTCCCGCCTTCCTCTTTAAACTGCTCAAATGCCACCAGCTTGGACGGAGGGGAGCTGCAAGGCAATTCCAAGAAAACACAGACAGATGTGGGGAGGTCAGTTCTGCCCTACAGCGTGACACGGCTCCTGGGAGCAGCTGTAGCTGAGGTTTGGGGCTGGTATTTCAGTTTTTGAGGATCTCGCTATGCCAGCTGCACCCTGGTACCGTCTCTGCGCCAACCTTCATACCCTCCTTCCCCCACTCCCAGAAGAAAGGGTTATTTACATAGAAACCACATTCCTCAGGAGATGCCTCAGAATTGAGGCTTCCTGGGAAAGCGGACCTTTAATGGTCTGATTTTCCAGAAAAATAATGAATATTGTTCCCTTCTATTGTTAAACAGAAGCGTCTTTGCCCTTTCCCTGCTGGATGCCAGTACAGACCAGTCACCTCTGCCAACCGAAGCCCACAGCTGCGTGCGTTGGCCGGCTCCAACACGCTGCCGCCAGTGGTTTTTAAGTATTGTCGCTTTAGAAAGACTGAATTCGAAGCAGCGTGTGTCGATCATGACTTTTCCACGAAATGTCTTTGTTGCAAACGTGCCCCCCCCGCCAGGAACACCAGCTCTTACTTCATCACAAACCACACCAGGCAAAAGGAGAAGTCCCTCAGGAGAACGTCACACTCCCAGGGACGCTGCTCCATGCGGCGTGAGGTTGTTCTGGGTGAGCGGGCTGGATCCGGTAGCAGAGAGTAGCTCCAAATCTCCACATTCCTCAGTCTAGACCGGTCAAAGCAAAACTCCAACTACTGCCTTCCCCCGATTGACCTCTTAAGGGCATTTTCAAATGCCTCAAAGGCTGCGTGAGAAGTCCTTTCCCTGCCAAATTGCTGGCAAACCGCTGTAAACAACGGCCGCTGGGCAGATTGCCACAGCTACGGCTTTGCCAGCCAGCTCCCGAGCTCCTCAGCACCCTGGGCTGTGCCTCACGCAGCTGCAGCAGCCACGGGACTTTTAGAAGGAACACTAAAAGGCAGGCAGAGGACACGGAGGAACACGACAACACGCTGAGGTTCTTCAGGAGTTGTCCTGGCTTGAGCGACACAGGGCTAATTCCTCTTCTAATGCTGAGGAAAACTGCACTTTGAGAAGATTCTGGTGTCTGAATTCATGAAAATATTTACCTTATAGCCAGCCAGGCTCTGTGGGATTCGGGGTCTCAGTGGTTTTGAGCTCACCAGGTGCAGGGATGAGGAGGAGCGAGATCCAGGCACTTGACCCAGGCTGCCAACAGGATTCTTTCATACCACGAACGTCACATTCAATGGAAATTAGGAAGTTTGCTGAGGAGTTCTCTCTCCCTCTCCTTTGATGGTGGTGGGTCCAGAGAACTCCTCGCTCCAGTGCCAGACCCTGAGCTCTTCCCTTCCTCCCGGAGCTGCAGCACTCACAGTGTCCCACACTGGCTGTCCCCTCTGGGAGTGCACAACTTCCTTCTGGTATAACTGGCCAACTATAATTCTTGTATATCTTATATTAGTATTGGGATTAATACTGGTTCTTGAGTAGTATTGTTAATTATTTCATCTTCTCCTACTAAATCTATTTATATTTCAACCCTTGTGTTTCCTTGCTTTCCCTAGTTCCCCTTCCCGGGTGGGGAGGGGTCATGGGGTGATAGGATAATTGTCTAAATGACAATAAATCACTATGGGTTTTCTCAAACCATAACGAGACCAAATCCTGAGACAGCTTCACTGCGATGCTCTCCCTGAGCGGCAGGAACCAGCAAGGACTGGTCATCGACATCTTTAGAGCTGCGGCGCTTGCAGTTTGAAGGCTCTGAGCCAGAAAAGATGGCCCATGATGGGAAAAGTGGTGTCCAGACCGGTTTGTGTGGGGTCCTGGTTGAGCTCCTGTGAGTTGAACTACACATCCTCCTGGAAAATGTCCTTCCTCTCAGTACCCACAGCATTTTTTACCCCATCAGCTCCATCCAGAATGAAATGCAATTCAGCGCTGCCCTCCCTTGCTAAATTCTTGTCGTGGCACAAGCAGACGACCGGCACGTTGCTGCATTTTTGGCCATTCTCCACTCTTCTGTCTCGATGTGACACCTCCTGCCATTGTCCTGTGGAGCTATTGACCCATTTTCGTGACTGTGTAGGGTTTTGTGGCTCACATGAGGTGTCTCTGCACTTTTACTACCAACCAAATCACAGAATCCCAGAATGATACAGGGTTGGAAGTGACCTCTGGAGATCATCTCCTCCAACCCCCTGCCAGAGCAGGGCCACCCAGAGCAGGTCCCACAGGAACTTGTCCAGGTGGGTTTGGAATGTCTCCAGAGGAGGAGACTCCACCACCTCTCTGGGCAGCCTCTTCCAGGGCTCTGCCACCCTCACAGCAAACAAGTTCCTCCTCATGTTTAGATGGAACTTCTTATATTCAAGTTTGTGCCCGTTTCCTCTCGTCCTGTCCTCGGGCACCACTGAGAACAGACTGGCCCCATCCTCCTGACACCCACCCTTGAAGTATTTAGAGGCGTTGATCAGATCCCCCCTCAGTCTTCTCCAGACTAAAAAGGCCCAAGTCCCTCAGCCTTTCTTCATCAGAGAGATGCTCCAGGCCCCTCATCATCTTCGTAGCCCTCTGCTGTACCCTCTCCAGCAGTTCCCTGTCCTTCTGGAACTGAGCAGCCCAGAACTGGTCCCAGTGCTCCAGCTGGGGCCTCTCCAGGGCAGAGCAGAGGGGCAGGATGACCTCCCTTGAATGAAGTGCTGCAATTTTCAGAGACTTCACACTTAATAGAGCAGGCCAGAGCTAAAAGCAGATGGAAAAGGTGACCAACAGCAACATAATTTGGTACACAGGGTGTCCATACAACCCCTGCTGCCCTACGATGCCTTTCTACATCCAAGCAATGAAGATCTCTGAATCTCTCCTCTTAACTTTGAAGCAGGGAGTTGTACAAGGGGAACACGCTGCAGTTGCTCCCGTGTAAACCACCCTCTGGCAAAGATATACTCCTTTGCAGGAAAAGCTTACCTGGGCTGCTGGGAAACCTCCACGGGAGCTGGCTGTGAGAGCTCTGCATCAATACTCGCTGTATCCTGGTTCCTTGCTCCCTCTTTCACATCCAGATCCTTGGTGGAAACCGTTCCCTGACTTTTCGATGGTAAAATACCAACCGGATCTCTCACAGAAAGGGAGTTCCCGATTCCTTCCTTCCTGACAGGGGGGGAAAAGATGAACCAGATTAATTAATGTCTTAATAATAGGAAGCTGGAACCAAAACGTCCTGCAGGTGCTGGCTTTGCTGATTCAAAAGCGAGCAGTTTGATGTTGCTTCTACCAAAGTTTGCAGTGAAATATCTAGTGAAAAGGGATAAGATCTGCCTTGTTCTCACAAATCTTTACTTTCTAGAGTAGAGGGACTGCCTTGTGTAGCAAATACCACAAAACAGCAGAGGTTGGACTGTCTTTCTTGAGAAAGAACACAAGAATAGTCCCACCCTGGATAGATTGAGGCACACCTGCAGGTAGGAAACCCTCTTTACCTTCAGAGGAACCTATAAAACAAATCTCCTAGGATTTGATCTAACCCCACATCTAAATCAAGCCCAACTCTCTGTTCTTCTCCCTCCATTCACCTCCACAAACACCACCAGCCTTCCTTGCAGAGGACAGTGTGACTCGAAAGAGAAACCGAAAAGTGTTTGCCAAATCACCTTCCATCTCCCTAAAAAAAAGAACTGCACAGAGGACCCCACTGCATCATGTGGATACTAAAGCCTTGGTGGTTCCCCTTCTCTCAAACACAAGGACTTTGGGGAAATGTCAGGGAGGAACCAAGCAGATGCTTTTGGCTACAGAAGTGGTTGTAGAAACTTCCAGCGCAGGGATCTCACTTCTACAAATCGAAGAATTTTTCTCTGTTCTGTGCTGCTTGTTCCCTCTTCCCTCTCAAAATCTCTTCTCCTCATCTGTTCCTCTGCCCACTGTCCCTTTCTCCCTTTCCTCTTAGCAGATCTCCTTCTATTGTACACTTTAAAGAAAAACTGCAGGTTTAACATGTCTTCCAATGCCATCACAGGACTGTTACCCTGCCTGCATCTTCTCGTCTCCACCTTTCTCCTCACAGACTAACCCTGTCTGTGCTGGCCACCCTCCATGTCCACAGCTCACACGCTTCACAGAGCCCTGTGGTCTCGGTTTGTCCATAAGAGACGCATGGATGAAGCATTTGCAGTAAATATTTTGGGCCCCTCACACCAAGACAGAGGGGCTGAAGCGTGTCCAGAGAAAGGCAACAGAGCTGGTGAGGAGTCTGGAGACCAAGGAGAAGGGTCTGGAGAACTTGTGAGGGGCGGCTGAGGGAACTTGGGGTGTTCAGCCTGGAGAAAAGGAAGCTGAGGGGAGACCTTCTCGCTCTCTCCAACTCCCTGAAAGGAGGGTGTAGCCAGGGGGGGTCGGTCTCTTTTCCCAAGGAACAGGTGATGGGACAAGAGGAAACGACCTCAAGTTGCTCCAGGGAAGGTTTAGGATGGAGATTGGGAAAAATTTCTTCCTGGAAAAGGTTGTCAAGCATTGGAACCAAGCCCAGGGAGTGGTGGAGTCACCATCCCTGGGGGTATCTAAAAGCCAGGCAGACGTGGTGCTGAGGGACATGGGTCAGTGGTGGGCTTTGTCAGTGTTGGGTTGATGGTTGGACTCGATGATCTGAGAGGTTCCTTCCAACCTGGACGATTCTATGGTTCTATTTCCCCATAACAGAGATCTGCCCAACCACAGGCTGCCCCGCTGGCCACACGCATTCCCTTAACATCCTCCTGCTAGTGTTGCTGGTGGCCATAAGGGCACCAGAAACCCTTCCAGCATGATGCTGGAATGTCAGCCTTGAGGAAACACAAACCTTCCACGCACCCTTTAAGCCAGCTTCATCTCTGCCTTCCTCCATGGGCTGATGTCCTGGTTGGAGGACATCACTGCAGTGACACATCATCAGAGAAAAGGGAATGCTGCTCAGCTGCTTAACTCACTTGGGCTGCTCGTTGCTTTTCCCGGGTTTCCTCTTCCCACCTTGTCTGGATGAAAAAGAAGCAGTTCTAGTCCCAGAAGCCTGTTCCTCCTCTTCCTCTGCCAAATGGCCATCCACATCAACCACACCTTCCTGGAAATAGGAAGAAATAAGACATGAAGTAGGAAGCATTAGATCTGTATCTGTTTAGGCCACAAATGCTACTCAGCCCTTGCCCGGCAGCTATTCCATCCTGTTGTCCAATATAATCCAGAAATCTCTAGGCACTACCAAGGATTTCAGAGAAACACGTCTATAAGAATGAAGTGAAAACTAACATAGGGCCAAAATTATCCTCAAATTCATATGCCAAGTATTCCAGCCGCTTTAGAGGGAGAATAAGTTGGGTCTGGTATCATAGAAATAAAAGCACCCTCAAAAGTTTTCATTCAGGGAAGATACAGACAAGAATTATATTTCCTATTTCCAAATACTTTGCATTTTCCCTTCTGTCTTTCACCCAAAAAATTCAAAGCATCTCCAGTTAAGCCACAGGGTTTAAGTCTATGACTTACATATGACTCTGCCGAACAGATAATGGTTATTTTATCTGCTGGACTGGGTAAAATCAAGGCAAGGAAATAACCGCTTCAGAGAGGAAATATTTCACAGGTGGGAAGAAGTAATGAAAAATAGATTATAAACTATAATTTAGAGTCCACATCTGAATTTATGGTTAATACACGATGCATCTACTTTGCTCCAGAAATGACGAGGATTAAAAGAGGGATCTCAGCAGAGGCAGGTGACCCAACGCCACCTTCTACAACTGATTGACAGACAGGTCCCCTTCTAGTTTATATTCTCTTCATTCCCATTTAATAAATGATTCTGTTCAGATAACGGGCCTAATCCTCTGCTGATACAAATGTCGCTTTTACCTTCTGAAGAGCAGCAATGGTAACAAAGTCATTTTTGTCTATCAGAGCATACTTGCTTCGTAATCTGGACTCCACTTCATGCTCCTGTTGACTAGAGGAGAAAACAGCCCTTTACCGTTGTGTCCAAGGAGGACTATTTCATCTGCCAAAACCTCTACTATCTGCTGATATCAGCTTTCCAAAGAAAACCATCCTTTACCTGTGACCTCCTTTCCAAACACCCCACCTTGCTCCTTCTATTCTTCCCCATAACCATTGTAAACTTCACAGAAACCCAGAATGATGTGGGGTTGGAAGGGACCTCTGGAGATCATCTCCTCCAACCCCCTGCCAGAGCAGGTCCACCCAGGAACTTGTCCAGGCAGGTTTGAGTGTCTCCAGAGAAGGAGACTCCACCACCTCTCTGGGCAGCCTCAGTCTGCTCTTCTCCAGACTAAAAAGACCCAAGTCCCTCAGCCTTTCTTCATCAGAGAGATGTCCCAGGCCCCTCATCATCTTTGTAGCCTCCACTGGACCCTCTCCAGCAGTTTCCTGTCCTTCTGGAACTAGGAAGCCCAGAACTGGACCCAGTGCTCCAGATGGGGCCTCATCAGGAAACTTTTTCCACTCTTCTCTTCCTTTCTTTTTTTCTATGATTTTAGTCTTGGGTCCCAGCAAAGTCTGGCTGCCCAGTCTGATGAGGTACCACGGGCACTAGTGTTCACATAAGTTTCAAAAGGGCAGGAAGATTTTCTGCAGCAAAATCCTAATGTCACCTGTGTGAGTAGCAACCTCTACTGCTGCAATACATAACACTTTGTTATTCTTTATTCTCTTCTATTTTCTGAGAGAAAAGCTGCTTGTCCTCATTTTTAGGATTTTTTTTTCCAGCTTGTTGTTCACCTTCCCTCCTTCAGCCCCAAAACCCGACTTTCATCACCCGCTGGTGACATTTTCAAAGGGCCACCTTCACGCTTTCTCCCATCGCACACCACACATCAGAGAGGGCCCCACTGGAAACAGCCACAGGGCCTTCTTACCATGCTACTCCAAATCACTTTACGACCTTCCTTTGCCATGATTTCTTTAAAAAAAAAGTTAAATCTGATGATTTTTAGATGCTGGTGCGGTGAGAACTGTTCCAGATCAGTGAAGTTTACCATCAAGAGCTGTTGCACATGATTTATGAGTAGAAGCAATACTCTTCTTGCTCAAAGGGCAGCAAAATTTGTCCAGAATTGTGTTTTCAGTTAAAATTATTCCCCCTGCTTCGTAATGATTCTTCATCAACATCATGGTGTGATATCACAGACTTGAAGGAATTTCTAAACCTTACTATGAAATGCATCCACCTTGGATATCTTACCTTACAACCAGTTTGAACTGCTTAAATACCTCCTGGACTTGCCTGATGTTCACTATCTGAGGAAGAGATGAAGACACAGGTAAGATGTAATAATTTTTTCTGTGCTGTGGTCAGCTGCACTGATTCCAGTATTTCCCATTTTGAGGACTCTGGGTACTTGGAACTGAGCAGAAATCAGCACTCAGCGCTCCCAAGGTCCAAAAGACTGGACCAGGCACTCGTGAGACCCCATCTGGAGCACTGTGTCCAGTTTTAGAGTCCTCAGCACAGGAGAGACACCACGCTGTTGGAACGTGGCAGATGGCCACGGAGATGCTGGGAGGGCTGGAGCCCCTCTGCTGGGAGGGGGGGCTGAGAAAGTTGGGGGGTTCAGCCTGGAGAAGAGAAGGCTCCGGGGAGACCTTGGAGCCCCTTCCAGTCCCTCAAGGGGCTCCAGGAAAGCTGGGGAGGGACTCTTGNACTGGATGGTCTTCAAGGTCTCTTCTAACCCAAACCACTCTATGATCCTATGATTCCATAAGCTATGAAATGCACTACCTCTGTTTTCAACCCTCTAAAGGATTTTTCAATGCCACTGGAGATATCCTTCCCTGTGTGAAACTCCTTAGTCCTTCTCTACCTTCCCGGCTCCACTCCCACCACATCACATTTAGCAGTCCAGGTAAAACACACCTTCACACAGGAACGTTTTCCACTCCACTCTTGCCAGCTGGAGGGAGAAAATGGGGACTTTGAGAGAAGATAACCATCCAGTTCCAACCCCCTGCCACGGGTAGGGACACCTCCCACTAGACTAGGTTGCTCAAAGCCCTGTCCAAACTTTAAATTCTTTAAAGAGGTTCCAAATAGACCAACTCAAAGAGTTTCAGGACTGAGGAAAAGTCTTCTCAAGCTTCCAAAAAAAGCAAAAAATGGAATGAAAACAAGGACACAGCCCTTAAGATAAAAAAAAAATAAATCACAACTCTGTAGCACCTTTAGGGTTAAAGACAGCCTCTTCAGAAGGCATTGTCATTGCTTCTCTCTTGGAGTAAAATCGGATGGAATCAGTATTTAAGTCCTTTCCTGCTAGAAAGCTACTTACATCAATTTCATCAATGTCTCCTGTTAGGTATTTATGGACTTGAGACTTAATCTCTGCTATCTGGACATTGGTCAGAGGGTCGTAAGTCACCAAAGAACGATTTATCTGAGAAAAAAGGTGAACAATTGAGTATCAGTGACTATGAAAAGCTAATCAAGTACTGACATTGCTCTATTGTGCCCAGAGAAGCCATAGGTTTAATTTCTGATTGGGATTTCTCATCGTCTGGGTGGGCAGGTCTTGGGAGCACGCTGAAGGCAATGCGCTTCCCTTCACATTTCAACCAAAGAAGAGGAGGGCTTCAAGAGCTTGAAAGAAACATCTAGGGGTGGGGATTGAAGCTACACCACAGCCTCACTTCATGGGATCTGCAGAGCTTTGCCTAAACCCCAAAAGACAGTGCTGGAAGCAGAGGGGAGAATACAATCACGTTGGACATTGAATTAACTTAAAAATAAGATTGTGACAAAGCCTTAATTAGGTCCCATCTAAGATGGCGCAACCTGTTCCTTACCAAGCTGTTGTGCCTGGCCAGTTCCTGCTTCAGAAGAAAAATCTCCTTCTCCAAAGCTTTCACTGTCCCCTAGGAGGGAAAACAAAACAAAAAAAAAAAGAGGTGAGCAAATCATTAAATGCCACCGGAGGAAAAAAACTGCTGAAAAGCAGCATTGAACCGGCTGCTAGAGAACATCACAGCTGTGCACCAGCTCCCCCGGGCTTTGCTGTCAGGTTTGCATCGGTGAAGCTGCGTGTCTGGCAATGGCTTCGCCTTTGATTAGCTTCCAACAAGAAGGCTTCTGTTGTGCCCTGGGGTTACCGCCCGCAGAGCCAGCCCAAGCCACCAGAAGAAGGGCCACCTGGTTTTTAATTTGATGCTTTCCTGATCTGGCTACTGTAAGGACCATCAGGTTCTGGACTATGAGGTATTATCCTGAAAGGCAAGGAGTCTGAGGGTCTCCACTCTGACCCTTACTGAGTTCTGACGTAATAGAGGAGGGAGTCTCCTGTGGTATATTTGGTTGGATTTCTCCATAACATGGAATATCTTCAAGCATTCACTATTTAGCATGTGTTTCCAGAACGGTGTGGGGACACAAATCTGTGGGGATTCAGTGAGAATTGGACACTGAGCTTCTCTTAAGCGACCTGTCGGGCATCAAAGCTTCCCTTAAACACGACTCTTGAGGCTATTCTTTTCCACTCCCCACATCCCAACAAAAAGGAAAGGGACTAAAGAGGAAAAGAGCTGCTTCTGGAAGCTGTTGGAGGAATCTCCCCAGCTGTTTCTCCATTTGCCAGTGAAATACAGCAGGGTCCTCACACACCACGTGTTACGGATCATTCTAAACTACTTCTTCGGGCTATCGGTAATTCACAGAGCATTTACTGCTGCCAGCTCTGTTTCAGCTGCAAAAGTGCATTCAGGACATCTAAAATACTGCCATCATTTTCTTTACATTATTTCCTTGTCGAGACAAGTTGCGTATTTGTGGCAAAAATGTTTCGTTACCAGCAGCAACGGGGATAACACTGTGTAAAGCTGCAGGTAGGACTGGAGATGATTTCCCCGCATACCAGGGGAGGAGACCACCACAAAAAAAATCACTGTTAAGAGGTGAATCTTATCACAAAAATTAAGGAATCCAACATACGCAGTTGAAAGAATTACCACATGACTGCATATTCAAGGTAACTTTAATTAAATACCAATGTAAATAATTTAATACCAATCCATTTTATCATATAGCTAAATTCAGCAAGCGTCAGCTTGGCTGATGAGGGGTAATTCATTAAACTCCCAAATTGCCCTCTGGTTTTTAAGGTCATTACCCTAAATATTAATGAACCTTGAGAAAATATGCCATCTTCCATTCCCCTCCTCTACGTACCTCTCGGTCGTAGGTCTCGTTGATGACTGGCTCTGTTGTGATCCATTTCATTCTGGTAGCAAAACGAAGAGAAGACAACTGAAAAACATGGGTTTTAAGTAACTGAAAGAGAGATTGGCAAGGATGTAATTTTCATCATCTGTTACTACTTAATCATCTCAGATCCCAGCGTGCAGAAACACAAAAGCTATTCAACTGCAGGGAGCAGTAGAGGATTTCTCATTCCTCTGCGATTAGCCAGCTTCGGATCATCTCTTTTGTCTTTTCTATTCTGCATTTGGGCAGCTCTTTGTGTGTGAGCTGTGATGGCAAAAACACCCACTCCCGTTCCTGAGCAAAATAACCCATCCTAAAAACTCCAAATCACACCCTTCAAGGGGCCTTCAAGCTCAGTTCCTGCAGTTGTGGTATCTCGAGAGTAAGCCCCCATAAGGCTGAAAATCCTCCTCTGGATGCAAAGTATTTCAGCTGCCTCCTCAGTAAATATTGCAAGTTTCTTGGTGCTACTGGGACACATGGAGATCACGGAATTTTTGTCAGAATTGGAAGGGACCCCTAGAGATCATCTGGTCCAACTCCCCTGCCAAAGCAGGGTTTCCCAGAGCACATCACTCAGGATGGCATCCAGGTGGGGCTTGAAGATCTCCAGAGAAGGGGACTCCACACCCTCCCTGGGCAGCCTGTTCCAGGGCTCTGCCACCCTCACCCCAAAGAAGTTCTTCCTCAGATTGGAGTGGAACTTCCCATGTTCCAGCTTGTGCCCGTTGCCCCTCGTCCTGTCACTGGGAACCACTGAGAAGAGTCCGGCTCCATCCTCCTTCAACCCACCCTTTAGACACTTGTCAGCATTAATAAGGTCTCCCCTCAGCCTTCTCTTCTCCAGGCTCAAGAGCCCCAGCTCTCTCAGCCTTTCCTCATCAGCGAGATGCTCCAATCCCTCCATCGTCTTTGTTGCCCTACACTGGACTCTATCCAGCAGTTCCCTGTCCCTCTTGAACTGGGGAGCCCAGAACTGGACACAGGATTCCAGTTATGGCCTCACCAGTGCAGAGTGGAGGCGGAGAATGACCCCCCCTCCACCTACTGGCCACACTCTTCCCTATGCAGCCCAGGATCCCATTGGCCCTCTTGGCCACAAGAGCACGTTGCTGGCTCATGGATAATTTACTATCTACCAGGACCCTCAGATCCTTCTCCTCAGAAGTGCTTTCCAGCAGGTCCACCCCTAACCTCTATTGGTGCTTGGGGTTCTTCCTCCCCAGGTGCAGGACCCTACACTTGCCCTTGCACAACCTCATTAGGTTCTTCTCTGCCCAGCTCTCCAGCCTGTCCAGGTCACGCTGGGTGGCAGCACAGCCTTCTGGAGTGGCATACAGCCCTCCCAGTTTGATTAAAAACAACTCTGCCTTGAAGACAGCTGCCCACCAAGTGTCTGTGCTTTTACAATTTTTTTTTTTGCCACGGAAAACTTTCTTGGCAAAGAGCAAAGTGGTTCCCTCCTCTGTGTTACGGATGCGGTTGTTGATCCAGTTGACGCAGGGAGATTTTCGCCGATTACATTATTTCACAGGTTAAAAAACCCTGACTCTTGGGAGGTTACTCCTGTTTCCTGAACCAGCTGAAAAGCCAGATGTGAACGGCTGCAATTCCATCGACCTCATTATGTGATGAACCATTCAAACACAGCCATAGAGTTGAACCCAGGATAATAATTAACACTATCCAGTGTGCTTAGATTTTAGCTCCTTGTGCCTGCTCTGTTTCAAGCTCTTCTTTTCCCCTGGGCCGGTCACCACTCGTCTGTTTGCATCACAAATCAGGCTGGGGAGAGCAATCTGTGTTCTGAGCCTTGGGAGATAAGACCATCCAATGTTTGCGAGGAATTAGGCAAGATGTTTCTCTGGGCCTCCTGCCACAGCCCTCCAGAGACTATTCTCTAAAGCCAGCTACGGCCAATTGCAACGGGAGCAGGAACAAGGCTTTAATTCTGCAGGAATCAGTTCGACTTACGGTCTCTTCTACATGCACAGCTTCCCCACAGATATTTGCCACTAGGACAGTATTGCAGTTTCCCCCTGGGAAAAAAAATAAAAATAAAAGCAAATCATATAACTTGGGGGGGTTTGTTGTTTCATTTTCTGGAATGTATTACATGATGTGCGGACTGAAATAGAGAAAAAGAAGCAACAAAGAGCACGGTTTGTACCTGTCCCTCTAAAGTCCCCCGTGGGTACAGAAACACAGCGGCACAGAAGGACTTAAGGATAAAGGTAAATCGTGTTTCTCGAGCGGTGATGATGCAGGAAGAAGGTGAGAATGCAAACTGGGAAAGCCCAAAATCGAGAAAACCGGAGCCAAGAGTTTTAAAAGCCTTTGGCCCAAACCGAATAGCAGGGAACTTGGTGGGACACAGTCGCTGGTTTTCCTAAAATCAACATCAAGACTTGTGCTCGGAACGCCCCAAACATCACCCTCATCTCTGGTGATTTTTGTTACTCCACACAAATGTCCACAGCCCGTTTTCAGCTGTTTTCTCCTCCCAGGGCAGGGGGTCTGGAATAAGATGATCTTTAAGGTCCCTTCTAACCCAAACCATTCCATGATTCTATGTCTCCAGCTGGCTTTCCAAGAGCATAAGCCTTTCCTCTGGATTCACGATGCATCACAGCTTTGGTTTCATCATCTGCTAAAGCAGGAGCATCTGAACAGGTTTATAACATGCTGGGATTTTTTGGTGGTAGTTTTTTCAAATTATTCTAACTAAGGCTTTGTGAATTTCTACTGGTTTGATCCGTGCAGGCTTTGTACCGGCTGCATCTGCTGTTTTATTTGATGAGGAAACACAGACATCCTTTGACTGATGATGAGTTCCATGTGCTTATATGTTATGATCTTAGGATTTAATAAATTGATTGAACCAACGCTGTTTTCTAGGAAGAGTATTTGGGGCTGCTGAGACGCCCGGCTCTTACCCAGCGAGTCCTTGAGAACGTGGGTGAGTTTGCTCTGCCGGAAGGGGATGTGATCCCTCTTGGGATCAGCCAGAGCGACGACGATTTGCTCAAGGAAGGAGAGAGACTTGTTGATGTACGTGGCTTCTTTCAGAACCTGCCCTTCAGACTGCAATGAAGACCAAACAGAGCATATTCCTCACTTGAGGGGACAACTCTGCTGGACTGCGAGGGAAGGGAGTTAATTCAGAAACAATAAATTCATGATCTGGAGCTTTCCTCAGCTGGAAAACGAGTTTTGAGACCTCCATTTTTCATTACAAGTCTACCCGGACCACTGGTTTTCCTTCCCAAAGGGTAAATGATACATTTGATGGGATTTCTATTCTGATCAATATAGAATGTGGCACGGGACCTGAGGAACTTTCAGTTGTTGAGCCCTAATGGTCTAAGAAAATTTCAAGTTTGCCTGCTGGGACCAGAAGTGAGGGATTTGCACTGTCCCTCATGGAATGAAGAGGGAAATCAGGGGTCCTTTGTCTTAATAGTCAATGGCTCCAGCCTTTTCTTTTGTGGACAAATGATAAACTAACTGAATTTGGGTCAGGTTGGAAGGCACATGCAGGATGGGAGCCACACAGATGTGGATTTAGAAATGATATGCAGCAGCAGCAAACAACTGAGAGCTCTTCAATGCCTTAACGTGACTTACAACTGGTCCCAGTCCCTCCCATTTACCACTGGCCGAATTCTGTTGTGGGGAAAACCCATAATTTCATCTCCACCATGTTGACTACTGGATTCTTCACCACGGACTGAAATATTTCTTCCAGTACTTACTCCGGTCTTGCTCAGTCTCTCTGAGCCCGCCAGATCTATTAGGTTGATTTTAGAGTTAATGCATTTGCCGTCTGAGAAAACCCTGAAACGAGACTGGAAGGGAAAAGAATATAAATTGTACTTAACAGCAGACCAAACTGAAATACGGTAAAAGACAGATATTAAAGATCCTCAACCACTTGAGTCCATAAAAGAACCGCTGGAGCTCTCACCTCAATATAAATAGTGAAGATGCAATGGGACCGGGATGAATTTTTATTCAGCGTGTGCTCCGTTATCACTCTGTTGGTCTCACCCTGCAAATGAAGGCAAAATTCGAGACGGTGTTTTCAAACGTCTGCATTGGTAGAACAAAAGGAAAATTAGAAATCCACACAGTGAAATAAACGGGGGTTCATTCCTCGCTCTGCAGAGCCTGGTGGTTAGAACAGTCAGAGCAGGAGCTCACCGTATTCGCCTCATTTTCTTACTCAAAGGCCTCTCAAAGCATTTCACGCTGCGGTTGGTAAAGGTCACTGTTTACTGTAAAAATGCCTTTTACCAGAGACCACATAATCTGCATTTTCACTTTCAGGGCTCAGCTCACAGATGTGTGGCTTTTTGAGGAACAGTCGGGCAAACCTTGTTCAGATGCAAGACCTCCCTGGCTCTTTCAATTTTCTGATGACTAGAAAACCAAAGAGCTCCCCAAGATTCAAATGTCACCCAGAAGACTCACCCGTCTGTGACTGCCACAGATTTGTGATGCCAATTTACAGGAAAAGAAAGCAACACTGAAAATGATGTTGTAATTGCTTGTTGAGAGCACCGGTCTGTCACAGAGCTGGGCTGCCAGGCTGGGAGGCAGAAAAGGAAATGGGAGGTTCTACAGAATCAAAATGCACTTGTCAACTGGTTTCACGGCCTGGGTATCAAAGGACAATGACCTCTGAGAGCTGGAAGGTCAGTGACTGGTTCCACACTTTAAATGATAGAAGGTTTGGGTGGAAAGGAGCTTAAAGATCACCCAGTGCCACCCCCTGCCCTGGCCAGGGACACCTCCCACCAGACCAGGTTGCTCCAAGCCCCCTCCAGCCTGGCCTTGAACCCCTCCAGGGATGGGGCAGCCACAGCTTCTCTGGGCAACCCGGGCCAGGCTCTCACCACCCTCACAGCAAAGAAGTTCTTCCCCACATCTCAGCTCCATCTCCCCTCTTGCCTCAAACAGGAGATTTAGAGCATCTTCCTCGTGGCTCACTGCATGTACAGATAAGCCCTTGACATAAACACCCTGTGGACAATCCACTACAGCCATCTGCATGTCACTGGTCCCGTTGCTCGTCACAGTGGCCAGAAGGTCAAACAAGGTCTCGTTGTAGATTTCCAGGTAGGATATTCGGACAGTGACGAATGGATCAACGGAATGCGCAGCCGCTTTGAAGACCTACACAAAGGCAAAGAGTTTGTCAGTGCCGGCGCCCATTCACAAACAGAATTATTAGCTATTTCTGGCTTTCCAGAGAAGATATTTCTAATTTTTCAAGCAGCCGTAAACGCCTCTGCGGGCGTGTAGCTGATTCTGCACTGTGGTTGCCTGAGGGCTGGCAGGGCCAAGTCAACAGTTTAAATATGTCTCAACATGGCGGTTTTGAAAACACCACTTTGGAAGGCCCTGCTGACATTTGGAAAGCAGCAAATTCTAGCTGATTTGTAAGAAATAGCAGAATTAAAGAGGAACAACCTCTGCAAATGACAATAAAGCGTAACTACAGAATTCTTCCCATCTTATTTTAGGTTGTATGTGTTATCTCAGCCCCATACCATGCGTGCTTGTTGTCTTTGTGGGCGTGGAGAGTGTTCTGCAGTATCACCGCCTAAAAATTAGCAGATCTGCCCCCTCAAAGCAGCGATAAAATTGTGCCTCCGGACAGGAATGTATCTGTGCAGCAACGGGACCCACAAACCAACATGTTTCAAGCCAACGCCATCCCAATGCTCTGAAACATCACCATTATACTGTAGAACTCCTCGTTATTTCTTCCAGCCTCTTTTCCCATTCGGATCCAGTACCTGCTGGATGGCCCGGGGTATGATTCCTCGATGCTTGTACTCGGCAGTCGCTCCTGTCATCGTGTAAGTTTTACCAGCCCCCGTTTGCCCGTAGCACATTATCGTGCCTAGAAAAGAATCAAAAGCAAAAAGAACAAACTCAGGAGGGAACCTCTGCATTCCTCAGATGGAACATTGAAAGGATCTCTCCCTCAGATCAAACATTGAAAGGATCTCTCCCTCAGATCAAATCTCTGCTTATTGTCAACATAACAAAAATAGCAGCAAATTACCGTTATAACCAATTAAAGCTTCGGACACCAATTTCTTCGCCACGGTCTCGTAAGCCAGCTCCTGGGAGGTGTTGTGAAGGACACCGTCCAGCCGAAAGGACCAGTCAGTCTGCCTGTTGTTTACAACTCCTTTCCTGGCATCTTTTTTGATGTAGATATCTATGCTCTGAAACCCAAAGAGAGATGAAGATCACTTCAATGAAGAGTTTCGGCAGTTACTGTCCAAAAAAAGCTCCCCAAAACACTGAAGACTTGAAGGCAAGTAGAAAATGGAACACAAATAAAAATATTGTTTTACTGCCCTGGATGGTATTTTCTGGTAATGGATATTTAAAAAAAAAACAACAGGAAATGTGGCTAAACTAATGTGTTTACCTCTCAGTGTGTGATCTCGCGTCTCAGGGAAATTATTAGTTAATGAAGAGAAGGTAAAGAGAGGAACTTACATCAGGGGGGATAGAAATAGACTGTACCACAAGGAGACCTCTTAGGTCGGAACTGTGGTTCCCACTGGGAATTCCTCAAGGATCAGTTGGAATCCCAGTCCTTTGGAGGATTTTCTCTGGTGACTGCGTCACAAGAAGCATGTTTCCCACAGTCACACGTGCTGATACAAAACCACAAGCCACTGTCGGTGCAGAGAACAACAAGCAGGACCACACGAATCAACACGCGCCAAAACACTATGGGATGGAAGAATTCTGCGTTTCTGCAGGAAAAAAACAGAAGCCAAATTCCAAACCTTTCGTACTCGCCATCCCTTTTTCTCTACCTTGTTGTCTGGCCCAAACTTGATCATATCTTGAGCAAAATCAGCTGTTGGCTTGACTCGCACAAATGTATGGACTCTCTTTTCCACTGCATCCATTCTGACTAGAGAGGGGGGGGAAAAAAGGAAAAATCAACAAGGTTGCACTCCCTAAAATTAAACATAATATTGTTCATTACAAAAAGGTGAGCTATAGAGTAGCCAAATTTAAAAATAAAGGGTTGACAAGGGTAGACATTCAAAACCCGCCTGGACACGTTCCTGTGGGACCTGCTCTGGGTGGAGCTGCTCTGGCAGGGGGTTGGAGGAGATGGTCTCCAGCAGGTCCCTTCCAACCCCGTATCATTCTGGGATTCTGTGATACTGCGAGTCTGTGATTCAGGCACATTTAGCATTCATCAACACCAGCTTTTCTTCCTCTTAGCCTCGCAAAGCCAAATAATGGCAGGAATATGAGATGGATTTTCTTTTGTCTGGCGTTTTCTCTGGGTGAAGGCTTCTGTACCGTCAGTCCCCCACAGCCCTGCTGCTTTGTAACGTCAATCCACCCAGAACTTTGTTTCCAGGCTTCAGAGGCTTTGAGTAAGACGTGTTATAGGTGACACCAATGAACACGGAGCTCAGAGCACCTCACAAGGCTGTGCAGTCGGTTGGTACGTCAGTATTTCCAACGCTCTGAGCAGCAATTACCTTGTTTACAATCCGTATCACACATTTCTCTCTGGAAGCCCTTCTTTATACTGATATAAAAAAATGTTTTTAAGTTCCTAATGAACACCTGATTTTAAAGTTTCCAGCAGAAAAAAAAAAAAAAAAAAGAGCCATGTGCCTGACAACTCCTGGTGAAATTCTTCCATTTCTCTTCTGGTCAATGTAAATTGAGTAAGTCGCTGGCAAGGGCAGGGGCTTGTCCTGCGGAGAAGGACTCGTGGGGTACATCCCACTGCTAAAGCCCCATCTCAGAAACAGGCACCGAGTATTTTTAAACCCTTGGAACACGCAGATCTTATATTTTCTCTCAACTGGTTCCTACAGACAGCCTGTGCTCAATAGTTGAGTAATATCTAGCACCAACAATTGGTTTCAGACAAAATCTGTTGTATTTCTTTTATGTTAAGTATTTTTAGGTCTCTCCATTGCCTTATCTGCTGTGACTGCTCTAAAAAGAAACACAGAGGTATAAACCAACACCTCTCTATTTAAAACAGAGGTCAGCATTTGAATAACTACCTGCTAATGGTACCTCAGGTGCCTTCTCCCCTTCCCAGAGTACGGCAGCGATGCCAACACAATGCCCACCGTAGAATCCAACAGGCTGCTAGGTTACCGTGATCATGATCCCTTCATGTGGGAGACAGTCTTCAAATAAATGATCTGTGGAAAAGCACGGTGATAAAGAAGTGCAAAGACATCACCACGAGGATTGCTTCCGAGTGACAGGCACAGAAAGCTGCCAAAAAATTGGCCAGCGCTGCATAAATAAAGGCAGGAGATGCACAGGTATGAGTGAAAAGCAAAGAGACCCGGAGATTTAAAGTTGGAAATGCTGCTTATTGGGGTTGTTAGAGATCTCAAAACTCTGCTACACAAATATAACGCAGTGATGGAGGGGAACGGGCTTTATTTAGAACTGCAGAATCATTTAGGTTGGAAAAGACACCTAAAATCATCGAGTCCGAACATTAAGCTGATTTCTGCAGAGCTGCAGCAAGAAGCACAGCAGGAAAAAGGAGCAAGGGAAAAAATTAGGCAAAAAATCTAATATGAATGAGAGGGAGACAGAACAAATTCAGAATGAGTGGAATTTTCCACACTGCAACAATGCCCATCGCTAGGAGAAAGCAATTCCTCCTGGGAGTACTTCCTAACGTTAGAAGATGGGAAAGAAACGGGGAAGCACCTCTCTGGCAGACTCCCAACCAACAGCATGGAGACCAAAAGCTCTCCAGCTCGTTAGCAACACCCCAAGCATCCAACCAATCTGATTATTAATTGGGTTTTTTTTTTTGGTCTGCAGTGGATTTTTTTATTGAGGCACTGGGGAGAAAACTACATATTTATTAGTCAAGCAACCAAAAATGTCTCTGGCTGTTTCACCACTAAATCATCCTCCCCTAGTTCGAACAATAAATGTTGAAAGGAGAGGAGTGAGACCGGCCATCACCTCCGCTCATCATTGAGCTTCTGTAACGTGAACCAAGCAAGAGAAGCAAGCCATAAGTCACAACGAGGGCCGTTGGTTTTGAAGCTCTTTATGACAAGGTGCCAAACCCCAAGTTCCTTGGTCCCTCCCCTCACAGAGCAGCTGAAGCCAGCAGGACTCCCCCATTAGTCAGTCTCAAGACTAACGGGCTATTTACATTCAGAATGAACGGAAACACGGTTATCCCTGCAATGAAGGCAGATGCCAACACGTGCACACAAAGATTAGTGCCACAGGGAAATTTTAGATGGAGCTTTTGGGGCTGATTGGCACCGAAACGTGCACCCAGAGCAGTGAAGTGTGGGTTTTGGTTCTGCCTGAGAGACCTGAGCTTATCCAGCATGGACAAAAGCTTGAGACAAACCATATAATCCTAGAATGGTTTGGGTGGGAAGGGACCTTTAAAGGCCGCCCAGTTCCACCCCCCTGCCATGAGCAGGGACATCTTCAACTAGATCAGGTTGCTCAGAGCCCTGTCCAACCTGGCCTGGAATGTTTCCAGGGATGGGGCATCCACCACCTCTCTGGGCAACCTGGGCCGGGGTCTCACCACCCTCAGTGTACAAAATTTCTTCCTTATATCTAGTGTAAATCTCCCCTCTTTTAGTTTAAAGCCATTACCCCGTGTCCTAAACACAAAAGGTAAGCTGGGGAGGCAAAGCTGCTTGTGGGGAGGAGGGTGTGACTGTGGGGCTGCCTCTAGAATTCAAACTCCAGTGATGCTTCGAGAGTTGAATCCAGCCGGTTGGGCACCAAAAGCTGTGCCCCAGCAGCCCAGGCCACCTGCACGCCCAGGGTCACTCCTGCCCCGAGGAGAACAGGGGAGAGAACAGCCCCCAAATTACCTGCTGCCTTCCCAGCTGAGTGCAGAGAGTGTGGGATGTGGGGCAGATGGTGCACAGTGGCCGAGAAGAGATGAAAGAAGAGGTGGGACAAGGGCATGGGGATGCGGGGGGATAATGGGGAACACAGGGAATGCTGTGGACAGCCATGCCCACCGCCCTGCTTGCTGGGGACATGGGTAAAGGGGGGTGATCAGAGAGAGGGCTGCGATGGAGGGGGGGAAAGTGAAAGGATCATCCATGTTTGAGCAGAGCTGGGCGGGGAAGGAGACAATGGGGGAGACAAGGCCTGAGGAAGGAAACAAGATCTTGAGAGGGTGAGGCTTGGGGCGGGGGACTGTGAGGCTTATGGAGACACTGTCTGAGGTAGCGGGAACAAAGACTGGGGGGTGACACAAGGCCTTGAGGAAAGGGACAGAGCCTTCAGGAGGGCACAAGACCTTGAGGAGGGGGACAAGCGCTTGAGGAGGGGATGAAGAATTGAGGGNAGGCCCTGAGGAGGTGGCGACTCTTGGGGGGAGAGCGGGGGACAGCCCCCCCCTTCACCTACCTGCGCCCCCTCCTCAGCCGGACCGGGGCGAAGGGAGGCCTCGGCGGCCGGCGACGGCTGTGTACGCCGTTGCCATGGCACCCGTCACTTCCGGCCTCTCCCGGAAGTGGCGGGAGGCGGAAGTGGG
>VXAK01009970.1:84992-111421 GCA_013399435.1 Arenaria interpres
GGTGAGGGAGAAGGGGGGAGCCGAGGGCCCCCCAACCCCTTTGGTGAGGGAGAAGGAGGGAGCTGAGGCCACCCCCCCCAACCCTTTTGGTAGGGGAGAAGGGGAGAGCCATGGGCCCCCCGCAGCCCCTTTGGTGAGGGAGAAGGAGGGAGCCGAGTTCCTCCCTCAGCCCCTTTGGTGGGGAGAAGGAGGCGGCTGGGGTCCCATCGGTTGCCTTTGGTGGGGGAAAAGGGGGGAGCCAAGGGCCCCCCCTTCCCATGGCTTTTGGCAGCAGAGAAGGGCGATGCTGAGACGTCCTTCCCCCCGCCCCCTTTCCCCAGCCCTCTAGGTGGGTGTCAGGGGGTGCTGGTCCTCCCCAGAGGGTGGTGAGGGGATCTCTGTGAGGGCTCTTTTTGGTTGAGGGGGGGGGTGCTGAGCACCTCCAGCCCAGGGTGGGTGCTGTGATGGGCCGGTGACACCCCCTCCCTGATGCCGCCCCTCGCCCCGGGGATGGGCTGGGAGGTGGAGCCTCCGTCTCCCTTGGGATCATGGTGGTTTTTCCAGCAGCCAGGCGGAGTGATTCAATAAAACATCTTTTTCTGGGGAGGAAATGGGGCCCCCCTGCCACGTTTTGGTGGTGGAGTCATCTGGGAGGTCATGGTGCCTCTTTATGGACCAGCCTCAGCTCCAACCCATGCGAGAAGAGTCCTTTTCCCTGCAAAATCTTTATCTTCTAAGAATATTTGCTTTCTTACATCAAAGAAATAATCTGTAACCTTGGGAAACCTTCAGGATTGTGCCTGGCTCTGTGGGGGTGGGCTCTAAGGGCTTTGAGAGTGGCTACCGCCAAGCAGGAGATGCTGGAGTCCTCCATGGAGGCCTTCAGAGGAGTTTGTTGTGGGGTGGGTGCGACATGCACCTCCTGGGATTGGTTGAGTCATTCCAGAATTAACTCTGAAGTTTAATTAAATGTGAAGGTGTTTCCCAGCCTACTCATGCTGAAACTTTTCACCTACCTCCCGCTGCCGAAGAAGGAGCTGGGGAGGGTTGTGGCAGTCGTGCAGGACGCGTCATTGGGGTGGACCCCTGGGCTACATGGGGCTTCTTCATCCCCATCCATCAGCTGCAGCCTTCTGCAAAGAGGGACTGTGGCACAGGCTGAGATGCTCCTTGTGAAGAGCACAGCCCTGCACTGACCCTCCTTGGCAGAGGTTCTTACCTTCTAAGATGAGGTATTTGTGATAGTCTGTGCCGTAACATAGAATCACAGAATGGTTTGGGTTGGAAGGGACCTTAAAGCCCATCCAGTGCCCTGGGCAGGGACACCTCCCACCAGACCAGGTTGCTCCAAGCCCCCTCCAACCTGGCCTTGAACCCCTCCAGGGATGGGGCAGCCACAGCTTCTCTGGCCAACCTGGGCCAGGCTCTCTCCACCCTCACAGCCAAGAAGTTCTTCCCCACATCTCAGCTCCATCTCCCCTCTTTCAGGGTCAAACCCTTCCCCCTCCTCCTCTGGCTCCCCTCCCTGATCCAGAGTCCCTCCCCAGCTTTCCTGGAGCCCCTTGAGGGACTGGAAGGGGCTCCAAGGTCTCCCTGGAGCCTTCTCTTCTCCGTGCTGAACCCTCCCAACTCCCTCAGTCTGTCCTCCCAGCAGAGGGGCTCCAGCCCTCCCAGCATCTCTGGAGCCTCCTCTGGCCCTGCTCCAACAGCTCCATGTCATTGATGAAGCTATTGAACTTTACTGGTCCCAGTATGGACCCTTGAGGGACACCACTTGTCACCAATCTCCACCTCGACGTTGAGCCGTTGACACCTACCCCCTGGATGTGACCATTTGACCAATTCCACATCCACCCAACTGTCCACCCATCATATCCAAACCTTTCCCATTTAGAGGATGTTGTGGGGGACCACCTCAAAGGCCTTAGAGAAGTCCAAGTAGATGAGATCCGTGGCTTTTCCCTTGTCCATCAGTGCAGTCACTCCAACATAGAAGGCCATGCAGTAACCTGGGGGATTTCTGTAACAAAACTGGCATTTTATTCGATTTAAACTGTGCGTTGCTGTGTCTGAGGTGGCTTCGTGTTGCAGAAGGAGACTTGTGGCTCCTGGGTCCGTGGGATCACGGCAGCGAGCAGGCGATTGCGTCCTCTCGCTGGGGTTGGGCTGCTCTGCGTGGTCCGGAGGGAAGACAATAGCGAGGGGTTATATGACCCCCGCCTTATCTCAAACAAACGCCTGACCATTGTTCTGCAAAGTGCTTTTGAATTAGTTTTCCCATAGATTTACCATGGCAAAGTGTTGTTTTTTTAAAAAATTTTGCTTATCTCACTTTATGCATGTTCTGTGGCAGAGTGAGGAGACTTGAAGGGCTGAAGGAGCTGTTGGAATGAGCCGCCCTGATGGCGCTGGGCAGGTTTTGTGGGTGAGGGCACCGTGTTGGCCCCACCTCTTCTTTTTTTTTCCTTCCTTTAAGTATATTTTGTCCCAGGGCCTGTTGCTACATGGGGAGGGTTCAGAGCCTTTCATCACTGGAAAAGGTCTAATATCTGTGAAAAAAGGTGTCCCTGTCGTTCTTAAAATTAGTCTTAATCCTTTCCTCTACCTCTCTATTATATTGAAGTATATTATATAAAGTATGATACCTCTATTATATTAAAGAGAGATCCCAGCCACGGCTGATGCCTTTGGCGGAGGGTTGACAGTGTTTCCCCCTCCTGCACAAGCAGCCTCAGCATCCCGAGCCCTTCGCTGGGTGGATTCTTCTTGGTGGGTTGACTCATCATGTCAAAATAACCCACCTTTTCACCGCTTCTCCCTCTTGACAGCAGATTTCTCAGGGCCTGCGTGTCCCCTGGCGATTGAATTAATGCTGCCTGCTGAATGCCAGCCAAGCTTTTCCTCCCCGTTGTTCGGTACAGGGTGTCTTCTTGAAGCCCTGAATGTTTAAAAAAAAAAAAAACTATATATAAAAAAAAGGTCATTTTTCTTTGCTCGGCTTTGGAGATGGCTTGGAATCCGTTTTCCACCTCGAAAGCGGCTGATGCAAAAACCTGCTCTTCACCTGACCTTGCTCCGGGAACGCTTTCCGCCTGCCGTGGGTGAAGCCGTACATCCAGCACGACGCCGGAGGAGCCTGCCAAATCCGGCAGGGACAGATTTTGAATGCTTCTCGCCCAACATGAAGGTAGGAAAAGCACCGAGAAGCATTTCAGGTCAATACCCGGAGGAGACCGTGGTGGGGCCTGATGCCTGCTGCCCCACTGGAGCTGGTTTTTCATACCTTCTACTTTGAGGCTGTCACCCCTGTAAAGAAAAAAAGCTGCCAAATACCGCTTTGAGCCAAAATTTAGATTCCTCCTGATGTGACCGGCGATCAGTTTCAGAGCTGAAACGGGGACAAGCCACGTTATTGCAGCAGGATTCAGGTTTTCAGCGGCTTCTTTTGCTCTATCAATGGTGGGGTCAATGGCTGGAAATGATTTTCCCCGGCCCGCAGAAGTGTTTGCTCTACAAACAGGCCTAAAAATTGTTAGGAAGCCGTCGGTACTCTCCTTTGTTTGTTTTAATTATTCCCCTCATGAAGCCAGGCGAGCGTTCATTCAGTAAATAGGAGGGGCAGGATTTGTTCTCCTCCCTCAGAACCCGTCTGGCTCCGCGGGAGCCGGAGCTGCCTCGGCAGCTGGGTTTAGATGTGATTAAAAGCCCAAAGTGCCGATTTAACCAGCTCCCTCGGAGCTCCGGTTCTTCCGACCCAGCTTAGGGGAAAAAAAAAAATCTGTCCTTTCTTCTCGTGATCGCCCATGTGAAAACCAAGTTTCACGGGGCAGGAAGATGCTGCAGCATCTTTCCAGCGGCTTAGGAAGCGTCCATCGAGAGCCAAAGCTCCTTTCCCGCGCGGATGGCTACGGATTTGAGAAGTCTTTTTCTATTCCTGTCTCTTAAAGAGCTGCGGGTCAGAGCCCCTTTTGAAGATGTTCCGTGGCAGGCGTCTGGCCCTTCCATCTCTCTTTGGCCACTGACTGAAGGGTTTATTTAAAGAATAATTTCAGGGTGGTTTGGTAGAAACAAATGTGAGTAAAACGGAGGGAGGAGGGAAGGGAAGAGGAGGAGACGCACCTTATTCTGTGGTTAATTCATTTTCCTTGGGTGAAAGTAGGAATTTTTGCTTACTAAAGCCAAATTTCTGCTACTAAAGCCAAATTTCTTCAGCTGCTCCCTCCTCTCGGCATCGCTAGGTTGTGTCTCAGCGTGGTCTTGTCTGGTTGAACTGGTAAACGATTGGTTTTGTGGTTGGTTTTTTTTTAACTTGACTAAGGGTAATATTATGGAAAAATCCTCCAGGTGAGACTTGTGTCTCTCTTCTCATCCGGTACTGGTGGTAATGGTCTGTGATGGGGAAAAGCCAAGCCTGGAGCCATCACCAAGCCTGCAGAAAGGAAACTTCTTAATTTTTCTTTGGGTTTGGGGGGTTTTGAGGCTTTTAACTACAGATACGGACGCATCAAGCGGTTTGAAGCCTGGTGGACTTACTTCAAATTTAGTTTTCAGGTTTGCACTATCCCCTTTGAGGTCTGAGAGCAGGGTCCAGCAAAACCAGCAGAGGTGCAGCCGTTCTTCATGTGCCTTCCCTTACCCTCCATCAAGGATCAAACTGGGGCTTCCAGTGATGGACTGGAGTTTGAATTGTCTGCGTTTTTCAGGCTTGAAATGGGCCAGGAGTAGCAAAGTCTATACAGGTGGTAGGGATGGGTTCAAATTTAAGGTTCAGATGGGCATCCCTGGCCATGGAGCAGAACCTGCTGTCGCAACATCCCCTCTGGGTGCCACCTCAGATGGTGTCACCGTTACCAACAGCATTTTTGGGATGAAATCAGTGAGGTTTGATTTCTGCATCCACTCGGTTTTGTGGTGGGTTTTTTTCGCCTGAAACTGGATATAAAGCATTTTCTTTCAGGCTTCCTTCACGTTAGGAGACTTTCGGGTTGTTTTCTGCCTTGCTTGAGCTCCTCCTTCCCCAGAGCATTTCACCCTTAGCATCACTTTCTGCCTAAATACGAGTTAGGAATCTTGAGTTATTTCTGCTATCGGCTCTGCTGTTGATTTTACCTTATTGGTAGAAATTAATTAGCTTCTTAATAAGCTCGCTGGGTGAGAAAAGCTCTGCATTAAAGGTTTGGGCCCTCATTGCTTCGGTTTCCTGCACACAGCAGCCCGGCAGAACCCGTCCCACTTATTTTACAGTGAATTTGCAGTCTCTTTTCTACGTGTTTGCCTTCTCAAAGCATTTTAGAGCTTTCAAACGCCACAAAAGCACAAAGAACATCAGTTCGCTGACGCGTGCAGGTATCTGGGGGTGTTATTCCCTGATACGAAGATCCTGATGTGCTTTTTAATTGCAGAAATGAAGCCTCTCGGTATTTGTGTTCTTCCTGAGCGTTGGTTTTTTTTTTTCTCTTGAAGACAAATATCCTCTGGAGATGAGAGCTGCTTGGGTAGCTTTGTTTTCTGGAGTTTGCGTCTGTGCTTCAGGCCAAAGTACAAGTGCTCTCGGGGGACACATCAGCATCTTGCTGGAAGCCTGTGAACTGCACCACGCCATAAAACAGGGAAACAATATTCCTTCTCTTTCTTCATTGATAAATTAGCGGGGGGGAGGGGGGAAAATGTCTTTATAGGTCCTGCTCGCTGCGGTTTGAGCCAGAGGAGAACCAAGGGCTGGGCTGGCACCTCCCACGATTTTTGGGTGAACCTCTGGCAAAGGAGAGAAGGTTTGTGCCTTTCTGAATCCTCAAAAAGCGACGTTAACGCGAGCTCCTCTCGGTTGCTTTGCAATTGCTCGAATGCCATATTTCCGTGACTAATTCCAAGATTAATTAGAAAAAGTCTCTTTAAAAACTAATGCGAGCCTGGGGAGTTAAAATAATTCCGGGCTGTGATATTATTTATTTCACGTACAACGTGAGTCGGACTGATAGGTGACAGCCCTGTTGGCTTTTCTCCCTTTCTAATCAGAGATTTTCCAAAGCAGACTGTTAACTCAAAACCCTCCAAACCAGAGCAGATGCACCCAAAAGAGAGAGCTGCCGCCTGCCGAGCAGACGCAGAGGTGGAGGAGCCTCCCTTTGTCCCGCGCCCCTGGCAGATAAGTGGAATTCCAGATGGCTTAAGGCTGCCTGCGTCATTTCAACGGGGTCCTGGAAAAAAAACAACCGGGGTCTGGCTGCTCAGCAGAAGCTTGAGCACGTTTCTAAGATCCTTAAGGAAAACGAGCTTGGATGGGAGAGGGAATATCTTTTTATTGGAGGAGCCCATCGATTGAAAAACCAGATAATCTGTTGTGCGCTTGAGACCTTTAGGTTAAGGATCTTATTTAAATCTTGTCATACAGCGCTAACGAGCTACACTGGATTACGATGGGACTTGTTTTTTCACCCAAGGTCTCAACTAGCATAAATGCTCTTCCACTTTTATAAAAAGACAAGTATTTTTAGGGCTTTACGAAAACATTAAACCTGAAGTGTTAAGCAGAAACCACCCATTTCTGTGCAAAGCTTTTTCCTTGGCTTCTTTGAGCGTGGCAAAAAGGCTTCGCTGTCTGACTTCCAAACCCACTTCCTCTGGCTTTTATTTGCTTTCCTTAAAACTCATCCTACAGCTTTAGGTGGGCTTTGGTGACCTGGGTATTTAACTGGGTATTTAACTGGTTGACTGGGAGGGGTGCTGGCAGGGTCTTCTTGCCCGATGAGGATGCTGTGGGATGAGTGGAGGGCAGGGGCTGGATGTTCTCCATGTTGCTAGGGGTTGTTGGAGTATGGGAGGGATTTGGGGCTTCTGTAGTGAAGATGTTGGGGGAACGTGGCAGGGAAGGCCAGGAGGGTTCCTCAACTGCTGAGTTACTCAACTTTGGTTTTGCTGGTCCTTCAGGAGTGTGAATCACAGAATGGTCAGGGTTGGAACGGACCTCTGGAGATCATCTAGTCCAACCCCCAGGGTATGGGGTCACCCAGAGCAGGTTAGACAGGAATGTGTCCAGGTGGGGTTTGAAAGTCTCCAGAGACTCCACCCTCTCTCTGGGCAGCCTCTCCCAGGCCTCTGCCACCCTCACAGCAAACAAATTCCTCCTCATGTCTAGATGGAACTTCCTATGTTCAAGTTTGTGCCTGTTGCCCCTTGTCCTGTCATCGGGCACCACTGAGAAGAGTCTGGCCCCATCCTCTTGACACCCACCCTTTAGATATTAATGAGATCCCTTCTCGGTCTTCTCTTCTCCAGGCTGAACAGCCCCAGGTCCCTCAGCCTTTCCTCAGCAGAGAGATGCTCCAGTCCCTCATCATCTTTGTAGCCTCCACTGGACCCTCTCCAGCAGTTCCCTGTCTTTCTGGAACTGGGTGGCCCGGAACTGGTCCCAGTGCTCCAGATGGCCTCCCCAGGGCAGAGCAGAGGGGAAGATGACCTCCCTCCACCTGCTTGGTCATGTTCTTCTTGATGCCCCCCAGGATGCCATTGGCCTTCTTGGCCATCAGGGCACATTGCTGGCTCATTAACTTGTTCTCCACCAGGACTCTGAGGTCCTTCTCCACTGAGCTACTTAGTGAAGGATGGCAGGTTGGAGGTGTTCCCTTGGGATGCGTTCCTTGCCCCTGTCCCCACAGGAAATGGAGAGACCGGGGTCCAGCAAAGTTCCTCAGAACTGGAAGTGAATTATCTGGGAGCGTGTGTTTGTGTTGTCCATGCAAAAGGGATGTCTTTTCTGGTTCAAAGTAATTAGTTGCCATTATGTCAGCAGGACTCTAATTAGTCTAGACCAGAAGGATGTGTGACTTAATGGGATCAATCTCTTGGTTTTGCACATGCCAAGTTGGATCAAAACTCTTTCGCATCTCGTCCAGCTACTGCTTGGGTGGGAAGTTGCGGATGGAGAGGAAGGGTATTGATCTGAATCTGTGAATTTTGATCCATTATCTCTCAAATTGGACTGTTCTGTTCCCTTCCACCCAGCAAATTTCTGCTCTGGCCTCTCTGCGGCTTGAATGTCGGGAAAGATATATTTTTTGGAGAAGATCTTTGCAGCAGAGAACTCGAGAGACTTCTCAGCTCCGCAGTGTAACCACGTCCTGAAAACAATAGATGCCTTTGTTACACCTACACCATTTTTTCTATGGAGAAAGCTTCTTTGTACCCTGGAACTTGTTAACGTTTCGTGGCCGTGGGAGTGTAATGAGTTTGTTACTCATTTAGAGAACATGTCGGAAGGGAATTCTGTGATGTTTGTGGTCATAAAGGATGCTTTGCAAGCAATGGTTCTGCTCTTGTTTCTGCTAAACACTATCTTTTTGCCTTAAAAGAAAGGTCTCTGAAGTTATATATTGTAAAATAGCACATCCTTGTGCAAAGGTGGAAATTTTCTGAAAGGTAAGATATTTTTTTCAGGCTATGAAAGTCCTGCCCGAAGGAGTGTTATCCCCGACCTTCTTCCCAGTGAGCTTGCCCATGTGGAGTTTCTGGGATATTTCTCTTCTTGATGCCTGTATAAACAGAGCATTAACAGCTAATTCTGCCTTAGCGAAGGGGAAATGATTCAGTTTGCGGTGATTTCGTTTGTGCCTGGATTCAGTCCCAAACTCCAGGCTCAAAAAGCAAAAGATAAATGCGCTGATTTGTCCTTAACTCGACAGGAGCGCCTGATTTCTCTTAGCAGCGTGGGGATTGCCACAAAACAGCCTGCTTTTGCAAACGAGAGATTCCACCTTGAGCTGAAAACTGAAATCCCCAACTGAGACTCCGGTTTAGACCCACGTCCCGTGGTGACAAAGAGCAAGAGGGGCCAAATACTGCAGGACATCGCAGCTTACGGAGGTTTCTCAGCCTTTTGCCCCCTGACAGTACGTAGGGAATAAAACCCTGCTGCCGGAGATGCCTGGGGTGATGGAGAAACATAGAAATATAAAATAAAAAGGAAGATCATTCTTTTGAGACAACTTTTAAATAGGAGAGGGCAGCCAGTTCCCAAGGCTGCAGGGCCAACTTGGAGCTGCTCTGCAAAATCAAAACAGGAACCGAGCGGACCATCGCTTAGTGAGGAAAAAACCAGGGTTTTTCTCAGCTGACAAAGCTTTTTCTATATATTTTTTTTTTTTATTATTTTTTTTTAATATTCTGCTGGTACTTCTGGAATTAATGGGCAGGGCTGTGATGGAATTTGATGGGTGGAATGATATTAACTACATGAACTTCTTTTACTTTTGCATTACGTGAGTGTAGGGTGACTCCATCGGGTGCAGGCAAGCATAGTTATTTACTCAGAAAAAAGGGAGATCGTTTGTCCCTGGAGACAGGGAACACTTTGAATCGGAAGACACAAGGATGAACCGAGAGGACGCACGCTCTGTGCTCATCCTCGGGACTATTTTTTCCCTTCTTCAAGAAAAACAGGTATTGTCCTTCGCCTGCAGCAAGAAATTTAGTTGTTCCTTTGGGACTTGCCATTAAGTGCTGATGGTATGAACGTAATAAGAGCTTCTAGACCAGGGATCCCAAGTTATGAATCTCCCTGAGGGCCCTCTATCATTACAGCAGCAAGTTTAAAAAAAAAAGATAAACAAAAAAGGATAAAAAATAATAAAAAAGGGCGAATGTTCTCACCAGTGCAAGGGAAGCGGTTGTGAACTGCGTGGCTCCACCTGCACCCCACCCGTTAATTGCGCTGGGGACGACCCTGCGCAATTAGTCTGTTAATTGGGGTGTCTTCCAAAGTGAAACCCTTTCCTTAACGAAGGGCGAGTGTCTCAGCGGGGTAACAATCCTGTCCCTTGGAGCTGCTGGGAGCCGGAAGGGTGGTGCTGCCCAGACACAAGATAATTTCATCCCCGTGATGATACAGCTCATTAACCCGTCGGGAATCTTGCTGAATGACTCTAAATGGTGGCTTTTGCAACAACCAGGTGTATTATAAATAATGAGGCTGTTTGGTGGCAGCCGGTCGGGGGGTGAGATCGGGGTGATGCGTCCCTGAAGCTTTAGTTCTGCTCAAACTCTTGGACGGCGCTAAAAATCTCTTGTGTTTGGACTTGGAGAATAAAGTATCTGCTCAGCTTTGATCCCTTTTTGCCTTTCCTAGGGAAAAACGCGGGCGGTGGAGATGCGGTTTAATACATGCATCCGTCAGAGAGGCAAGGTCCAAAAATAAAATGGCTCGTGCTGTGGGAGATCTGGAGCCACCGCGTTGAATTCCTCGGAACAAAAAGGGGTAGGAGGTTGCAGAAAGTATTTATCTGGTTCAGCGGTGATGTGACCGGTGGCTTTCTAGGTGCCACGGTCCTTCACCGCTGCCCAGAGGGTGACAGCTCGGTGGCACGTGGAGAAATGCAGCACTGGTAAGGGACGTGGGAAGCACTGGTGAGCCCTTCGAGGGGTGGGCAATCCCTGGGGCATAAATCCCAGCAACTGAAATCAGTGCATTTAACCATGGCCTAGATGGTTATCCAACGCACAGATCCCTTTTAAAGCTAAATCTATTTTAAAAAGAAATTCCAGACTGGTGTTACTTTGTTATTTTCAGATATTTCACAGTTATGTTCAGTTATTTTCCGAAACAGAGGGCTTTTTCTCATTGCCTAACACTGTAGCCTTGTTTGTTTCGACTAAATATAACCTTGCTGTTTGAAATTGGTGTTAGCTTTAGTTACAAGGTTCACTTTAATTGCAACTAGAACAGTTTGAAGCAGGTGTATGGCTTTAATAGGTCCCTATTCAATTTTAATACTATTTTTAATAGTTTAAAAGGTGAGATGACACTTGAATAGCTGTTGATTTTTGGCAAATTGCATTTTTCTTGCATGCTCAACCTCACTCTGTGCCGCCTGGATGGGAACGCTCAGCCAAACACGGCTCGCAGATAAGAGATGCATTAAGCCAAAGCTTAATTGCAGTTGGACCGACCTTCCTTCCAGGCACCGCGAGGTCTGTCAGAATTTTAGAGATATGAGGCCTCGTTCTTTCACCTTGTTTCAAGCCAGAGAAATATTGGAAGCAAAAATGGAGTTTTCCTGGGTTTTTAGGACATTTGAGACGGGGGGGAAGGGGCTTCCCTGCCGAAAGTGGGTCCTCCTGGTCAGTGACTCCCAGCCCTTCAGTCTTCTGCCCTTGAGTTGAAAATGTTTTCAGCCAAAATGACTGATTTGAAGAAATTTATCTTGCGTGAAAGAAAATAGGCCGGAGTTTTTAATTGGCCCAGGACCTCTCTTGTGCTGCCGGCTTCGTCTGCGGGCTTAGATTTCTTGCTTTAGTAGCGGTGTCTGTCCCCCAGCTCCAAAATGATGTCGGTGACGCTTAGACCTTGCTCCACATGTGGCAGCGAGGAGCTGGGGAAGTGACAAGGACAGGACAGGCCCTGCCACCAAGACAGCAGAGTGCTCTGGCAGCTTCTGATGGGTCTGTGAGAGATGTCCCAGGCCAGCAGGAGTTGGGTGTGATGCACAAGAGGTACAGCATAAAGTATGATGATAATGAGACCACCTTCGTTACTCACTGGTGGTTATTCAGGCTGGTGGAGTGGCTTTGTAGAATCGTAGAATGGTTAGAGTTGGAAGGGACCTTAAGGATCATGGAGTTCCACCCCCCTGCCCTGGGCAGGGACACCTCCCAGCAGAACAGGTTGCTCCAAGCCCCCTCCAACCTGGCCTTGAACCCCTCCAGGGATGGGGCAGCCACAGCTTCTCTGGGCAACCTGGGCCAGGCTCTCACCACCCTCCCAGCAAACAAGTTCTTCCCCACATCTCAGCTCCATCTCCCCTCTTTCAGTGTCAAACCCTTCCCCCTCCTCCTCTGGCTTCCCTCCCTGATCCAGAGTCCCTCCCCAGCTTTCCTGGAGCCCCTGGAGGGACTGGAAGGGGCTCCAAGGTCTCCCTGGAGCCTTCTCTTCTCCAGGCTGAACCCCCCCCAACTCTCTCAGCCTGTCCCAACTTCAGCAGGCTGAAGTCCCAACCAAAGAGCTTCAGCACCCATGTCTCCTTATTTCCCTCTCTTAATCCTCCTCCTCTGGTGCTCCTCTGGCGAGTAGCGCCTCGGATGGAGCTCACACGGGAGAGACAAACAGCAGCCAAGGTGTTTGCGTTTGGCATTTAGCCCCACGGGTTTCGGGAACGAAAACCCCACAGCAAAAAACACAGGGAGGTTTTTGTCCACGCTCGGGGGTGCACAGGGGCTTGGGTTGCTTCCTTCCTCTTAAGGGCTTTTCTTGTTAACCTCTGTGTATTTATAAGAGCTTTTTTCTTACCTTCTTCCACTCGCTGCTACAAAACATCCATCCTATTGTTTTCTTTCCCTTATTCTCTTCTCCTTCTTCCCTCTCGCTCTCTCCTGGAACATCATTTTAGCCCTTGTTTACCAAGGAAGCCCTTTTATTCCTCCCTCTGTCCCCACCACGGTCTGCCTCCTGCTCTGCTGTCTCAGAGCAGCATCTCATCTCCTTCTCGGTGCCGGCAGGAAAAGCATGAGATAATTTATTTAGAGTTATAATTTATATATAATTAGAGTTAGCAGAGAAGGGAGGAGAGCAGCACTGTGTTTGTGGCACAGTCTTGGAGCCTCTGGGATGTTTTACACGTGGTTTTGGGTTTGCAGAAGAGATTGATGCTGACCTTTGCCCATTTTGAGCTACAAAGTGGGGTTTTTTTGAGTAGAAGAGTTGGTTGGTTTTTTTTTCCATGAGCTCCCCATTTCACTTGTTGCTTTTGCTCTGGGCCTTGGGAATTCTGGAAAACCCAGGCCAGCGGGGTTTGTGGGGGGTAATTAATCCAGGCAGAGCGGACGGGCAGGGTTCAGGCACGTCGAAGGTGACCAGGACAAGAGACAAAGCTCTCCAAAAGTGGCCCTGCCATTTCCAGGCTGGAACAAGTCTCGGAAGACGTTTGGCTGGATGTTTGCAGCCTGATTTTGTTTTGGTTTGTTATTAAATTATTAAATTATTAAATTTATTTATTATTATTATTTATTAAATTTAAGTTATTAAATTATTTGGTTTGTTATTAAATTGGGGAGCTGGGGCAGAGCAGACGTGTCCCTGCAGCCGAGGCACGCAGCGCTGCCAGCTGCCCACAAGCTAAACATGAGTGTTTGAGTCCCCATCATCGTGCAGGCAGGCACGCACGGCCAGCAGCTGGGTGCTAAAGCTGGTTTTATATAAAAAAAAAAACATCTTATAAGAGAGTTTGTGGCAGTTGAGTATGCTTTTGTTTAAAAAGAAAGGGAAAACTATCCCACCGCTTGCTTATGCATCTTGCCTAGTGCCCAATTCTTCTCCATTTTTTTAAAATAACTTAGGAATTTTGCTTCCTAAATTCCCAGCGAGTCGAATTTGCTTGCCTAGCACACAATTCTTCTCCTTTTTTTTTCTTTTTTTTTAAATATGTTAGGAATTTTGCTTTCTAAATTCCCAGTGAGTTGAATTTACTGGGTGTGAGAGCCCTGGGCCCGGAGGGAGAGAGGGCAAAGCACTCTTGGGAACTGTCAAAACCCTAATGCAAATAATATTTTCATTAATTGACTGCCGAGACATGAAGCTATTTGTAGAGAAGTGTGGAAGAGGAGGGCTTCTTGGATGACCTGGGGAGCAGAGGACCCGCTGCGCCGGCTTCTCTCAGCGAAATGAAGCTCAAATGGGAAAAATCTTGCTTAAGTTGGGGGGAAAAAGGGCAGTTCTGCCCAAGCTGAGATGGGCATAGACTGGTGTGAGTCGGATTAGTCTGGAAATTAGGGGGGGGAAAAAAGGCTCTGAATCAACAGGGAGAAGTAGATCTGTGCGATAATGAAAAGGATAAAATATTATCTAGTGTCTGCGGGAGTGAGAAGTGGATTTGGATGCGAGAAGCTGCTTCCGAGCCTCTCTGCATAGCTCGGGAAAGGCTCTTGGGGGATATAAGTGTGAGTGGGTGAAAGTGAACCTGCAGAGATTTATAGAAGCTGAGCCCCTGTGTGAGCCTCTGGGCTGGAGTGAAGGTGAGAGGCTGCGAGTGATAAGTACCTGATGGGGGCCCGAGAAGAAAAGCGCGTGGGATTTAATCTCTAAGTCGGTCACCGGTTCAGAGGAAGAAGAAACGGGCGGCCGCGTCCCTCGGCTTTCAGTTCTGCAGAGTCATTGCAGTCTGGAGCCCGTGCTCGGGGTGTCCCGGGATCAGACAGGCAACTTGGGGTCTGTGATTGCCAGTTCTTGGGGGGGTGTTATCTGAAGGGGGGCCATGGGGGGAGCGTTTTCTGCACCGAGTGGCTGGGGGAAGCGGATCTGGGCTTGAAACCGTTGCGTGCAGTTCAATACTGGCTTGATTTGTCTAAATACATGATTCATAGAATGGTTTGGGTGGGAAGGGACCTTAAAGACCATCCAGTGCCACCCCCTGCCCTGGGCAGGGACACCTCCCACCAGCCCAGCTTGCTCCAAGCCCCCTCCAACCTGGCCTTGAACCCCTCCAGGGATGGGGCAGCCACAGCTTCTCTGGGCAACCTGGGCCAGGCTCTCACCACCCTCACACCAAACAAGTTCTTCCCCACATCTCAGCTCCATCTCCCCTCTTTCAGTGCCAAACCCTTCCCCCTCCTCCTCTGGCTCCCCTCCCTGATCCAGAGTCCCTCCCCAGCTTTCCTGGAGCCCCTTGAGGGACTGGAAGGGGCTCCAAGGTCTCCCTGGAGCCTTCTCTTCTCCAGGCTGAACCCCCCAACTCTCTCAGTCCCCCCCTCCCAGCAGAGGGGCTCCAGCCCTCCCAGCATCTCCGTGGCCTCCTCTGGCCCCGCTCCAACCTGGCCATTCTCTGTCAGCCATCTGGAGATGCCCCACTCTTTACTATTGTATCTTTGCCCCGTTGACAACTTCTGGTGGGTTATGAGATTTGGAAATTGCTTTCAGAAGTTTGGATTTAAGTGACGGGCTGCTGTCCTGTTTGCAAATGGAAATTGTCCAACTTCAGCCCTCGGTTCCTGTGGGGCTGGCCAAGCCGGGCTACAAGGGAATCATCTGGACCCTGTGGCTCATGGTGGATGGTGCTGACCTTCTCTCCTTCTCCTTTTCTCTTTTTTTTTTTTTAGGTTGGGGACCATAAATTCAGCGCTCACCGCATCGTGCTGGCGGCTTCTATCCCGTACTTCCACGCCATGTTCACCAACGACATGATGGAGTGCAAGCAGGATGAGATTGTCATGCAGGGGATGGATCCCAGGTAACGACCCAAAGCACGAGGGCATCTGGAGGGGACCACAAACAGCCCTCAGCATTGCGGGTGCAAGGCTTGAAAACCCTCCCCTCCATCTGAACAGCACTAGGAAAGGGTTTTCTGTCAGCAGGACCCCACGCTGGCTTGAATTCAGTGGATTTTCTGCCCTTTTTCCCCCTTTTTTTAGTGCACTTGAGGCTCTGATCAACTTTGCCTACAACGGTCACCTGGCCATAGATCAGCAGAACGTCCAGTCCCTGCTGATGGGGGCGAGTTTCCTTCAGCTGCAGAACATCAAAGATGCTTGTTGCACTTTCCTCCGAGAGAGGTAAGAGGCTTGGTTTTTTCGGCTGTGCTCTCTTCTCCCTGGCAGCAGTGAGGTTTTAGTCGTCTGTGTCTGGTTTTGGAGGAAGTGGGATGTCCCTGGAGCCATAAGGAGCTCAGCATCTCCCAAGAGTCACCATTCTCATCGCCTAGAAAGTAACTTACTTGATTTATGAGGTGCTGCAGCCAAGATACGGCCTCAGCCAGCCATGAAAATTAATACCTAGAGCAAAATGGAGTGAATTTTTAAGTGTTAGCCAGAGGTGCGTGACTGCCTGTACTGCTAACAAGCCCATCCTGGCGCTAATTACCCTTTCTCCTCTTGCCTGTGTATGAGGGGGAGGAACGAAGAAGCTTAGCCAAGGAGCTGGACAGGAAGCTGTGGCAGAGCCTTAAATTGATCCCAGGTTGTTTTTTTTTCAATTCCCTTGCTGGTGTTTGGCCACGGGATTGTTCCAGCAGCGGGATCTGGAAATGGGAAAGCTGGGCTCTTCTTTGGAAACGTCCCACATGCATCTCCGGATGGTGCCGGGGGAGTCTTACGTGTTTAATTCCCCCTCCTTTCCCCAGCCTGAGTTCTCTGCAGCTTCTCGGTGTGTCCTACGGCATGATATTAAACATACCTACCAAGTACCGGGAACATCTCAGCCAGTTATTTTTCTCCTAAATAGAGGTATTCTAAAACCATGGTTTTGGGGAGAAAATGATGTTTTTCTTCCATGTTGAAGGTGTCTCAATTTTCAGTCCCCTGAGTTTCTGCAGTTTGTTTAAAATTATGTTGTGTAAGACAACAGAGTATTCATTTTTCCTGCAAAAAAAAAACATTTTATTTGAGGTACTGGATTTGACACTGAGCTGGAAAGAGTTGGATTGAGTTCATTTTATATTTTTTTCAGTCCCTGCCAGATTTAGGTAGTTTTGTTTACGTCTAGATTAAGTGAGATGATTTGGTTTGTCGGGTTTAGGTTCCACAGTTCTCCAAATCCTACCAGGAGCAACTGTCGGTGTCCTAAATAAGGCCCCTGTCACTTTTGATAAATAGTAATGAGAAAATTGGTGGACTCTGACCTCCCTGAAGAGCTGGAACATGTGTGATGAGCTCCCATTCTTAATTCTATTTAAGATTTGGGGTATTTTTAGGCCAGACAGGTCTGCAGTGCTGTAACTGAGCCCTGAGAGCCATCCTCGTGTGACAGTCCCCTGCCATCGGTGCTGTGGATTTGCTCTTGGCGCAGCTCAGGGCAATAACTGAGGGTTCTTGCCCCAAAGCGGACAGAAGCGATGTCACATCCTCGCATGCATCAGCCAGCGGCTGAGCCTGGCTTTTGCAGGCCCTTAGACATATCAGAGCCCAAGTTATTTTCTCCATAAACGTCACATTTAGTTTAATATCCGATGAAAAGTGCCACAAAACAACCCAACTGTTGGCTCTTGTTGAACAGTGAGATGCTTGTACTGGGCAGGGCTTCTTGTTTGGACAGGAGTGTCCAGGACACATACCTGCTTCTGTAGAGCTCATGATTGTAATAAATACCATCTTCTCCAGCTTATGATTGTAATAAATACCATCTTCTCATGACACAGAGCAGCTTTATGCAGTGGCTGTTTGGCTGTGTTGGGATTCCAGAGGGGCTGGGATCTACAGCAGTGCTTCTCACTGTCAAACCTCCAGTTGCCAAAGCATCTTTGGTGATAAAGCCTCCATGATCTCAGGAAATTTTTCCAAAGGTGTAACAGATGCTGGTCTGTAGTAGTTTACAAGGTGGAAGACGAAAAAGAAGGGCTGATGGTTGGTACTGGCGCAATGTGCTTGAATCCAGCTTTGTCTAATACTGGAGTTAAAAAGAAAGAAGGTCTAGGGGGAGATTTTTAACTTTTGGTTTCTATCCTCTGGCTCTGCTGTGGATTCATGTTGAGATCCCCGTGTAGATAAGTTTCTCAGTGAGCTGGAACCTGCCATCATTGAAGAAGACACATCTGGAGCTTTCACTGCATCATGTATCCTCTGAGACTTGTGTTTCTTCACTCAATCTCCTTGTAATTATTTCTATCCTTCCATCAAACTGACTTTTGCTCTCCTTTCCCTCTTCTTTTTAGACTTCACCCCAAGAACTGTCTGGGCGTGCGGCAGTTTGCAGAGACCATGATGTGCGCGGTGCTCTACGACGCTGCCAACAGCTTCATTCACCAGCACTTCGTGGAGGTGTCCATGTCCGAGGAGTTCCTGGCGCTGCCTTTCGAAGACGTCCTGGAGCTCGTTTCCAGGGACGAGCTCAACGTGAAGTCTGAAGAGCAGGTATGTACTTGGCATGTAGGTCTGGTAGAGGTAATTTTTTCCTTGGGGGGCTTCTGCTTGCTTGGGATTGGAATGGAGTATAACCCTATTCCTGGTCCGAACGAAGCTGAGATGCCCTGGCACAGTGGGGGAAGCACTAAGAGGTGGTAGGACAGAGCTGTGATGACTTCCTGAGCCCCACTTCTTGTCTGTGCTGCCAACATTACCTTGCCCTGAGAAATGCCTGGTAGAGTTTCTTGGACCTTAGAGTTTGCAAAACAGTGTTTTGATTCATTGGTGACAGAGGTAGAACCTTGATGGGTCCTGAGGACCTTCTGCTCTGTCCCTTATTGTCAATAAGTGCTAGTCCTGGGGAAGGAAGGCCGAAGGTTTGGGCAGGAGGAGGGAGCCCTTCCTCACAGAGATCAAATTCAAGTGCTTTTAAGGTGTAAAGAACCTGCTGCGAGTGCAGCGGCACTTCATAACAAATGTTCCTCTGAATTTGCCATCAAGAGCCTCCTTTAGACTGTCTTGCTCCTAGGAACAAAAAACAAACCAGAAAGCAGAGCTGAGCTACTTTAGGGACGTTTCAACAAGCTCCTTTTGTAATCTGGAGTCATCCAACCCAGGGCAGATGAACTGTCCTTTGAAGAGATCTGCCTCTCCAGTGTCTGCAACGGGAGCCTAGAGGGACCAGCTCAGCTCTAGACATCCAATGTGTGGTTATCCACAGTCAACAGATGGATCCCTCTCATCAAAACTATCTTCTGGTTTTCACAGGGCAGCACCATCCTCTTTTTTTCCGTGGTTTACTGATTTTTTTTGACACTATGTAACCAAGGTTTTGCGTTCTGTCCCATCACCTTTAATAAAACTCTGTTCCCCTCCTCCCTCTGCGCACGTTCGTACTAAACATCCTGTCCCACGGGACTATAGATGAGTGTTATTGCAGGCTAAGGCATAGAATCAACGAACGGTTTGGGTGGGAAGGGACCTTAAAGCCCCCCCAGTGCCACCCCCTGCCCTGGGCAGGGACACCTCCCACCAGACCAGCTTGCTCCAAGCCCCCTCCAACCTGCCCTTGAACCCCTCCAGGGATGGGGCAGCCACAGCTTCTCTGGGCAACCTGGGCCAGGCTCTCACCCCCCTCACAGCAAACAAGTTCTTCCCCACATCTCAGCTCCATCTCCCCTCTTTCAGTGTCAAACCCTTCCCCCTCCTCCTCTGGCTCCCCTCCCTGATCCAGAGTCCCTCCCCAGCTTTCCTGGAGCCCCTTGAGGGACTGGAAAGGGCTCCGAGGTCTCCCTGGAGCCTTCTCTTCTCCAGGCTGAACCCCCCCAACTCTATGAGTGTGTCTTCCAAGCCACGCAAGCACCACACAACAGGAGACTCCTCTGGTGCAATATAAAGCATCACCATTCTGTCCTGAAACGAAGTTGTCACCTGAGATCAGGGGAAGATCATTGTCAATATGTGCTTTCCTTTCCATCAGGCAACTGGCAGCAGTAGGTACTTGCAAGGAAAAAAGAAAAACCACAACCTAATCCCAAACCTCCAAGTTTCCACGCCTTTCTTCTGCAGGTGTTTGAAGCTGCGTTAGCCTGGATACGGTATGACCGAGACCAGAGAGAGTCGTTCCTTCCCGAGCTCCTGTCCAAAATCCGCCTACCCCTCTGTCGACCTCAGTTTCTCACTGACCGCGTGCAACAAGACGACCTGGTCCGTTGCTGCCACAAATGCAGGTGAGTCTTGGAAGTGGGGTTATAAAAATCACCCAGGGGGTTGTGGTCCTCAGTGGGGTGGAGGGAGCAGAAATGGGGTTTAGCAGTTTTGGAGACTGGAATTCTCTCTTTCTGTGGACAGAACACCTGAAATAACAAAAAAAAAAAACAACAACAAACCCCAAAGCATCTTCCCTAATTTTAACCTGGCAGCAGGTTGCCTTCTAGAGTTATTGGCCATGGGAGGGGGAAAATCAGTTGCTGGCCCAGGTTGCCCAGAGAAGCTGTGGCTGCCCCATCCCTGGAGGGGTTCAAGGCCAGGTTGGAGGGGGCTTGGAGCAACCTGGTCTGGTGGGAGGTGTCCCTGCCCAGGGCGGGGGGTTGGAACTCCATGATCTTTAAGGTCCCTTCCAACCTAAACCATTCTATGAAATTTTCATCTGACTTCAGACAGACAGATTGCATTGTGTTGACGGAGGTCTTTAATTATTTGGCTTTGATTTCAGGGATCTAGTTGATGAGGCAAAAGACTACCACCTCATGCCAGAGCGGCGGCCGCACCTCCCGGCGTTCAAGACGCGTCCTCGGTGCTGTACATCCATCGCGGGCTTGATTTACGCTGTTGGAGGACTTAACTCAGCAGGTACCTTGCATATCCGCCCCCCGCAGTGGAGAACGCGGCGTAGTTTGCTGGGGAGGACGAGGGGATGGTGAACTTCCCTCATGTGAAGCGTTGGGCAGTTTCTCCTCCTCTGTGCAGTGCTTTGCCCCTTCCACTGAGATGCTTATGGTGGCTCTGCCCATAGTTTTACATCTTCCAGCTAGATATTCTGTCTGGGTCAGGTTTATTTAGGACAGAATTTCTCGTAGAAATTCTCTACCACTCCCTGAAAGGAGGGTGTAGCCAAGGGGGGGGCAGACTCTTCTCCCAGGGAACAGGCCATGGGACAAGAGGAAACGGCCTCAAGTTGCACCAGGGGAGGTTTAGGATGGAGATTGGCAAAAATTCCTTCCTGGAAAGGGTTGTCAAGCATTGGAAGAGGCTGCCCAGGGCAGTGGTGGTGCTGAGGGACCTGGAGGTCCCTCAAAATGCTGATTCTTTAAGATATTCATAGAATCACAGAATTGTCTGAGTTGGAAGAGACCTTTCAGATCATTAAGTCCAACCATCAACTCAACACTGACAAAACCCACCACTGACCCGTGTCCCTCAGCACCACGTCTGCCTGGCTTTTAGATACCTCCAGGGGGTGATGCTGGATGGTCTTTAAGGTCCCTTCCAACCCAAAGCATTCTATGATCGATTCACACACAACACAGCTGACTTATCCCATGGAGAAGCCGTGTTTCCAGGAAGCAGTGACACCGGAAGATGTGACACCGCAGGTCTCTGCTGCCCCTTTGAGGCTACAAGAGGTCCCACTTCCACAGCTGAGGACTTGTCAGGTCTCACTGTACAGAGCGTGGGAGAGCTTTGAAACGCTCTATGATCCTTCAGCGTCATGAAGTGCAGTTTATATGAATTTTTCCGAGCAGGCTTTCATTGCAGGCGAGTAGAAATGTGGCTGGGAAATGCTTCTGACTTGACTTTGTGGGATCAGGGTGGCTGGAATAGGATGTGTGAGATCCCAGAGCAGGACAGATGAGAGCCCAGTGGTTTTCCCAGAGAAGAACAGGCAAAATCCCTGCGTTGGCCCCATCTTTGGGGTCAGAGCAGCTCCCACTTCCCCCTCTGGTGTCTTTGCTATGGGCCAGGCTGGCTAAAAGAGCGTTTGATCGGGTCTCCCTCTTTTAATTTGAGTAGCGAATTTTTACGCAGGTGACTCGCTGAACGTGGTGGAAGTCTTTGACCCCATTGCCAACCGCTGGGAGAAGTGCCAGCCCATGACGACGGCCCGCAGCCGGGTCGGGGTGGCGGTGGTGAACGGATTGCTCTACGCCATCGGCGGCTACGACGGCCAGCTGAGGCTGAGCACCGTGGAGGTTTACAACCCGGAGCTGGATTCCTGGTCCAAAGTGGAAAGTATGAACAGCAAACGAAGGTACGTGGGGCTCATTTATTGGGAAGGAGACCTTCGGAGAGCGGGAGGCAGGGGGGGGAAAGATGAGGTTGTAGGACGGTTGGAGGTGCTGGGTGGTGGAAATATTCATGTTTTGGGGAAGGAACATGAAAAAAAGAGGAGGGGAGCAGCGTGGAACTAGGTGGGATTTGCGTTTGGCCACCTTTGGGGCAGGAAAGTTGTGTTGAGTCCAGACGCTGCTTGCTGGGAAGAAGGGGAAAAATCAGCAGCTCGGCATCACAGTGCTGATTTATAAGGAAAGCCATTAAGACCTCAGTAATTAAAAGGCAGCTGAGCAGTGTGGGCTTTAAACTAGGGAGATGTGTCAGTTTGGGTGCCATCAAATGAAATCAAACTAAAAGAGAGCGATGAGGTTCTGCTGGTGAGGTCTGGAGTCCCAAAGGAGATTGGTCAGAGCCCTGTGGTGATACTGGGTGGGAGGTAAAGCACTGGTGAGCACCCGGTAGGAGATTCCTGTGCTGCTGGGAGTCAGATAAACCCATTTTACCACATCTGGCCAGGGCTGGCATCTCTTTCCCTACCAGGAAGCATGAGAGAATCACAGCTGGGAAGCACAGGAGTGTTTTTATTGTCCAGGGAGAGGAGTTTCTGGCAAAGCAGGAGGTGTTTGTGCTTGATGAACTAAGCTGCAGAGTTCCCTACCAGCCTGAGGACCGCTTTGTGGCTGGGTTTGGGATCTTACCATCCATTATTTTGAAAAACCACCTATTAAGTTGTGTTATTTTGAAAATCCACCTCTTAATCCTATCCTTCCCCCAACAACACGGGAGACGCTTCCATGTTTAAACGTCTTCCTGGCATCCAGGGCTTCTGCTGCGGTTTTCTTTGCCTCCCAGTCACTAAGAGTTGTTAAATTGTTCGCTTTTCTGCGAGTTTTGCAGCACTTCTTTACCCTAATTGGGGTTTTTTTGTGGTCTGAGATGTTGATCACTTGGGAAGAGCGCGCTGCAAAGAGCTGAGCACACGAAATCCTGGGCACAAGGCTCCCATTTGTAGCAGAAAAGCTCAGTTTTTCCATAGCAATGAGGTTCCTGGGAGCTTTTCCCACAGTTGTTCTTCCCACGGTTGGGTTGTTCCGCCTCGAAGCCAAGCGGAACGAGCGTTGGATGCTCTTGAGCGGAGGAAAATGTCAGTTTTTGTACAAACTGCTCGGCTCCTGCTGAAGTGCTGGGGTTTGATCGCTGAGGATTGTGTTGCCGAGCTTTTAGGAGAAGCTTTGACCACATTTTCTAGGTGGGATTCTTGTCTCTTGGTCTAGTTGACAGCCTTTGGGAGCCAAATAGGTGATGTATGAGGTGTAATAAGAAGGTCCAGGCACCTTGGTTTAACGAGGCCGTGCAGGGATGTCCCTTGATGGAGTTACCTCCCACCACCAGTGGGAAGATGGAATTGCTGGGATTTTGACCCATAATCTGGGTCAAAATTTCTCCGTGTGTTTTGATTCAGTTCCTTCGATGAGGAAAACGGGGTTTGCTCACGCCACGAGCACCTTTGGTGGCCTCTGGGGCTCAGAGCTCGGGTGGGATTGAGCCTGTTGGGCAGCGTGGAGGTGAAGGCAGAGGAAGAGGAGGAGATTTGGTGGGGTGAAGAAGGCAATGGACAGGGTGGTGGCACCTACAGCCATCTTACAGGGGTCCTCCTCTTCCTCGCAGTGCCATGGGAACGGTGGTGCTCGATGGACAGATCTATGTCTGTGGTGGATACGACGGAAACTCATCCCTCAACTCCGTGGAATCCTATTCTCCAGAGACAAACAAGTAAGAGCTTGTCACGCCCTATGGATTCTCCCTATTTTTCCTTCTAGATTAGCGCCGTGGCAATGCCGGGCTGTGAAAGGAAGATTTGGGTTGAGGTGGGAAACACTTTATAACTTGCCAGTGGAGCAGCATCGCTCCTTCCAAGAGTTTACCTGGATGCAAGTGGGGAAAAAAACCCATGGTTTATATAAAATAGAATCATAGAATGGTTTGGGTGGGAAGGGACCTTGAAGACCACCCAGTCCCACCCCCTGCCCTGGGCAGGGACGCCTCCCACCAGCCCAGGTTGCTCCAAGCCCTGTCCAGCCTGACCTGGAATGTTTCCAGGGATGGGGCATCTCCCATCTCTCTGGGCAACCTGGGCCAGGCTCTCACCACCCTCACACCAAACAAGTTCTTCCCCACATCTCAGCTCCATCTCCCCTCTTTCAGGGTCAAACCCTTCCCCCTCCTCCTCGGGCTCCCCTCCCTGATCCAGAGTCCCTCCCCATCTCTCCTGGAGCCCCTTGAGGGACTGGAAGGGGCTCCAAGGTCTCCCCGGAGCCTTCTCTTCTCCAGGCTGAACACCCCCTGGGTTTAAAACAGCTGGTGAAAGGAGAGTTACTGGAAGCCGGTCTTAGGAAAATCTAATAAATTGAGTTGAAATAATCCACGTGCAGGACCCTTGCTAACCTCTCCCCTCTCCCGGCAAGGTGGACGGTGGTGACCCCCATGAGCTCCAACCGCAGCGCCGCCGGCGTCACCGTCTTCGAGGGCCGGATCTACGTGTCGGGAGGCCACGACGGCCTGCAGATCTTCAACAGCGTAAGTCTGCGGGGTGTGGGCTCCTGTGAGAAATTAGAATCGGAGAATCCTCTGGGTTGGAAGGGACCTCTCAGATCATCGAGTCCAACCATCAGCCCAACACTGACAAAACCCACCACAGACCCATGTCCCTCAGCACCACGTCTGCCCGGCTTTTCAATCCCTCCAGGGATGGTGACTCCACCACTGCCCTGGGCAGCCTCTCCCAACGCTGGACAACCCTTTCAGTGAAGAAATTATTCCTAATGCCCAATCTACCTAATATTCATCTACTGCAGGTAGCTGAAAGGTCAGGCTGGGGCTGGGAAGGCTCCGTGCCCTTTCCCTTTGCGCCCAAAAGTGTTTGTGCCACCAAATTCTGTCATTTCCAGGGCCCTTCTTCTTGCTTAGGAAGGAATAAGCCAACCAGGAACGCGCTGGGAACTGGACTGGAGGCGCTGCCCTCATTCCCAGTGCCAAAAGGACCGAGCAAGCGCATTTTGTTGTCTCCTCCCCTTCCTTCACTTTTAAAAAATGGTTTTATCATTGAGCTCTGAAGTATCCCAGATGTCAAACCTCTGCTTTCTGGGCCCGTTTGACGGCTTCGGTGTCGGATTATCCTTGAAACAAATCTCACAGCAGGGGGAGTTGGTGCTACGAGGCCGCTTGGCCTCTCCCACCCGCTCTGCGCCTCGGTTCTGTAAAGAAAAAAAGACCTGATGGGGAACAGGAAAGACTCAGGAGCAGGAATACGGGGGGGACATGTCCGAGTTGGGTCTGTTGCTGAGGCACCCCCTCTCCAAAATTTGTAATAAAGGGTTTAGTTGGGAGCTGCAATAATGATTTTTGCCTCGCTCAGCAGCTCGGGGGCGGGATGTCGTTCCCACCCCGCAGCCAAGAACTACAAATCCGCTTCTCCGAGCACATTCCTGAGCGTCAGGAGTTTGGAGCGGTGCTGGAGCCCTCGGGGAAGGTCTAACGGTCTCTCTAGAAATAAGGGATAAAAATGGTGATTGGTTGGGAGTTGTTTTTTTTCCTTCCCCCTGAGGTGCCAGATGGCCCTTCGCAAGTATACGGGGAGGAGATGTCAGAATGGGGGGAGTCCCCGTAGGGTTAGGGGACACTCAGGGGATTGGGGGAGAGGGGGCTGAGAGAGTTGGGGGGGTTCAGCCCAGAGAAGAGAAGGCTCCGGGGAGACCTTGGAGCCCCTTCCAGTCCCTCAGGGGGCTCCAGGAAAGCTGGGGAGGGACTCTGGATCAGGGAGGGGAGCCAGAGGAGGAGGGGGAAGGGTTTGACCCTGAAAGAGGGGAGATGGAGCTGAGATGTGGGGAAGAACTTCTTTGGCATGAGGGTGGTGAGAGCCTGGCCCAGGTTGCCCAGAGAAGCTGTGGCTGCCCCATCCCTGGGGGGGTTCAAGGCCAGGTTGGAGGGGACTTAGAGCAACCTGGTCTGGTGGGAGGTGTCCCTTCCCAGGGCAGGGGGTGGCACTGGGTGGTCTTCAAGGTCCCTTCCCACCCAAACCATTCTGTGCTTCCATGAAACGCTACAGCTGGTGGGATCCAGGATGTTAAAGAAGCTTCGTAACAGTACGAGATACAATTGTATTTGCTTGTTGGAAGAGTTTGTGTGGATCCGTGTGGTGTGGTAGGTCCTGGAGGGGGTCAACTGATGCCACAAACTCTCTGTCGCCGCAGGTGGAGTACTACAACCACCACACGGCTACCTGGCACCCGGTGGCCAGCATGCTCAACAAGCGTTGCCGCCACGGAGCCGCCTCCCTGGGCAGCAAGATGTTCGTCTGCGGAGGTTACGACGGCTCTGGCTTCCTCAGCATCGCCGAGGTCTACAGCTCCATGGCTGACCAGTGGTACCTCATCGTCCCCATGAACACCCGCAGGAGCCGCGTCTCCCTGGTGGCCAACTGTGGCCGTCTCTACGCCGTGGGGGGTTACGACGGACAGTCCAACCTCAGCTCGGTAGAAATGTACGACCCGGAGACCAACCGTTGGACGTTCATGGCCCCCATGGTGTGCCACGAGGGAGGGGTCGGCGTGGGCTGCATCCCCCTCCTCACCATCTGAGAAGAAAGTAGGGTTTTATGGGTTGGGGGGGACACACACCCCCCTCCTCTTCTCACCGACAATCCCCGGAGAGGTTCGGAGAGGCCATACCCACAGAGGTGCGTTTCCAGGTGCTCAAGTGTCATTCACAAACCCCCACGGACACACAAAATTTAACAAAACAACCCCCATCCATGGCTTTTTTTTCTGGGGGGGGGGAAGGGAGGGGGGTTGAGGCTCCGGAAA
>VXAK01009972.1:0-39391 GCA_013399435.1 Arenaria interpres
TTTTGGTAAAAGAAATACTTCAAATTCTTCTGATTGCTTTTGGTGTAATTCAACAAGAAGTATAGTTGTCTGTAGGTTGTAGAAACACTGGAGAGCTCTGGAGAGCATGGTGTTACTAACTTAAACTGTAGAGAGGTGTGAACATGCCTGTGGTACTAACTGTGGACATGTTGTGGAAGTTCTAACAACGCAATGTAGCACTAATCTTAGGTGCTTATACTTACTGAAAGTGTATTTACTTAACAAAAGACACAGCATATAAGCATTGCATGGTCATAATTGTAGCCATTATTGAAAAGAATATGTAAATGCAACACAGCGAACCCAAATGTGACGTGCTTTTATCTTGGACTCAATATGCAAGCATGAAGAAAGCTACTCGCTTAAGATAACCTCTTTCCCATTGAATGCTTCATCTTATTCTTAGAATTATCCTTTGGAGCTTGCATCTGTAACTAGCACAACAAGAAGCATAATTTCAACTATGCCATATGTGTGGAGCTAAGCACTTAAATTCTGTAGACAGGTGATGCAAATGACCAGTGCATTTCCAGACAAAGAGAAGAATTTTCACAAAAGCATTGGGTTACATTTCATCTTAAACCTGTAGAGATTTTGCTGAAGTTATTCCAGTATTTTTTTTCGTGGTATGTCATGCACTTAATAAAAAGATGTGAACAGACGGTTTTGATCAAACAACAACACAAGTTTGATTTCAAACTGTTGTTGACAGGGACTAAAGGCTTCCTCTTTATGCTGTTATTCCATGTTATCCTTGAAAGGATCCCTCCAAGAAAAGAGGAATCTTCAGTCTAGGAAGAGAGAGCTGCATAAAATCTTACACAAGAAAACATAACAGACAACAAAATTCAGACAGGGCAACAAGATAGATACAAGAAAGGGGAAATGATGAACAGTGAATTCTCCATTTTGCTCATCTGATGCAAGGCCATACTCAAGTCAGACAAGAATTGGGTGAAGATAATCCTACAGTCTTTGTTACGCTAGCCTTGTCATATCAAACTATCTTCATATGAATATTTCCAGGCATCTCTTCAGTTTTGTTTAAAATTCCTCTATTCTCACAGTTTAAACACTTCTGCATTCTGTTTCATTGCTAAAAAATATTAAAAAGACTTTCTTATACCTCCAGTCCCTTCTGTTTTGTAATAACTTGTTTGTATCTTTTCAAGAATATAACAACAGACTTTTGTCAAGTTCTTAATGGATTCATGCAGATAACCTTTAAGTGCTGTGCAATAAGAAATCTAGCTGAAGTATTTCTCCTTCAAAGTACATTTATCAAATTGAGTTAAACTTTTCTATTGAAACAGCATATTCAGTTCTATCAATTTTCTCACAGTCATCTTTTTGATTATGAACAACCAAAGCCTACCTGCAAAACTACCTTAAAAATGAAACTACCATGGAAATGTTCAACTTTCTGGTTGCTTCTCATGTAGATAACAGGTATAACGAAAGATCTAAATCTGAATCCTGAACCGCCTTCTCAACCTTTGTTTCATAACAAACCTTCCTGGGTTGGCTTTGATAGATAGCAACAGAGAGAACAGAAGAGCATCTGAGGCTTGCTCCTGCTGTGATTGAATCTTGTGATGATTGCAGTGTATGTCCTGTATAAAGGACATATCCTTTCCTGTAGTGCAAAAGAAACATCATTTCTGTTACACTAACATCAGACAAATAGAGAAATTTTTCTGTACATGGATAAGTTGCTAATAAAGATGCATTGCTTTAAATATGCTGTTGGAAATTAAGGGAATGTTGCATACCAGTGTAGTAATGTAAATGAACAGTTGAAACCTAAATTATAAGTAATAAATAGTAAATTTTACATAGTTGAAAACTACCTTTAAAATTATTATTATGATTATTTAGCTTTTTTTCATGCAAAAGGAACTAGTGCTGTGGTTTTCAGCTGACATCCTACGTATATATGTTGATGGCAGTGGTTTACAGGGAATACTACTGAGAGATCTGTGAAATGCAACTGAAAAGATCAAACAGATTTTTTTGGAACACATTTTTGCAAATGTTAATTTGCCAGCTGTAATATTACATTTGAAATTCTGGCTTTTCCTTTCATATTCTGATTGGAAATCTCCAGTTTTTATTATGTATTAAGCAAAACATATTTTGTTACTTTATAAATTGTGATGTACTAAGTCCTTTGGATTCTGATTCTTTGTTAAAATTCCTGCATAAGTTAGGAACTGATAATATGGTTGATAATGTTGATTTGGAAAGAAGATACAAAAACTAAGAGGGGAGAATTGTAATTCCAAAGTGTTATTGTATGCTGTAGTTTTAAACAGACATTGAAAGAAGTGAGGAATTTTTGACTGTATCCAAATTTTTACAACTGTTTTTTCTAACCATTAGTTAGAATTAAATATAGTCTTTATAAGAGCACTGGTTACAACCATTAAGCATATAAATACTGCTGATGTTTAATGGCTAAAAAAAATAAGCAGCACATAAAATAATCAATTGCTGGTAGAGCTATAATAGGCTTCAGCAGCTCTTTTGCAGCTGAAATGTGCATTTAAAAATATTTTCACCATCAAGAGATTGGTATTAAAAGAGCTTCTCAGTTCTTCTTATTTTTGCTTATTATTGTAAAGATGAACCAAGGAAGTGAGATATCTTGACCTGCATCTCTAGAAGCTGAACAGAATTATTGTCTAAAACCAAACTAATCTTCCTTGGTTTTAGCCTTGAGAGAGCTGCTTTGAAATACCATTCCTTGACGCTAGTCTACTAGAAATTGTACGCAGCCTTCATGTAATAAGCAAATACAAGAATATTGAGGGTAAGTGGAGAGTATCTTGATTTGCAGGGTCAGCTTGAGATACAAGTTGTGTTTTATTTATTTTTTAATTTATTAGTATTTTTAAACTAACATCATATTTTTTTCTAGTGAAAATAAGTGAAATTTTAATATGTGCTTGCCTCATGCCTCATCTTGTTACTACTATGATGTGAAATTAATGTTTAGCACTAAGGTTTTTTTTACTTCTCATCTTGGTCAGTTAAGGATGATTTAATAAGCTAGTTTAACTTAATGTACAGCACGTCTGTATTTGTAAAGGTCTTACTAAGCTAAAATCTGGGGTTGAATTAATCCTTCGAAGAATGCTAGTCAGTCTTGTGAGAGATTATTGGGAAGATTTAATATGTGATCTATCAAAGTAAATTAGAAGAAATGTAGCTAATTGTGCAGTGCTTCAGTTCAAACACTGGAGAATTTTGCTGTAGAACTCTGCTCACTCTACTTGTCTTCTCTTTCTCATCTGGACAAACCACACACTTCAAAGGTGTCATCCTTTAAACCCTTATTATGCAGTTAGTCCTATTGAGTTAGTTCACAGAAGCATATAAGATGTTCAATACGGAGCATACCTATTGCCTCTTCCTTCTTAGCAAGTTTCTTGCAGACAGATATCAAATACTGTTTTCACCTCTGCTGCAGTACAGACAAATCACAGTAGCTGCACCAAATACAGGCAGTGAATAGCTCATCATAAAATAATTTAAACACTTGATATATTTAATACGAAAAATATTTATAATTCAAACAATCCAAATTAAAGAAGAATATTAGCGAAGGAAAATATCGACATAATTTTATTACCTGCAGTCTCTCTTCTTAAAAGAAACAAATGCTACATCCTTACTCAAGCTACCCATAACTTTGTATTGCTAGATTTATTTCCGTTTTTCTTCTCTCATGCTCTTAAAATTATTCTAGAATTTAACAAACCATCAACAGCTTATTTAACTAAGCTCATTCTCAAATAAATTAGATTTTGTTAAAGAATGTGAGATGGTAAATATGAGTATTTGTTGTATGCGTGATGGTATTCAATACAGTTGCGAAGTCTTGCTTCATCTGGGAGATGATAGGGTTCCCATCAAGTGTAGAGTACAGCAGCAGTAGACTTTCTCTTGCTTGATAAGTCTGGGTAAACGCAGTGGAATTATTATCTAAGTTGTACTCTCCAACTTTGAATTTTCACCATCACCACCCCCCCTCCTTCCACTGCTTCGTTCTTTGTGGTTTTGATATTTGTTTTTTTCAGTTATAACAGATGCATCATTCCATCCAGCTCAGTTGGTCCTTGGCAGTAGCAGGGTGAGCATCCTGACAAGCTTGCCTTTGTGCATGTAAGGAGAAATGTGCGGGCTCATGGTGCCTCTAGCTCTGCAATGACTTCTGGAGACTAGTGGGACAAACATCTTGCAGGGAACAGGATCACATACTAAGAACTGGAATCTGTTATTCTTTTTCATTTCTAATTATTAAGTTTTTGGCTTTTCATGGTTTTTTACTAGAATTTTCATAACTGGCAAGATTTCTTAAGACTTTTAAAGCCTTGTCTCCTTAACCATTTCAACTAAGTAGGTGCCTGTTAAGAATCATGGTTAAGATACGGCTTTGTGCCATCCTGAGTCAATTGAAATCTGATTTAATTCTGTCACCCCTATTTGCTCACCATAATTATGCCCATCCTTCCCTAGGGAAAGTGCCTAAGGATGTGTTACAAAATTTTGACAAAACACCTTGCTTTGCTGTGAGCAACTCTAATGGGGGTGTTATTTCTGCAGATTCGGTGGCTGAATCAGATCCTACTTGGAAATTTTTCTGTAAAATTTCAGCTCCTCGTTTTGATGGGTATTTCCCCCATTGGGCAGCTTTAACATGCCAAAATCCATGATGGAAGTTTTGTAAGGTGAGCAGGTATCAAAATAAATGATAAGCTGCTGAAGTGTGTTTTAAAAAGATAGTTTTGTTTATAGTTTTTGTTTCTTTGCTAAAGTTAGAATAAGAACATGCTGGTTAGGATCTTACTGTGGGGAAAAAAAGATATCGCATGAAATTTTCCCACCAAAATATCTTTTGGAGAGTATGTGAAGGTAAGCAGGCAGGCAGACTGGGCTGTGGGGTTAGTGCTGAGAAGCAGAGGCAGAGCTGGCAGCCTGTCTGGAGCACATCAGAGGAGCGTGCTTAGGGGTGCTTGAATTTGGCAACAGCTTCTTTTCTGCCGCCTTGAAAAAGCTGTGTGTGGCCTCACATACGTAAAGGAGATTTAGATTCTGTCACCTTTGTATTCAGACTACTTATCCGATATTATTAACACACTTAGAATTGATAGTTTGGTCTAATTGCTCCCTGTTCTTCTGTAATATATACACGTGCTCGGAACATTTTCAATGCTGAATCTTAGCATGCCAGCCTCCAGCTGCCTGCTCTTCAAGCCCTTTACTGTATCAAGATATCAAATGAATTTCTGCACTTGTGACTAATGTGTAAGGTGGAGAAGGTTCCAGCAATATGTAGAGGAGTAATTAAATCCCTGGATACGATGCAATTTTTTTGAGTGGTTGCCAAGAAGTTACCTTCTGCTTTGAGACTAATGCTTTCTGTTGTTTGCAATCTGCAGATGCCTTCACTCGGAAGGGCATACGTGCTTGACTGCTTTTTTACGTTGTCTTTGTGTGCCTGTTTCTACAGAAGGATTTTTTTGCTTGAAAGAATTGTCAGATCTGCTCAAAGGCAGGAAACTACTTAGAATGATATTTTATACTGTAGATAAAGCTAATTTCTAAAAGAAGCATAAAGCGATGTATCAAAAAAAAAAATTAAAACCAGATTTGAACTGATTTCTTATTTGTATTATCATCAGACCAAAATATTTTGCAGTATCTCCTCTACTACTACTTCTCCTATGTCTCTGGGATATGTATTACGTTATTTTATAGTTTTGCCTCTCAGCAGTGATGTTGAGCATCTTTGTTTTCACAGCTGGAATTGAAACTGGTGTGCTGCATCTCTAACCTGAACTTTATTAATTCACATAGCATATTTCATATCTTCACCCTTCATCTGGCTGCTTCAGCCCAAAGCAGTTAAAATAGTTCACACAATCAATAAAAGGCACCTGCAAAAACAGGGGAAACACTATATAAATGTTTTGCCAGAAATGCTGTTCAATTATTTTTGTTTGGTTTTTTTATTTGTATTTTATCATAACCTATTTCAGTGTAGATTTGTTTAAATGACAGATAAATTAGTTGTGAAGTAGTCTGTAATCCTGTTTTCTGGTCTCTGGAGAACTTGAAAAGTATTTTGAAGACATTGTTTAAAGAACTCTAGAGTTTCTGACAAACTTCATGTGAATGTAAAAACAAGACTGATGTTCCCACTGTAAGGGAGCAGTGTTCTTGTGTAGCAACAATTACCCAGACAAATACAGACATGTAAATTAAGAATATGTGATTTTCATTCAAGAGAACACTGGCTTATTGCTGTCATTTGCAGACTGTTTTGATTTTAAATCTCCAAGAATAATTGAAAAATGGGAGTTCATTTCACAGAAAAAGACAAAAATTGCACTTCAGATGTCTGTACCAGCACCATTCTCTGGCTGCAGTCTCAGTGTATCTATCAGCTGCTTTGGAAAATACAAGTTTATCTTAGTTCCTCACTTCTGCTCTTTTTTCCTCTTATTTCCTTACTTTTAGTGCTTTCTTCTATTTATGGATCTCTTAGGTCCAACTCCATTACAGATGCTTTATTTAGTCTCCTTTCCAATTTTTTTTTTCTTTCTCACATACAAATGATATTGGTTCTGTCTCTTCTGTATTGTTACTGCTATGTTGAACTTTATAATTAGTCTAGGAGCTTCTAGGTGAGGAGTTCCATTTTTCCTTTGCTATATAAAGTTCCTAAAGTCATCCAGGAATTAACTTCAAGGAAGAGTGGGGTGGGTGCTTTTTGTGAGTTTTGGGTTTTCTGTATTGGTTGGTATGGTTTTGTTTTTCCTGTGGGGGCTTTTTGTTTGTGGTTTTTTGTTTGTTTTGGCTTTATTTTAGTTTTTATTATAGTATGCATTTGACAATGTGTATTTCAGATAAAACTAATTCCAATAAAGTTGAATTTTCTAGAGTCAAATTTGCCAGGAGACATCATAAGTTGTCTAAATTCAGTTAGAAGGCCGTTGCATTAAACCTTAGTCTACAGAAAGTCTGCTCCAAGGTATTACCGTACTTTAGATGTAGCAGGCTGAAGAAAAATATATTATGGAAATACTTGAGCCACTGAAGTTGAAAGGTCACATTCAGGTTTGCCAGATGCAGAACACAGTGTGAGGCAGAGAATCTTGCAGTGCTTGGTTTTCTTTCTGCTGCCATTATGGTTTGTAATGATTTGCTCTGACTTAGTGGATATTACTGTTGCTGAAGAACCTATTCCTTAGGCTTCTATTCAGTAAGGGTGGGGTAGGAATTGCTGAATTTATCATATTAAGTGCTTTTGTATTGAGCTATTTCTAGAGCTCTGAGAAGCTTTGCCTTCAGATTTACCCAGAGTGGTTTTTTTTATGCCAAGTGCAATTTTTATTAATGTTAAAATCTAGAATGCTGTTATGTGACAGTAAAAAAATTATGTTTTAAAATTATTGTAATCCCATAAATATTTTCTGTTCATGATGACTAAAAAGAAATTTAAGAGTCCTTTGGTTTCTTTGACCCACAAATTCCTCTTATGTGCTATTACAGCTACTGATTTGCAGAGGCCACAATTCAATTTAGCCTTCTATTTAGGTGGGGCACTATTGCTGCTGTCATCTTCCTGTCTCCTGTGCAAATTATCAGGAAAACTCATGACATGTTGGAAAAATTGTCACCACTGATAAATACAAGAAGAGGTCTTGGAAAGCAGAATATATTTTATTTTATTTTTTTGCCCCAGATTTTTATGGCTTAATTTAAGAAACAATGAAAACTGTAGATAAACTGATGATCTAATGCAGGTCTTGCTTACTTACCCCTGTCAGACAATGAATTGCCCTACAGCATTTGTCTTAACTAGTTTGCTGTTTGTGTAAAATGTTACAATGTGGCACTAACAAAATAATGTGAGTTTTTTTTTCAAGGGTAACTGGATATATGTTCAGGTGACAGATCATTTAGAAAAAGATGAATGAGAGTGAGGTGCTTTTACTTACTGGAAGGGGCCTCATGTCTCCTGTTTAGGCTGAAGAGATTAGTAAATGATGATACCTTTTACATTCAAGCTTGCAGTGAAGAGATCCCTGTGTTAATGTTGCGCATTTCAGTGATATATTATCTGCATAATATTTTCACAAATGTTAATGACTACATTACTCATATTTACATTTCTTTTTTAATTGGATATTTGGAGGAAAATTTATTTGGTAGTTCTCCTGTGTTACAGTTTTTGCTTTCAACAACTTATTAACAAGTGTGTTCTTCGTTGGAACATGTTGAAAGTTCCTTGCCTTCTCAAAAATAAGCTGTACAAGGATAATGAAGTGCCTAATTATCATTGCAGTTACGAACTAATGCTCAAATACAAAATATACCTCCCATATAATTAACGGTATCAAACTGTATTTTTAAATCATTAATCCGATTTAACTGGAATGCCTTCTAAAAGTAACGTGTGTTTTGGTGCTATAGGAAGCGGCATCTGTTCTTGTTTTTCTGGGAATTTTTTTTTTACATACTATCCATGAGTATTAGTCTAACCTGAAAATCAGCATTACACTCTTCAGTTTGTGCAAACATACACCTAAGTTTGTCTTACAGGAAAATGCTGAGAGAAACAAAAAGACACAGTGAAATAATTTCTTTGGGATTCACTAAAAATAAAATTATTCTGTAGTGTATTATTGTTCCATTCATTCTCCCTCATTAATGTGTCTTGAGTCTATCCTTGGCTTGCTTGCCTTTTCTTTTTGACACCTAAAGAAATGTTTTCTACATAGAAGGGATTCTGCATGAAAGATATTATTCCTTTCCTCTGTTTCCTGTCGTCTTCAAGACATTGGTCTGGGAAACGTGGAAAGGAAATGCACTTAGTCATATTCTGGCCATCTAAAGTTGATCAGTTCCTCCTTTGCTTTGTGAGGTGTGGAAATAAATCATGGCTTCGTAAGTACTTTTTGAAACGAGTCAGGAATAGTTTGATACTGATGGCTGAACTCCATCTCCAATATGAAGGGGAGGAAATATATGTTCATATAACTTTGATACACTGGTTATGATGGAATAATTGTTATTTTTTTAAAGGCAAAAATATTCTGGCGTTCAAAAATTAAACACTTTCTGAGCTGATGTGAAATAAGTTATCAAGCCCTCCTGGTTTAATAGCCTTGTTAAGTTGTATATACACCATTTGAAGAGATAATCTCTTTCAGTGAATTGGTCTTAGGCCTCAATAATATGAGAGTCTCTAAAGCCTCAGAGGAACTGGCCTGGCTTCCAGGACTAACAATTTTTGGAAGTTATAGTATGCTTTACTGGGGTGTGTCTTATGTCCGTAGGATGGTTCTCTAGAGAAAGAAGAGATTGCTTCCTAGTTGCAAGGAAGGTTCTCCGTCAGGCAGCAGCGAAGGGAAGCAGCTCCCCATGGGAAACGGAGGCGGGAGCCAAGCACAGGGACAGGCTGGTGGAGGCAGTGGCCTCACCGAGGGGGCAGAGACACAGTGCCTGAGGGAGGCGAGCAGGCCCAGGCTCAGCCAAGTCCGAGTTGCTAAACTCATCCATTGTGACTAGGCAAGTCCAAACTGATTCTCTGCCTCGGCTTCCAGATTAACGAGGTACCTGGTGAGGCACAGCTGCAGGAGAGCTCAGGTGGGGCTCAGTGGGACTTCCCCAATGTAGAGGAGGGCCCCTGCTTGAAGCAGAGCTGTCTGGGGAAGCAGCCATTGAGGCTCCCCTTCTAGCACTTTCTTTGTAGCGCTTGTTGTCCATGGGCTGGCCCCAGACAAAACCGGCCAAGCTCCTGCAAGGGGAGCATGCTCGGGACCCTGGCTCTTGAGCCATCACAGAGGTCATTTGTAGCCTTAAAAGGTCTTGTCTTCTCTCCTGTTAGATTCCTGTCTGTGATGCCACAGGTATTCACGTACCTTGTTGAGGGTTCCATTTTATAAGTCACGCTGTATTGTACTCAGGAGACAAAAAGGAAAGTTAGTTGTATTAGGCACTGGAAACCTGCTGGGAAGGCAAAAATCAGTGAATTTGAATGAAACTTTGCTGCATTGCACTTCCTAAAACAAATATCTCATTATTTCTTTAAAATGGAGAATTATGAAAATGTACTATGAAAGCCCTAGTGGTAAGAAAAGTGTTTGAAGTACTTAGCAGATTCAGAGTTACACATTTAATATGTATGGTTTTTTTCTTTAGTTATTCCTATAATATATCATGATGTGTGGGTTATACCTCTGCCCATTTTGAAATTGAGTTTTATGCCTAAGAATGTGCTAAATCATTAAAAAAAAAATCAATAGTTACTGTGATCTGTGCTCTATCTCTTGAAATTTGCAAACAGCAACCCTTTCATGACACATATTCATAGAATAGTCTATGTGAGAGAGAAATTCTACATCAGGATGGAGAGGGGTTTCTCAACTATAAACGCAAATCTACTGTTGTGAATTCAAATTAGAAGTTTTATAACAGTAGGAAAGTTAATGCAAAGATCAGTGGTGGGAAAGGTCATCCTCCAGTAGTATAATCTACCAAATATTTATGGAAGTTACTATAATGTAAAGATATGACTCTGTGTTAAAGACAATATAAACCTGAAAATTACTTCTGGTGTTGTCAAGTTTGAAGCGGTTTGGCTCTTTGATTTGGAGAGTGGTTTTGGCTCTTGGATTTACTAGGAAAGAGAACAGCATCAGTGTTAGGAGTGAATTACTGATTTGTTCATGGGAGAGGAGCAGCGAGGTAGATAGTTCAGTGTTCTTATTAATTTCCATTTTCTTTTGCTCTCAAGACTACTGGGAGGAAGGACTTTACTTGTACCATGGAAAAGGGGAAAGAAACAGTATGTGTCAAAGATGATGTACTTGTGGGATGTTGGGAAGAAAATCTTTCTTCCTGCCCCTGTCTTTAAGAAGAAAGTACAGGGTTGCAGAAGAACAGCCTGTCTTCCAAGATTTTTTTAATCTTTTTTTTTTTTTAAACTTTCTAGCAAGTGAGATTCTACCAGAGTTGAGAAGAGCACTGAAAGACTTGAAACTTCTGTCTTTTATGCCTTTTGTCACTGCTCTGGTAACTGTGTCATTGTGCTTTAACAGGCAACCACCCAGAAAGTGCTCATCTTAAGAAACTCTCCCTTTTCTAAGGCGCCAGTAGCAGTCTGTGTGTGAGTGTGTAACTTAATCTAAACCTGTTGACCTCAGAGCATGATAGAGCTGTGAAACAGTTGTTTTAAGAGGAACACAGGGATCATTCTCTGTGGGTATGTTTGTCTTGTGCAAGGCACAGATGCACAAAATAGAGCTAAATGAGTTAGCTTGAATGTTATAAGCAGGATAGTCAGGTCAGTGTGACATACTTCATACAGCCTCGTACCCATTTTAATTGCTGACACAGCTTGGGTCCTAGGCATATGCCATACCATATAACACATATATATACGGTCAACTACACATGGTCGTTTTCCATGGGAATTTAGCTAATCTATGAACAGCAGTCTCTGCATGTCTTTGAAAATTGTCTACAATAGTCATATCAGGGATGATATGCAGGAAAAACCTGCAAGTATTTTATAATACTGGACTGCTAGTTTTAATAACCAAAATCTGGTTGGAAAAAGCACTTATATCTGACTTTGAAAGAGTTCTGGGAGATTATCTATTGAAAAACAAAACAGAAAAGCTCAGAAGACATCGTCTTTTAAGTGGCTGTTTGCACTGCTCTTACTTTACAAGGTGTGATGCACCAAACTACACAGAATGTGATTTTAAGTAACTAATTCCTTTGGATATTGAAAACGTATTTCTGGTGTGAGGGAACATATCTCAGTGTAAGGTGTTTGTCTCTGGCGAGTTGACTTTGGCCACCGGCTATAAACATCGTGCACTTCCTCCCTCCCTAGCAGGGGGATGGAAGAAGTCTAAAAGAGTCTTCTCTTCTGTCTTCCTCTAAAGAATTACTGGTAGTGTTTTCAGTGATATCTCTTATATTAGAATAGTAGATATACAAGAAGAAGTTGTAACCTAGAGTTACAGGCGTGGTAAAAATAATAATTGTATGATTTCTCACCATATAATTTTGTATTATACAATTTCTCACACCCAGGAATGGAAAAAAATGTATGCTTTCGCTTCTGTGGCAGATCAGTGTGCCAACCCAGAACCAGAGGTCGGATGACTTGTGTCACTGTGGGATGGAGAGGTGCAGATAGCCATGACAGTGTTTGTATGCTCACAATATACAAGGAATCGTCTCTGATTTCACGTTGGCTGAAAGAGTCTGTACTGCCTCAAACTTCTGCTTTTGAGCAGCTGGCTGGCTCAGCCAGCTCAGCTACAAAGATAAGACTGCAAATATTGCCACCTTTTATGTGTAAATTTATCATCTTGACTGCAAAAAGCCCTCAATTAGATAATTTGTAGTTTGCAAGGGCAAGTAAACTGCATTTATTTCATAGCTGTAATTAATTTTAATATTTAGCAACTGGTGTTCTGGTTTTCCTTTTCAAATGAAAGGTGAAAAGTACAATAAACTGACCGTGTAAGTTTTAATCCAACATACTTGATCGGGGAGCACTTGACAGAGCTGACAAATGAATATGACGTGTTCTTTTGAATCTTGGCTTTTACAAAGTAAATAGCACCGCTGTAATGATGAAAAAAAAAAAACCTCAACAAATAATCCAATGAATACTGTTTATTTGAATTTTTAAAAAGTTTCAAGCAGTGCTGCAGATGTTAGCTGGCAATTTCCAACACTGAGAGATTTTAGCACCCATTTAAACAAAAGGGAAGGTCATCTATGTTACAGACATCACCTGTTGTACTTGAAGGTTTGTGTTATTTTTCATTATGTTGGCTTTCAAAGGTTGGAGGAATGCTGGTTTAACAAACCCTGACAATCAACAGTTTCATGAAGACTTTTGTTAGAGTGTGGGTTTGGGTTTTTTTTTTCCCCTGCATCTTCATATGCTGCTCAAATGAAATGTCTAAAGGAAATGCTGTACGTGATATTTTCTTAGCAAAAGCATCATAGTCTTTGGGATTTGGGAGTCATGTATGATGAGACCTGTCTTTGTTTCTTGTGGTCATGTGAACAGGAATATTGTATACTTTGTGCATGAAATTACATGAAAGAAAACATCACTATCAATTTTCTTAAATTTCTTATATACAATATTTTCTAAGTGTCAAACAACTTGGGTCAAGAGGGGCTCCTCTGGCTAGTGTTACCCCAGCTATGAAACTTGTATTTGGATATATTGATTTGTACAAAGAGATCCTGATGGTGTGAGGACATTTACACAACACATTTCAAGTAGACTTTGATTCACCTGAATACTGAATTGTTATGCTATACTTGTCTTGATATAGAAGAGGCTATTTTGAGAGCATATGGCCTGGAAAAGTATTGCTAAGCAGGTGTAACAGAAATTCTTCTCATAATGGCTCCAAATAATTCAGAAAAATATGTCATGGGTGGTTGTTCTGACATGAGGGAGTATATAATGTATAGGAATGATGACTTGTGAAAGACTGACTTTAAAGAACCTAATTTTTTGCAATAACTGAGCTCCAAATATATAAAAACCTCGTACAATTGCATAATGAAGGTGATTCAGTTATGTTTCAAGGTTATTTCAAACTAGAAGTTGCTTCAGCTGAGAGAGATTTTATTGATTTATTGTACCAATCTACACATAAATATTCAGTTGAAGGATGATTTACGTATTTTTAAAGTTGTGTTGGGGTTTGGTTTTCTTTTTTCCTCTATTACTTAGACTTCTAAAAATAACTCGTAGTAGGAAAAGAAAATAACATTTTTAATGTAAGACTGGATTAACATCTGTTTGAAAACAATCATCCTGGTTCTGGTGGTGATAAGGTAGAAGGAAGTGGACTATTGCCTTTTTAAAACTAGAATGATGCGTGTGAAGAATTCAAGTAATTCTACTTCATACATTTGAACAGATGATGACTTTGTAAATAAATTTTAGGTGCCGTTTGCTGTTGCTGTATCACTGAAATATTTATAAAATTTGGGTTTATTGAAAAAAAAAGGTCTAATGAATGAGGCTCCTGGCTTTGCATATAATTACTAAATGTTTTGTTGCGGTGGAATTGTGGTGCAGATCCTGGAATTCTAGGCATGGAGGAGGGGTTAAAAAAAAAAGTTTGTTTATGGTTGAACATAAAGCTCCAGCTGTGATCAATCCATATGGTAAACTGATACATAGAATTGTTAGTTTTGTAGAAGCTGATCTAGCCTGAAGATTAATTTGAAAAGTAAAAAGGGACAATATTCAGCTCAGAACTAAAAATCTCAAGGATTCTGGTTGGTTTGCCATCTGTTCTTTAAAAATGTACGTTTGAATTGGCATAATTTAGTATTTGTTGACAAACTAATAGACATAAAATAAAATTAGAAATCAGTTCCAACCTTCCTTAGTCCAACCAGACCTGATCCAATTGTCTAGTCTTTAATTTCAGAATCAGTAAAAGGATCTGAGTGAAATTGTGAGTTTAAGATGTGGGGGACCATAAATTGAACTCATCTACATGATGCAAATTTTGCGACATCATACAGTTGCAAGAAGAGGCAGTACATAAAAAAACCTAAATAACCCAAAAACCTTTCAATAAGATGGTGTTAAAGGTTATGGTAGAGTAAGATGGTTACTTGGAGGTTTGCCATAAAGGATAGATCTTCACAGAAGATACCCTGTCTTCAAGGCTGTAAAACGTTTTCCTCACACATCTGTTAGAAGAATGGGCTACGAAATCTAGATGAGGTGGAAGGGGGGGCTGCATGCTTAGAAACCTTTCAGAAGAGAAAGAAGAAAATGCAAGAAAGTGTAAATCTTGTTATTTGCTTGGAGTTTTTTGACTTCCGTATCCGTCATAAATAGGTACAATTTCAGGATCTGAAAATGTAATGTCATCTGCAAATAACTGGTTCATGGATCTTGTTTTTTAAAATCAATTTATTTTAAGGTAGTTGAATTAGCAGATGACAAACTAAGTTCTGGGATGCTGTAGAAATAAGGAAGGATTGCTACAAGATAAAGGCCTATCTTAATAACAGTAGGTGCTTTTGATCATTTCAAGATTGTGTCTTCAACTTTTTTGAATGAATAACATCAAAATATAAGAACGTCTGCGGATTTAGTGGTGGTGTTTTGTTGTTTGTCTTCTTTTTTTTAATCTGTTTTAGTATTTTAAATCCCTTCAGATCTGTAGGTGCGTCACTCAGCTGCATGTTTCATTCATAACTCTGTAGATAACGCCAGGAAAATTGTACTTAAACCTGTTTTTCCAGTCTGTAGAAATTGAGCCAATCTACTAAAGTTGAATATGAACTGCTTGTGAAAATCAAGTATGTTTTGAGAAAATAAAAGCAATCTGTTTCTTGTTAATGCACTTTAAACCATTGCAGACTGTACTGCTATCACTGTATATGTGTCTTATTACTGTACAGGCACTCATTTTCTGCTTTGTTTACAGTAAGCATTTTCTTTGGCATAGGGACTTAGTATTGAAAGCAAACTTTGAAGGTAAAGGAACATTTAAGCAGTGATCTATTGAAACAGAATCAAACCAGTGCCAGTCTGTGGTGCTGAGTAAGAGTTTTCATGCATTTCATGACTCTGTAATATGCATTTCTAGGCCAAATAAGTGTATAAAAATGAATTTGTGTTGTCTTAACCAAATATAAACTAGGAAAAGAAAGCCAAAGGGATACACAGTGTAATCCGCAAGAGGGATGGAGAGGAAGGAGAGAGGCTATGGAATATCTGTCCTTGGGGGTATTCAAAACTGTATTAAAAATAAACTCTGTATAAGGCCCCGAGCAAGTGGATTTACTTCAGATTTGACCTTAATTTGAAGAGGTGGGTGCACCAGGAGGCCTCAAAGGGTTCTCTATGATCAAAATTACTGTATGACTCTACAATCATATGAATAAAATGCTACCAGTTGCAATTGTATTTTATTTACAAAACATATATGATGTTGGATCTTGCTATTTACATTAAAAACTGGGAAGATCAAATCTGTAACACTGTTTAGTGGGAACCAATATAAAGGTTTTATTGACTGAGTTATTTTGGTTGTCTTGAAAGATTTCTTTCGGGAACCCTCCCATCAATTGCTTCAGTTTAGGCTCACGAAGTTGAAGAGTGGGAAAATGGGAAAGCAAGATGTACTGGTGTTCTTTTGGGGAGTAAAAAGTTGATTTGATATTGAAGGGACAGAAGGAGGGGAAATTATTAAATTGTTCATATTTTTCCTTGCAGAAAAAATAAAAACGGGTGAAACTTCGTAAAATATAAGGCTGGTGTGAAAGACTTGATCATCAACATATTGTAATTGCATCACTGCAGTTTGCTGAAGCATTTGCTATAAAGAGCAATTACAGTAAAACATAATCAGCACTTCATCTCATAATTGTGCAGACTGTTCAAAGCTGTTGGAAATTCTGCAGTACCATGTGTGCACATTTGGCACACTGCAAATAGTGTTAATTTAACAATAAGAAAGTGCTTGCAAATCATGATCAGAAGTAGCAGCAACTGTGGCACTGTGTGATAAGGACTAACTATTCTCATGGTTAAAACTTGAGATTGGAAGTCTTGGTTCTGTTACTTCCTCCAGCACAAAGGCATATCCTGCTAAAACCAGTTGCATCCGCTTGTTTTCTAGGCTTGTTGAGCATCCAAACTGTCTTTTGAGAACTGTGGAGAATGAGCTTTTGTGATAGAAGTGTTCAGTACTTTCAACTTCCACTTTTGTTACTTTGATTCCCTTTTTGTAATAACTGGCTTCAGGAGCTGCTGTCAAAGAAAGTTCATTTGCAGCTGAAAGGCAGTAGTCAGCACAACCTTCAACTGCGGGAGCCCATCTTCTTGCCTATCTGCAGCAGAAACAAATTATACTACAGTCCACAAAACTTGAACATGAACTGGATTTTATTGCTGTTAATAGTTTGAGAGGATCTGTAACCATTTGTGTGGCAAGAATCACAGAATCATGGAATCTTCTAGGTTGGAAGGGACCTTAAAGATCATCTTGTCCAACCGCCAACCTAATTTTGACAAAAATAAACACCCACACAACAAACAAAAAGCAAGGCCATCACTAAACCATATCTTCCAGCCCCACATCAACCCGTCTTTTGAACACCTCCAGGGATGGTGCCTCAACCACCTCCCTGGGCAGCCCATTCCAATGTCTGATAACCCTTTCGGTGAAAAAATTCTTCCTAATATCTAGCCTGAACCTCCCCTGGCGTAACTTGAGGCCATTTCCTCTAGTCCTGTCGCCTGTGACTTGGGAGAAGAGACCAACCCCCAACTCTCTACAACCTCCTTTCAGGTAGTTGTAGAGAGCAATGAGGTCTCCCCTCAGCCTCCTCTTCTCCAGGCTGAATAACCTCAGCTCCCTCAGCCTCTCCTCATAAGACTTCTCCAGACCCCTCACCAGCTTTGCTGCTTTTCTCTGGACCCGCTCCAGCACCTTGATGTCTTTTTTATGGTAGGGGGCCCAAAACTGGACACAGTACTCGAGGTGGGGCTTGTGAAGCGCTGTGAGGAGCTATTGTAGGCCTTTGAACTACAAGGAAATCCATTGTACACTATTTCCATCCTATGTGTTTTATGGAGCTGTAGTCAGTGGTAAGCACTGTGTATGGAATACCTCAGAATACAGAGGTGGTACTTACTAGTACCCAGCCAGACATCTAGGTTTAATTTTGGTTAAAAGCTAGCACTTTCATCCAGTGCTAGCTCAAAGGAAAGTGTTTAACTATGGGACTGCCAGTGTTCCCCAGTGGGCTGAAGGGCCTGATCCTGGAAAATTATTGACTTCTAGTGACCTTCTGAGTCTGCTGGGGCTCTACACTGTCCCATCAACAGGGGGCAAAAGTTCTTATGTAACACAAGACAGCTTTTGTTAGTACAAAGGATAGTTTAGTTGAAGTTAGCTTGTTAAATAGTAAAGTATATAAAAATCAGGTTATATTCTGTCTTTTCTTGAGGAAGTGTTGCATTTTGTGAACATGACCTTGCATTTTGCAGTGCAAAAGTGTTGTGTTTTGTGAACATAGCTATAACAACAATTGGCTAATTGGTGTCTTGATGCTATTGAGTAGGATTCTAATGGGACTAGTATCTTGTGAGGCTGTAGTTAAAATTAATTTGTGATTTGAAGTAGATGGTAATCTTATGATAAAAATTAACTTGGCAAAAACTAGACAGCTAAATATGTGTGTACTTACATATTTACTGATCTCTGGCTTAGTAATGGTGAGTAGTGTTGGGAAGACATTAGTCACCTGAAAAAATGCTTGGAAGAGGGATGTGCTATGAGGGGGAGAGAGTAGTGTAACATTTCTGAAGAATGGGATGAATGCTTTAAAACAAATATTTCAATTTTCAAGACTTGGTTAAACCTTCAGAGTAAGGGCAATGTAGTTTCTTGGAGAGAATCAATTTACCTTACATTTGTTGCAAGTTAAGAAATTGTACAATTCATTTACCAGGGATCAGTTTATTCTAAGTAACTTGTTGAGTTTCTGAGCTGGAGTGTAAAATATTCTTTTAATAAAACCAAGGGAACAAAATTTCTTGAATAATTTCAGTGTTATCTCGACAAATAATGAAGTTGTATATTGGTTTAAATATATATATAAATTTCAGTTACTGCCAAATATGAGCAAAGCACTATACGTGACAAATCTTGACAACTAAATTTGAGCAATTAGTTGTGTTCCTCCTGAGTTGTGCCTACTGTAGCAGGCTAGGTTTGAGCTGGTGTCATGGTGGGATGATTTTATTGTTCTGTTGCTTGGACAAGGCTACTGGGAAGAGACTGAGAGGCTGGGGAAATAGCGGGCAGCTAGGCTGTAGTCGATGGTACAGTTTCACTTAAAACTTAACTGGAGATCTTGAGTGGATTTCCATAGTTTCAAACTGTTTTGAAGCTGAAAATAAGTAAAAATTTACAAAATTTATTTCTAAATATAAGAAAATGTATTTCAGATGAATCTGAAATACTGCCTGTATTTCCCTGTGGAAAGACACCACACAGACGAGTGTGATAACGTTTCTGTTGAGAAATGCAACTGTGGAATAAACCTTGACCCTTTCAGGAAATAGAGAATTTTATTTTCATGCAAACAAAAATTGCAGAGACGTACTTTTCAGTTTGTGTTATTGTGTCTGCATCTGAACGTAGAAACCTTCTGAATGAATGCTCTGTTACCTGGAATACATGCAAGTAGTATCCTTTCCTGAACAGGAGTGGTTTGTGACTTACATAATTACTGAGCAAAGTAGGAAGGAAATGGAAAAAAAAAAAAAGTAGAAGTGGTAGTCATCTTATTTCAGGCCTATATGTAGGTGAAGTGGTAGATATTCTAAGTGACACTGGAAAATTAAAGGTGACTTTTGTATCAGTGATGGATTTGCTGAAATCGTGCGTCAGTAACTCAATGTGAGTGTGACGTCTGATAGCATTCTGAAAGTTTATTGATGGTAAAACCACGCAGGACTGATGTTCTTTAACCAAGAACTAAAAAAGCCTCTGTGGGACAGAGAAAATCTCTTATGCAGTTGTTTTTCAATTAGATGTCATAATTTTAAGTTGAGTTTTTATCCTGAAGATCTTGCGATCATCTGGGCTTGCTGTACTGACCCATGTCGTGTATATGTGACAAAAGCAGAATAAGAAAATGTGTGAAGTTTGTTCCTCTAAACACTTGCTGGGAAATATTCTGTTTGCTACTCTGAGTAGGTTCAGTGAACTGGGAAAAACATGTATAAATCCCTCTCAAAGCTTGCATCATAGCAAGTTCAGGTGCCTAAAATTAAACACCTAAGTAAGCCTTCTGGATTTGAGAACTCCCAAAGCTCCCATTAAAGGTAATGCAAAAGTAAGGCAAGTTTCAGTAACACTCAGGAGGGGTGAAGTTACTTGAATTGTTGTTGTCAATAATTTTGATTTTGATCCTAAAGCTAAGGCTGATACTCTGCTGACCACTAAATATTGTCTATTGATTCTGTCACCTGAATCAATGTGTCCTGAACTGTATTCTGCTTTCCCTTGCTGCTTGCTTTCCTAGTATCGGATGCAGGAGGAAGATGCAACTTGTAATTACCATTTAGCCTTTTAAACCTTCAGTTCTGGCTGCATAAAACTTAACCAAATGCATAGCCCTTGTGAATAGCAGGGGTCGTTAATACAGGGTGATTTCATTTGTGTTTGGTAGAGGAGGAATGTTGCACGGCTTCCAGTATTTCTAATTAGCACTTATTGCACCATGTTGTTCCTACTAATTGGGATATTTTAGTAGCCTATTCACAGTGTTTTGTTCTTTTTCCCTAAAGAAAACCAGGCACAAGTAAAATTGCTTTGTTAATGTAAGAACGAGATGAGTTTTATCTCTAAAGAAATAGTGTTGTCATAAAAGTATGTTCCCAAAGGCAATGTTTTCCATTAAGAGCAAAAGGTTTAGCAAATGTCCATTAGAATGGTCTTCTGGTAATAGCTAGGCAGTGAGTTCCAGGCACACTTACAGGTCATTCACAGAGCAAACACTTGAAGACTGGTAGGTTGGTTGGTGAGGTTTTTTTATACCTGTGCAAACTGCTATGTCTCTTATGACATTTTTCTCAGAAACTTGCTTTTCTAATCTCGAACCCAGTTGAGTTCTCCCCTCTGTCTACTCAGAGTATAAGATGGTCTAGGAGGTTTTTGATTAGATGTTAAAACTTCCCAAATGGCAGCTTATTTTCAGAAATAAATATGAGAATCCAAAACGCTGCTTCTTCCTTAATTATGTTTTGTCTAACATACTTGAAAATGGAGAGGGAGATGCTGGCTAACAGGAGTGATGTGTTTCATGAAAGTATCAGCTTCACTTCTTTGTTTTTTCCTTACCTTCCTCCTGTAGCATGTTCAAGATGCTTGTTTCACTTGTTCTTTAAATTTAAATTTGATGGAGAATCTATATCTAGATTGCCTTCTTTCTTTTTTCCCATTTGAGTGACTAGATTCTGTTTGAGAGTTGCAGCCTGGGCGATCCCCTTTCTTCATCCTCACATTACCTTGGATGTCTCTATTGTAGTCCTGTCTATTGATTTTGGCAGAGAGATATTATTTCATTTATTAAGTAATTTCTACTATTGAATGGCAGAGATCATGATTGCCAGCTGTTGCTAGATATGGCCTAAGAGACTAAAATGGTGGATTCAAACTACCACATTTTAGATAATATCACACAGGAGTGGCTGTAATAATGATCTGGATTATTGCTTGCACAGGCATTATAACTGTGGTGTTGACCTTAATGACGGTTGCTTAGACTTTTCTTTAAAAAGACTCAGTATTCAATCACAACGTTTTTGTCATAATAATTCCACATGGTGTGAGTGTGTTTTTATTTTCCTAACACTCTTCTGCTTCCCATGACCCCTTATTTAGCCATGCAGCCTGTGTCCTGAGTGTGGAAGAGCAGATGAGGGTAAATAAATGTAATTTTTTAATTTTTCATGTAAGAGTTAAAAATAGATACTCTTTCATAATGTGTGCTTTAATACTTTTTTTTTAATAAAGTAAACCATATCTCTTGCTTTGTTCAGGAAAAAAAAGGTTAATTTGTGTAAAACTAAACTTAATCCTAGAATGTGTCCAGGAGATCAAAATATTTCACATCAAATTTATAGCAAACTGATTAAATATTTGTTTGTCTATCTTAATTGGTTTTCTACAATGTTAATCTTAAGTCCATTAAAAGAATTGAATATATCACTGGAACAAACTGAAAATTATAAAAGGAATTTATCAATTGAAAAAAAAAATGGATCTGTTGGCATGGAGAATTCATTAAATTCTTGGACCAGTAAATATTGATATGAAGGTTGAATGAGAAACTGTGACTCCACATCCTTGAGGGAGGGTAAGGGTCACCAATAAGGGCAGGTTGAACTGTCCCCTCAGATGATGAACCTCATACATTTCCTGTGCATTGAGGTGACTTCAGGAAGGGCAGGTTCTTCCCAAGAGCTCCAACTTAACTCTTCATCACCACTCCCAAATTCAGGGTTACTTCTTGAATAATGACCACAGGATCATTGAGGTTGGAAAAAGGACCATGAGGTCTCTGCTTCAGCCTCCTGCTTGAAGCAGATTTAGGACTGGATTTGGAGTGGATTCTTTAGGGCTTTGTCCAGTTGGGTCTTCAAAACTTCCAATGAAGGAGACTGCACAACCTTTCTGGGATCCTGTTCCAAAGCTAGGTTTTCCTCAACAGTAAACAAAGGTAAAAAAAAATAATGTGTATAGCTTATTGGAACTCCTCTGTTTCTGTGTTGTCTCTTGTTCTTCTGCTGTACACCTCAGCAAATAGCCCTGATCCCATTAAGTCTGGCATAAAGTCTGTTCTTTCAATCACTGGCATAAATAGAATCGTACTGTGTACGTGTGTGTATGTATATGCTATAGGCTTTTATAACTTCTCACTCACTGGAAACCCCAAAACTCAGATGATCCAAAACAAAACATGTCTGTATCTCAAAAACATAAGCAAAATATGAACAATAAATTTGAAGTTGTACTGTAAGAGGTTAGTGGGGGGAAAAAAAAAGACATTGGTAAGAAGAATGTAATTTAAGAGGATGCAGCCAATTTCTTCATAACTTAGAGCTGTCCTGCAAACAGTGACTGTGTAGTAGCTTCTCTGGTTTTTTTGACCTTCTGCCCTCAACTTCTTGACAACTTGTTAAACTCCTGATAAACCTTTTATCACCTACAACTTTTTCCTTTTAAGTAGAAACAAGCTACTGTTTCTGGCAAACTTCAAGTTTTGACTTATTTTTTGAAGTTGGAACAAGTCTTTTCCCCATCATTAAATTTTAACATTTCACATTTTCAAGAATTTGGCTACTAACACAGAATTACTTTTAATGAGAAAATGCAAAGCTGATTTCTCGCCAGCTGTCACAGTCAAATAGCTTGGCACTAAAAGCTATCAGAGAGAGAAGCTGTAAAATAACATCAATGGCTAAATATAAGGTTTGTTGGGAAATGTATAGAAATTATGTTTGCCATTTCAAAGACAATTAATTGCACCTGGACTTTTTTTTTTACCTTTTATCTTTAAATATTTTAAAATGCATCACAGTCATATTAAAAATGTGGTGTTTTCTTTGACTTTTTCAGGCTCTGCTCCCATTCATTCGTGTTACAAGACTGTGACTGACTTGGCGTTATTGACTGCTTCATATTTTAGGATCGTTAAGCATTAAAAAATGCGGAGTTTCAAGATTTGTGTTTTAAGCTGCTCATTTTAGCTATAGTTCATTTTAGTTCTTAGAAATGTCATTTCCAGAGGGGCTAATTCAACAAAAAATGCAGTTGAGCATAATATTTAACAACTTCCAGAAGATAAATTGTTTTTTCTCTTTCTGGGGGTATTGGAAGTGCTTTTCTGTTTGGGGGCTGCTTTTCCATTGAAGTTCTACTAGTAGAATGGGGTAGAACTAGTTGATAGTTTGACTTAAGTTTTTAGAAAGGATGTTTTATTGAGCAGTTTGAGAGGTGTAGGAGTGTTATGAATGAAGGTACCAAGGACGGGGGGGGATTTTTTTGAATTATTTTTGAAGGAAATCATGTTTCTGAAAAACTGTGTGTCTCACTTCTACACATCTTTGTCAAATGTAATTTATACTAAGGGGAAAAGCTCTCTCAAGCTCTTAAAATAAACCCAAACAAACAAAACCCCCCAAACCTCTTCCCTAAACTTCAGCTGATGTCATTAACTGTCTCTCTTTTTGAAGGCAAAGTTCAAAACTGAATACCTGATTATAAAATTCAGCCTTGGAGAAATCAAATGGAGATATGAAATGTAACATACAGTTGTCATGATTGCTATATAAAATGTAGTTTCAGAGAAGGAGAACTCTGTATCATGCCCTCAGAATATTCAGAGTTCTATATTATTTAGTTAATAATAAGTTATCACTTGAATGATTTAACTAGACGAGCTGATGGGTGGTGCTCATTCTCTGTTGTGGGCTCCTGTTTTTCCCAGTATTGCACCTTTCTTGTCATTTGCCAGTTTTGTGAGAACTCATCTGCTTCGAGGGGAAGAGATGTGTTATGATCAGTGACTGTTTTTTTTATTAGGAAGCTATTGCCATAGGCAGGTTGTTGTACTTTAAGTGGCCTTGCATTTCAAAAGTGCAAGGCATGCACAGTAGGGGTGAAGTGTGTGGGACCAGGGGTAGATGGAGGTGTTCAACACTAGGAAAAAAACCCAAAACTATTTATCTTCAAGTTCAACTTCATATGAAAACTGTGGGTACCTTGAAACAGGAAGTCCAACATTTTTCTTTGGTGTTTTAAAGCCTTTCTTTACATTTGTTAAAAAAGAACACCCAATGATTAGATGTTTACGAATCAAACTGTTAGGGTCGGTATTGGTTGAGGATGGTTGGGTAAGGTATTTTTGTCAGTGCTTGCTACCAAATGCAAACTGTACTCATACCTTTTGTTTGAGGTTGCTGTTTCATGCTTCACAAGGTATACTTTTTCTGCATATAATATTAAGCTGGTGTAATCTCTCGTGTATTTTATCAAAAAAGAAATATATTTACTATCAAGTAGATGAATACTCTCCAGCATTACACAGTTATACATGATATTGTGGGTGCAATTCATTTTTCAATATGAATGATACAAGAAAGTCCCAACTGCATGGTGGGTGTGAGGTTAGGACATAGACTTTGTCTGTGAATCATAGCTTGGAGCATAGTTTGCCCTCCGCATTGACTCTAGTAGAAAGCTTTATTTATCGAGGGCTTTAAGCCACTGTTCTGTGGTGCACAGCATTTCAATCCCATGCTCTTACTTGTCTATAGGGGTGAATATCCTTCCTTTTGTTGTTATGTAAAAGCATGCTTGTTCTGAAGTACAAATCAGACTTTATGGCCTTTTGCAGTGGGAGCTGGGAAAGAGCTTTCAGATTGTTTTCAGCCGTGTGTGTTGCACTTGCAGCTGCGGCAGGGCCTTCCCCTGCCTCATTAAGGTATAAATTAAAGAACTGAACAAACACAGTTCCCTGCAGACATCCTCTGTCCCCTTCCTGCTCCAGACTCTGTGCCTCCGAGTGCATTTTTCCACCCATGGCTGCTCTGCAGGCCCTGAATTACACACATGGCTCCCCCAGCAGAGAGGTCAGCGTGGCTGCAGGTGTAACCTCAGTCCTTTTCCTGCCAGCCTAAATTTCCAGTTGAAAGAGAGCATCATTATGGACAGGACGTTTTTTAGGCCAGAAGTATTTTGTACAGCTTTTAGCACTCTGGCTCCTGATAGCAGCCCCTGGGGCAGAATAAAAGATTCATTCAATCGCATGACAAATCATAAAACCTGCACCAGAGTCTTGTTGTCCCGTGGCTGATCCAACCTCTGCTTAGCATGGCTAGAAATTTTTTCTTTCTCTTGTCGGACAACTTCAACATGAAATGAGCCACCTTAAAGTGCATCTTTTCATTGGCAATTAATCCCTACTTCAAATAAAGAACTGTGCTCAAGCAGATGACAAACAGTACTCTGATTTTTCTCAAGGAAGAATTGAGGCTTTAGCAACAACAACAAAAACGTGCTGAATAGCAGCATTTTAAAAGTAGGACTGTCAGGAGATATTATTCCTGTCAAAACTACAGGCAGTAACAAGTCCAGAAAAGGAATAGTCAAACCATTTGCTTTTTTGCTTCCTTATTTAGAAATAGGTGTAGATATGCAGAATGATTGTATGGTACATGGTTATGATATTGATGGAGCCTTTAAAGTTTGTCCTGAAAATTAGGCAGCGCCTCATCAGCAGCTAATTTTTGCACCAAAACCACAGTGTTGTTAGTGTTCTTGCAATTTTGTTAGTGGCATATGATGACGCGGGATTCAGCTCCCGTGCTTTCTTTAACGCTAACAGTATATCCCATATGTCATCTGAACTCAAGGCTTAGATAAACTTCTAATGTTGGGAGAGCAGGGACAGGGAAATTTATTCCTCTTAGAACTCTTATTCTGCAGTAAGACCAGGATGTACTCTAAACCTTGTATGAAATATGTAATCTCCTTTGTATGGATTTGATTTTACTTTGAAATTTGCCAGTTCTGCCAAAAAAATCCTTAAAGCATATTTGCTATTTCTATTTTCTACCCTAGAAATCGGCAGAGCTATTTCAATATAAATTAGAAGGTAATTTTCAAATCTTGAATATTCATAACCTAAAGTAATTTCATTCAGAAGATTATGGGTGGAATTCCCAGCTCCCAATGATCAAGAAAGATGTTTCTGAATGGGACAAGTCTTTAAAATCTGAAGCTAGAGTATTGTTTTAAACTCCCTTCTGACTCTGACATTTTCATATACTTCTATACCAGTTGTGTGCTGTAGAAATTGCAGCACTCCTTTGAAATTTCCAATTATTTGAGACCTTTCAATTATGTCTCTTATTGATCAGCATGCTCGAGACTAGTGTAGGCATAATCAATGATCTGTGACCCTCTGGGAGGTCTCTAGTGTGCTAATTCAAAGCTTGTGGATAATTCAGGAACAATAGCATAAGCCTTTGTGGGCTTAGGATGTTTGCATTGGAATTAATGCACTTGCTAGTTCAAACCAAAGGCTTTGCAAGCCAAATGTCAGATTAGTTTTCTGTTAAACACTTGTCATTAACATGTCACTAGAAACCTGTAAAATTGCAGTGGTAATCTTTATCAAATTCCGAACACAAACCCAACACTTATTTGTTAATAATGTAGAAAAATCTTGAACAGAGAAGCATTTCTGTGCTTTAGCGTTTCTTCCGTTTAATAAATGGATAGAATAAATATAGCCTAGTAATTTAATGACTACTTGAGTGGTCTCAAGGCCATAATTTACTGAAATGTAATGAATTATTCTTTGTGAGGGAGTATGGCATGGCAGATTTTACTTTTTTTTTTTTTTTTTCCCCTTGAAGATGCCTTCACTTTTTTGTGTGTGGTTTTTTTCCTTGGAGAATAAATTGTACAGGAATGGGTTTTAAGAGGGACATGATGTAGCATCATTTCTTCTGCCCAGAAACAAAAAGTCTGCAATGTGATTAGTATGTGAAGAAAACACTGAAGTGAAAACTTCTCTGCTATTATAATTTAGTCTTGATTCTGAATTGCCTTCTGTTCTGCCAGCCTTGGTGTTAGTCTGCCTGAGAGTAAAGGAAGGTGGAGGGACAGCTAGTTACAGTCAGTTGGCTTGATTTTTCTGGTAGCCCCTATGGGTAAATATAGGAAGTTTAGAAAATTCTCAATTCTAGGTGCACTGCATAAGGAAACTCAGCTTTCTGTGCATCTTTCCACAGCCAGCTCAAAATCTCGCTCCAGTTTCTTCAGTTTTCTCTTAAAATAAATTCTGCTTTGCTAAAAGTTAAACCATGAAAGTAAGTTACTGCAGCCTTTTCTGACCGGACTCTATTAATGGCTATCTGCACAGTTTGCTGAAATCCTTCATCATGAAAGATACTCTGGTGTGGCTGCTACAACAGTCTGCACCCAATATTCCTTCCAAGTCATTCTCTTTGGGGAAGAAAAGGGTGTCTGACAGACTTGCTAAGAATAGGAGAGTGTCTTTAGGCTTGGCTTTTTGATCCTGTTAGTCCCCAGGCGTAACTATAAAAACGCAAAAAGCTGAGTTAACTGGTCTCCTTGTCCTAAGAGATGTGTTCTGGTTCACTTGTCATGTCAATGCTTACACTTTTTTACCACAGAAAATGCTTTACGCTATAAACAACTATAATTTAAGCACAGTACTGTGATAATAGTTTATGCACGCTGACATTTAATGGGGATCATAAGCCTTATGGGTGGGAATGTAGATAATTACCTGTTATACACGTATCACATGCAATCAGAAAGCTCCAGCTTGCATTCAAGATCATAACAAGAATTAAGCTCAGATGGTTGGGTGATTAGGCTGCATGTTCAGCATTGGATACTGAAGTTCATCTTCCTAGTCAAGTAGTCTGCAGCACACGTGCTAGGATTGATGATATGTTGCAGAGAAACAGGGACCGCCTGGTTTAAAGAGTAAAAAAAGCTGTGTCAGAGCTTATTTATCTTCTTGTCTTCCTCTCCTGTCCTTTGATTAGTTTATAAATGAATTTACTGGTTTTTGTAACTCGATAAGTAAGAAGCTTTTTGAGGAAAGTGGATGATCTGAGATGGCTGTGTTTGCTTTTGTAGAGTTCTTAATTTTTTATTAAGGACGAGTGGAGATTATATATATATTTGTTCTGTGTTGGATAGTCCCCATGGCATTTAAATGTCCTCTGCAATTACAGGAGACAGTCTCTTAAAATACATAGAAATAATGGTACAGAGTTTGTGTCAAATTATTCACAACCACAGAAAAGAGAGAAAACACACTGTAAAAGTAAAGGTGTGTTGCAACCAAACAGTGCTTATGTTTTGTTAGTCGTGCCTCCTGTGCCTAGAAGTGAAAAATTACTTGGATCCAGATTTAAAAAACCCTGTTTACTAGCTAATCATTTATCTGTTATATCAGACTCTTGAGCTATTATATTTTGTTGTTTGCAATCAAAATTATAGTAGCCACTTGCTTTTTATTTTCTACAAACAACAATATAACCATCTTTCCTAGTGAAAGCCTGAGGATTTCTCATTTAGATGGAAAGTAATGTACGTTTTATATTTCCAGTAACTTAAGCTACCAAATGTAGGATTCTCAGACAACCAGGTGCTATTTTGAATCACTGAAATGATGTTACCCTGATTCCTTTCCTCTCTGAGTGCTGTAGCTGCATTCACTAGGGGTGTTTCCTAGCTTTTTTCATGTTTTAGAAGAAGTAAGAGCTGCATTGTTTTCCTCAAGACTTGGTAGTATGAGATGCTGCAATTTGACTTATTTCTACCCACATGGAACACATTCTAGAAACTGGTAATTTGTACAATCCTAGATATAGAATACTGCGTAGTAACCTAGGCATAGCAAACAAAAAAGTAACTTCTTTGAAGGCTTTCATATTTAAAAAGCTTTTCCATCTCTTAAACTATAGGAAAACTAAATATCAATCAGGCTTGCTTGAAATAGGACTTACTACTGTAATATATATCTACAAAAAAAATAAGACGTGTGTGTTTCTTCATTAGGTGTGGTTTGGATCTGTGCCTAGTTCTGTGGCCTTCCTAGTGAATTATCCTGGAATATATGTTAAATAATAAATTGCGCAAAGACCTTTACAAGGTCACTCTGACAGGTGAACTCTAATTTCATGCATCACCAGCCAATTAGTTCAATAGGGGTGGATATTTAGGATACATAAAAATCTGTCCCTCCTCCCAAAAAGAAGAGATTACAACTTTTTTTGGAGGTAATGTAATTTCCACAATTGGAAACACTTTATCAGCTTTCATGAAATATGTATTTCGCTTTGCAAATTAAGCTTTCCTCATAATCAAGCTTTGGCTTAATTGCTCTACAGAGAAAATGCCAATAAACAAAAAAAGGAATAATTTTAAAGACTTCTGACAATAATGCTCGTTGAGCTTAGAAAAGAGTAAACGGTTCCTTACCATTAGCCTGGTTTTGCCAGCAACTGCTCGGTGAAAGGACTCGTTGTTACTTGTTTATTTGTTTTTCAAGATACCTGACAAAAGTTGCAGCCTAATTATTCTTGCATCTAAGTCCATGTACTTTCAGTTTTCCATTTAATGTATAATAAATCAGTTTACATAATGAACTTAAACCTGCTTTCAATATGGCCCACAACATCCACACCTGATGTAGTGCACTCAACTGCCTACAGAAGTTTAGTGAAGTTAAAATGGGCTGTTTCAGAAAGTGCGTTTTGATGTCATGAATAGTTTCTTTTTTGGGAGGAAGGAAGGAAAAGGAACTGAATTAATTTTTTTTTTATGACCCAACAAGAAAATAATATATGATTTTCCTGATCTGCATCCATGTTTTGTTCTCCTGTTCGGAATGTGTGTGCTGGATGGCAGCTGGGGGATTATGAAATTGAACCTTGGAAATGTTCAGAGCTTGTAAGAATGGTTGAGATAATCTATATGTGTGTGAATTGTATTCTGAAGTACCCCTGTTTCAGGCACCTCTGGTGAGCTAAAGAGTTCTTGATGCACGAACAATCTCTCCTTTGAGACACTCCAAAGGAAATGTGTCACTCAGGTCACTAATCCAGTTTTTTTTTGGTACTGCAGCACATAGTAACTAAAGGTAGAAAAATCCATCAGGATTATTTTCTTGGGGGTTAGCAGCTGATTCAGTTACCAATGTGAAGATTGTTGTACTTGCAGGATGCATGGTTCAAACTTCGATTTCACTTTGTTACAGAAGACTTTCCAGCAGTATGAGCTTTATAAAGGTTTGTCATAGTCATAGATTTCTGGTGTGACTTCCTGCTTTTAGGCTGGTGGCTAAATCTTGTAAGTCATTTCCCTTCTGCAGAGAGGGTGAAGGCTGAACATAGGGGCATTCCAGTGAGCCCAGATGGGAGGTCTGTGTGCGCAGCACCTCGTGGCGTGTACTGAACTGGGACCTGTATTCGCTAGGCTAAAGGACATTTCAGATAGAGATATAAAACCACTGTGTTGTGTCTTTTCTCTTCAAAATTTATTTAAAAAAGGAAAATGGAGGTAAGGCAAGGAAGAGTAACACTAATATGTTCCAGATAACTACAGAATTAGCTCAGCTGAGTTATCCAAATAAGCAATTCTTACCTAAAGCAGATTATACAGGTCTTTCAGTTAGGAGGAAGGTGTAGGAAAAGTCCTTCGTACTGGGACTTATGATCATCTCAGTCTGTTCAGGCATTTTATTGTAGGGAAAGCCAAGGGGCTTACTTGATTGTATACCTGCCAATATAGGGGAGAGATTCATGACAGTAAGCAGCTCTCTAATCTACCAAAAAACCCCAGAAGCATTAATGAGATTCAGTTACTGGAATCTGAAGATACAGAAATTCAAATGAGGGCATATTAGAACTAGTTAATAGAATTAAGTAGATTTTTTCTACCATTATGATTTTCAATGGGAGATGCCAACCCAGCATTCTGTCAGGGGTTTATCTGTGTAAGCATCTTCTGGAAGCCTAATGGGTTTCCTCCCTGGCTGGCCGAATACTGCAGACCTGGTAACCAGGGATTTTAGGTTTCTTCCTACTTTCACTTTCGAAACACTGAAACTGAAATGCTTAAAAATATTTAACAAATGCAGATTTCTGTTCTATCTTCAACAGTTCAAGCTAAACTTGTAATTTTATGGAATTCAGAGCTTTTTTATTCTTTCAATTATATCTGTGATTGTTCCAGTATGGTAATTGTGAAAACAATGGTTCTTTAACATGAAAAGAACAACAATTAAATTTAGAAAGGAAGCAGTTAATTCACTTTTTCTTCTTATACACCTCATCATTTCAATATATCAGAAGTCATAATATAAAAGGGTATATTAGAAAAAGAGAAAAGGAAATAGTAGTTCTGCAGCTGATTAAGAAAATATTGCAAAAGGTCAGTGAGTCAAGAGTTCATTTCTTGTAAAAGGTTGAAGAATCTCTTCAGAAAACTTCTTTCCACTGTCTGCTGGATCAGTTTACAAGTGACTCACTGTATTATGGGATTTTAGCATAAAGCTGCCCGTGGTAAATACTAAGATACAGCATTTGCATGCACATTTTGCTGTTGACTAACAAACAGCCGTGCTATGTTGTGTTCAATGTGAGATTTTTCCTAAATCATGTATGAAATGAAGGTTCTTGGCCTATGTGGAATGGTTAGTATACGGAGAACTGAAACATTTTGTGTACATAAATTTAAATGTACTTTTAAACACAATTTTTCCCAAACATAGCTGCCTTGTGAGACATTAATACACTTTCCTTAATCATGTAAATCTGTGCAAGAAGCAAGTAGTTTCTATGTGAAGATTTTAAATTCGTAATGCTGATTTGTAATTAGCGTAGGGTATAGATTAGCATAGACACCTGGTCTGGAAGATATGCAAGCAAAACACATGTATTCTATGATTAGCCATTTTGTAAATCATCTTCAGTGTTATAAAACATTTCAATTGCCGCTGAAAGCTCTCTGCTTCTTTTGAGCATCCCCTGCCTGTTTTAACAGCAAAAAAAAAACAACCAAGAAAACAAAACCCCAAGCAATTTATACTGTTAATGTCTCATTTCTGCTTTTTAGAACTTGTGAATCTGTTAATGATTTTGCAAATAGGATCTTTCTGTCCCAAATCCTAGTCTGAAAGGTCTGCCCATCTCTCATTGCCGTTTATATAATATGAGTCAGAACAAACAGCTTTTGGCGTTCCCTGCTTTCAAAGCTGCTAAACTGGTTTTAATCAACATCTTGTTTCACAGAAGATGAAAGCTGTTCGATAAGTTGCTGTTTTTCACATCTGAAACCCCATTTATCAAGAAAAATATATTGCAAAAAGACTAATTTTATTTTCCTAGTACTTCTTATAGAATTAGTAGCAAATTAGGAATCTTATATTTCTTAACCTTATTTTGATAAGATCAAAGTGATAAAAATCAAGATAAGGAATGAAAGTGTGATCTCATCATAAGAGCTTGCATCTTCTTGGGCTGTCCAGTATAAGGCAGACATCGTCAAACTGGAGAAGGCCCAGCAGCGGGGCAAGCAGAAGGACACCTAGTACCGTGAAACAGTTTCATGTTTTCTGTGTATGAACATGAAGTTTGAGAGGGGCTAGTAAAAGACACCAGGATCATTTATGGAATGAACATTTACTTTGACAGTGGATGCTCCCTAGAGTCAGGGAGAGGTGCTGGATGGAGGAAGGTCCAATGAGGGGTGAGGGAGATTTTGGCTGGCTGTGAACTGGGGTACTATGACTACTCTCTAGCCCTCTTATTTTCCTCTCCCAGTTTATGAGGTTGCACTGGGGAGGCGGTGGCATGGTTGCAGGTGACTTGGCTCTGCAGAGGCCCTTCAAAAGTGGGTGCCCAAGACAGAAGCGGGTTTGCAATGCTGGGAGACCCTCCTGACTGGAGCACTTCCCAACTTTTTATCCGTGACATTGCTTAATTACCCTTAGTATCTGGCTTTTTCAGAAGTGAGTACTGAAAGAAGAACGCCTCCTGATGTGAAATTAAAACTAAACTTAATAAAAAAAAAAAACTAGAAAAATTATTCCAGAAGAAATAAATGAGTAAAATGTTATTTCTATCTTGCTGAAATAATTAGTTTTTATTTTGGTTGTGTTGTCCACAAAGCCGGTTGTAGGGAATAGGTTCTAGGCTCTTTGTATGACACTTATAGACAATCAACGTTCAGGTAACCCAACAAGTGTCTTGTTTTTAGCAGACTATACACTTCTAGTTCTTTACTTTTCCACAGAAACATATATAGGGCCAAATTAAATTCTGGATAATTTATGCTGTACTAATTAGCAGCAGGAAAGCTCTTACTGTAAATTATTGCTTAATTTGACTGCTATTTTATATCTAGCATATTTCTGATTGAAGGGGCTTGAATAAAGTAATTTAGGTTGTTATTGATAACAGTTTCCATGTGAAGAACTAAAAGTTAGAAACAGCTAATATAGTGTATGCCTTTCACAAAAGTAGTCCCCAACTCTCCCTAATATTCTTTGTATTAGTGTTTGTGCAGTGACTATGCTTATAAAGGTTCCTTATCCATTCACAGCTGTGTTCTCAAACAGTTAATCTTCTGAAGATGATTCTCCTGTGCATTTGTTAGAGCTGACATTAACCCTCATAGCTTTAGGCTGAATGGTTTTTCTTTTTTCTCTCTTGAAGTCTGCTAGCACTTCAAGCATTTATCTCAGGAGTCCGTATGAAGGGCGACAGCCTGTACTTCCCTGTTCACAAAACACTGAAGCTTCATCTCATTCCTTAGAGGAAATTTCTTACTCTGCTCTGAAATGAGAAAGTATTGGGTGACTCCTAAAGGCCTGTCCTGTCTCTCACGCTGTTGAAGTGGGGTATGGTTTGGGAAAAAATTCAAGAAAAAAACCATGATTGTAGACTGATCACTTCCTCTGCCATATATTTCCAGTTTACACCGTCTTGAGAATAGTGTGGTTTTATTACGTGTCAGTAAAAAGTGAATGCAACCCAATGAGCAAGAGAAACCACCCCTCCAAATATTAGAAAAGTCAGAATTACCGAAAGTACATAATTATTTTTACCCAAGTTCATATTGTAAATATGGTTTTTGATAGAAGACCTAGACATCACATTTTGTTCTCAAATAAATCTATTGCACAAGCACCTCAGTTCATGTCTAGATCTAACTTCACAGATGATCTATAAGCACTTTCCTCTGTTCTGACAATGCGTTTGTTATTGATCATGACTGTACATGGAAGAAGTGACGATAAGTGTTGGAAAGTTCATATGCTTGAATTATTCCATGGACATGAAAATAATTTGCATAGTTTCTAACTAATTTTCCTATTTTTTGGATGAGTTCTGCTTAAATGTAATCATTATCTACTCACTGTGTGAAAATAGCTTACTTTTTAGGGCTGCATATCCTTGCAGATTATTGTGCTAAAAACTTTGTAATCAGTATTTTATCAAAGAATATTTGCTTGACTTGTTGCAAAGATGAGCTAAGCAGCTTACCTTGGTGCTTAGAGGCTAAACAGACTGCCAAACAGAGACTAAATTGATATTGAACCAAATTGACTTCTTTTGTGGTTGATATTTCTTTCAACTGATCCTAACTGTAAAATCTTTATCAACGAAAACAGCTCCATGATATCTTTCTGTCAACTTCTTAATCTCCCTGAGATTCTGGGAGAACTACAATAAACCAGCCTGTCAGTAACGGGGCTTTCATCTTAATATCCTGGAGGTATGTTACATGTTATCCCTTAAAGGAGATGAAGCTTTCACAAGTCTATGCTTTACTTGCATAGCCCAGGATGCCCCTGTAAACTGGAATCCTTCCCAGCTCTTTGCCTTTTTTACTTAAGTTGTTTCAAATTGCCGACAGCAGCAAAGGACAAGTGCCTGCAAAATGTACTTTGTTGACCTACAAACCTTGAAGATTGATCATTCCAGAAGGTAATGTTCAAAAATGTAACCCTATTAGGTTGTATACCATATTTTCCATAAGAAAAAATAGCCTGAGGCAGCTGGCAAGACCTGAAGATCCTTCTGTTATTTGAGTAATCAGTTGGAAAAAATCTTTTAAAAGAAGCAAAGGTTTTGCATTAAATCTAAATATTCATTCTAATACAAAAGTGGACTTCCCTTTTCAGAAAGTCTAACAATGGGATTTTCAAGCTATATGAGCATATCAAATTATTTCCAACTCCTAAACATTGTCCTTCAGGTAAAAACAAAGATGCTACTGGAGAAAGGACTTGACTGTAATGAACCTGCTTAATGCAATCAGTGCTGTAAGAGGCCCGTTTCTAGTATGTGGTATTTGGGATTGTATGCAAATAATTGAGAAAGTGATACTTTTAAGGCTACCTGCATGAGCAGGTGGAATGCCTGCGAGTATGCCTGTGGCACTGAGTATGAAAATGAGCAGCATTTCCCTGACAGCCTTACTATATTGTACGTAGTTACGTGTATAAGTTTTGAGAAAGGAGGGCTTGGGAAAGGACAGTGTTTCTTTCCTATCAGGAAGGAGGTGCATGGAGGGAAAATACTTTTGTTTCATTTAAGTAAGTAATAATAAAAAACTTCCTAGTTTAGTATTCTTATTTTCTACAAATATATGTTTTGTCTTTCCAAGAAATACTGTATTATCACTATTAATACATTTTCCAGATGATACTTCGCTACTCTTAGTGGCTGTTATCTACTAAGGAATTGGATGTTTATTGGTTCGAAATATTTTTTATTAAAATTTTCACAGTACACACACAGTTTATTACCAACTAATTTATAACACTTGGGGTTCTTTTTGAAAAATGTTACAATCACTGGCAACTTCATATTTTATGCTCTAGTAATTCAGGTCAATAAATCCAATTATATAACTGCAGAAATACAAGGTCCTATCAGAGAAAATAAAAGCAAAGGTTTGAAGATGCAATCTCTAGTTTGATGTTAATGTAAATGCTGAATCTGGTTATATGCCCTACATTCCTCTAGCGTAGCAAAGTACTGGAGTGTTTAAATTGAAAACATCCAGATTTGGAATTGACTTTTTGATTCTGTAAAGGATTAATTGCTATTATTAACTTCGTATATCAAATCAGTGAGACTGCTCACTTACACTGAAAAGGTGTACATCTTTACAGACCTAGATTGGAGGCTTTAAAAATAGGAATAGGTAAAATTGGCAAAGGAACCTATTTTTGTTATTTTGAAGCACAGTTTGGTTACTGCATTCTATTATTTCAGATGAACTGAATAACAAGACCTTCATGGCAGTTGCTTGAACATCTGTTACAATCTATAGCAGAAGTGACTTCAATTAAGCAAATTACTGAGACCAATATATTTGTAACTCATCTACTGCTTCTACATCTTCCTTGTCCTCCACTACAGAATACAAGAGCAGGTTTCAGAGCCCTGTCCAGCTCAGAATATCCTACTCTGGGATTCCACTTCACCTGTTGAGGGTAGTGGATGTAAACATGCATATACCTTCCTAGTCACTAGCGACTGCTGCTGTGTCAGTAGCAAATATGAAGTAATCTGAGTTTGCTCCTTTCATTCAAGTTTTCTTGCATTTGTTGTGGGCTAAGAGCGTTAATGCGCTATGACACCATTGGCTACCACAGATAAGTTTATGCTTAATAACTTGATGGTCACAGTATAGTATCATAGGCTCATAGAATGGTTTGGGTTGGAAGGGACCTTAAAGATCGTATTGTTCCAAACCCCCTGCCATGGGCAGGGACACCTCCCACTAGACCAGATTGCTCAAAGCCCCATCCAGCCTGGCCTTGAACACTTGCAGGGCTGGGGCATCCACAACTTCTCTGGGTAACCCGTGTCAGTGTCTCACCACTCTCAAAGTAAAGATTTTTTTCCTAAGATCTAATGTAAATCTCCCCTCTTTCAGTTTAAAACCATTACCCCTCATCCTATCCCTATGCTTCCTGATAATGAGTCCTTCCCCATTTCTCCTGTAGGCCCCTTTTAAGTACTGGAAGGTTGCTATAAGGTCTCCTCAGAGCCTCCTCTTCTCCAGGCTGAACACCCCCGACTCTCTCAGCCTGTCCTCACAGGAGAGGTGCTCCAGCCCTCTGATCATCTTTGTGGCTCTCCGCTGGACTTGCTCCAACAGGTTCATGTCCTTCCTGTGCTGAGGACTCCAAAACTGGACATAATATTCCCAGTGGGGTCTCATAAGAGTGAAGTAGAGGGGTAGAATCATCTCCCTTGAGCTGCTGGCTATGCTGCTTTTGATGCAGCCTAGGATGTGGTTGGCTTTCTGGGCTGTGAGTGCACGTTGCCAGCTCATGTTGAGCTTCTCATCCACAAACACCCTCAAGTTCTTCTCCTCAGGGATGCTCTCAATCCATTCTCCACCCAACACGTGTGTGTGGCTTGGCTTAGTGATTGCTTACTGGAGTACTTAGTGTTTATAGATTTAATTTGCCCAGTGACTTCAATCAATTTAATTTACAAGTAGATGCTTTTGCAGGAGTTCTAAAGGCTGCTTTATGACATATTTTTATTAATTAATACTAAATCAATTTTAACTTTTTTTTTTCCCCTGGCTTAATAAGTATGAACACTCTGTTGCTGGACACAGCATCAAGTTCCAACCAAAGGATTGAAGTTAGGAAATGTAAAGCAGTCTCCTAAGTGGGACATCTGCCTTTCACACCATGTTGTCAGCTGCTCTTGTTTTGTTTTAAGTAGGTGTGCAGGATCAGCCACACATCAATGCTTATGCTAGTTCTTTAATTTTTCTAATTAAAGCAAACATAATCTGTCAGAAAACTCTGCCCATCTATGAAGGTCACATCCTCAGTTCTTTCCCAGTTAGAGGGGTTGTAATAGGTCACAATGTACCTTGACAGCTTACACTGTGTGATCATTTACTCTTTACGGGTGACAGTTGTTTATAATTACTCTAATTTATGGACTAATTGAGGATAAGACTTCTGTTTTATTAAAAGAATCAACTCTGAGTGTGGAGGCTTACCAACTTGCATGGTAAACAGTTAAGCAATAATAGTCATTAAAGAAAGAGAAAACTTTCAGGGAGAAAAGGTCAATACAGGTTGGTAGAGATTTCTGTCTGCTTCTGCTGGAGAAAAGCATGGTTTCCCAGCAGCTTATAAACATCTAAGGTAAACTAATTGAAGGAAGAATAGCAATTTTAAGCTGAGAAGTCTACTTGAAGCCTCCTTTGTTTTCAGGATTAAAGAAAACTTAAAAAAAATACTTTTATCTCCTCTTCTGCTGCATTGTTCTTTTCCACATTTGGAAATATATTCAAAATCCATATGCTTTTTTTAATGTGAATTTGAATTGATAAACTTTTAGTATTCGCTTCTATGTTTAGTTGTCTATTCCTAGTCTCAAAAATAATCTTTCTTCTACCTTTGGTCTTCGATGAGTCTGTCAAGGCTGCAGGCACCACACTCTCACCCGTATTCTGATCCAATTCTTGGCAGCTTCAGTTCTAGAAAACCAGATGAAAGATCTCATGCTCACACAGAGATTGAAGGTACTTCACTGGGGTTTCATGAAATGTCTGGTGAGGTACTAAATGAGATAATTTCTCACTTAATAATTTTATTAAGCATCTGGAAGAGGGAATGTGTGTTTCAGCACAAAAAACTTTCAGTGAATGAAAACCCGAAGGTGTCTCTGCATTGTAGAGGTAGAAATAAAAATTATTTGCCACCTTGGAAATAGATGGTACCAAATTGATCTGCGGAAAGCTTGCAAGGGAAAAGATGATTGTTGGGTAAGAACAATTTGGAGAATTGAAATGGTGTATCTGTGACTTGAGGTAAAAGTAGAAGAAAAGCTGAGGTCTTCCAAGAGAAATATTGGAGAAACCAGTAAATGCAGCACATCACGAGTTTAGTTTGAGAGCTGAGATTATAGGCAGTTCTGATTCCACACAGAGAATGCTATATGCAATTCCATGTTCACAGGAAAAAAAAAAAACAAAAGAGGAAAAATTTACAGAGAATTGAAGAAAGCAAGGCATCAAGCTTGAGGACTTGAAGGAAAGATTGAAAAAGAACTATGAAAAGCAGAATGCATATAATGTAGTTAATAAAATTGTCAACAAATTTGTCATGTATAAGCACAGATAAAGAACTTTTTTTTAGTGTTCAGCAGTGG